>JAQSEC010001780.1:517159-557902 GCA_028564925.1 Lithobates sylvaticus | reverse complement strand
TAAATGAACGGACTGCTCCGTGTGTGGGCAAGTCCGTTCATTTTCAAGAGTCCCCCGGACTTTGTCCAGCGGATTGTCCGCCGGAGAAGTCCGGGCGTGTGTGGGCAAGTCACACGCTCGGAAGTCCGGGCGTGTGTGGGGAAGTCCCGCCGGACTACGTCCGGCGGACAATCCGCCGGACTAGGTCCGGCGGACAAAGTCCGAACGTGTGTACACGGCATAAGGCTGGATTCACACCTATGTATTTTTTGTGATTTTTGCATTTTGCACTACAGAACGTGTTCCATAGGAAACCATGGTAAATGGACTGTAGTACAAATCTGCAAAATGCAAAAAGCACTAAAAATGCATAGGAGTGAATCCAGCCTAACAAGGGAAACCTTTTCATTCTTAGTGGCAGGAGAGAGCTTTATTTTATTTTGTATATGCAAAAAAGAAAAAAAAATATCTATTCAGATACCTATACATAGGACTTTTATTTTGGCCCCTCAAACTTATTATGCAGGGGTGCGATGCCACATGGATCAACACAATCATATTTTGAAAATGACCTACACACAGAGGGAATGCCCAGCCAAGTTTGAAAAAAGAGATTGGCTCAGTGCATTCAGTTTAGTCCCGATTTCATTGCTGACAGACTGCTTTGCAAGCCAGACCAATGTAACTACAGATAAAAATAATCATTTGATCCCCTGCAGATTTTGTCATTTTGCCCACTTACAAAGAAATGAAGGGTCTATCATTTTTATCATAGGTGTATTTTAAATAATAGTGACAGAATATCAACCAAAAATCCAGAAAAACACATGATACAACTGTTATAAATTGAGCTGCAGTTCAGTGAGTAAAATAAGTATTTTATCCCGTACCAACCAACAATAATTCTGGCTCCCACAGACTGGCTACAGTTTGTGCTCATGTGGTACACAATTTAGTCCCATCAATTTAAGAAGGCGCTCCAAACGACAACTTGTTATGTGTTTAAAAGACACCTGTCCACAGAATCTCTTCCATTCAAACCTCATCATCATGGGCAAGACCAAAGAGCTGTCAAAGGACGTCAGGGACAAGATTGTAGACCTGCACAAGGCTGGAATGGGCTACAAGACCAGCAGCAAAAAGCTTGGTGAGAAGGAGACAACTATTGGAGTGATTATTTGCAAATGGAAGAAAATGGAAGAAATACATAATCGTCCTCAGTCTGGAGCTCCATGCAAGATTTCACCTCATGGGGTGAGGATGATCATGAGAAAAGTGAGGGATCAGCCCAGAATTACACGAGAGGAGCTTGCAAATGATCCAAGGCAATAGGGACCACAGTCACCAAACAAACCATTGGTAACACAATACACCACCATGGATTGAAATCCTGCAGCGCCTCAAGAAGGTACATGTACAGGTCCAGCTGAAGTTTGCCAATGAACATCTAAATGATTCAGAGAAGGGTTGGGAAAAAGTGCTGTGGTCAGAGGAGACCAAAATTGAGCTATTTGGCATTAACTCGACTCGCCGTGTTTGGAGGAAGAAAAATGCTGACTACAACCCTTAGAACACCATCCCTACAGTAAATAACAGAGGTGAAAAAATTATGCTCATTTATTGTAAAATCTTGGATGAGATCCTTCTTCCTTCAGCCAGAACACTGAAGATGGGTCGTGGATGGGTCTTCCAGCATAACAATGACCCAAAACATACCATCAAGGCAACAAAGGAGTTGCTCACGAAGAAGCACATTAAGGTCATGGAGTGGCCTAGCCAGTCTCCAGACCTTTATTCTATAAAACATTTATGGAGGGAGCTGAAACTTCAAGTTGCCAAGTGCCAGCCAAGAAACCTTAAGAAACCTTCTTCTGTGAAGAAGACTGGATCAAAATCCCTCCTGAGATGTGTGCAAAACTGATAACCACTACAAGAAACATTTTACCTCTGTGCTTGTCAACAAGGGTTTCTCTATCAAGTATGAAGTCATGTTTTGCTTGGGGATCAATTACTTATTTTACTTACTGAACTGCAACTCAAGTTATAGCTTTGTATCATGTGTTTTTTTTTCTGGATTTTTGGATAATATTCTGTCTCTATCATTAAAAATACAGCTATGATAAAATTACAAAATCTGCAGGGGATCAAATAATTATTTCCCCACTGTATGTATAATCAGTGTTGGTCATCTTACTTTAAAAAAGTAATTAGTTGTTACAAATTACTTCTCCCAAAAAGTAATTGTTAGTAACTCAGTTACTACATTGGAAAAGTAATTAGTTACTCAGCAACTGACTTTTTTTTTTTTTTTATATTCTATACGTGTAACTAAGGGGCGGGTCTAGTATTACTGTAAGCAAGGGGCGCATTTATTATTAATATATATCGTGTAACCAAGGGGCTGCTCTATTATTACTCTAATCAAGGGGCAGATCTGTTATAGCGTGTAAGCAAGTGGTGTAACTAAGGGGCGGGGCTACAGAAGAGGGCGAATGTTAAATTAATGGGCAGCACTCGATATATAACAAAAATAATAAATGTGCCCCTTGGTTACAGTAATACTAGACCCGCCCCTTACTTACACGATAGACGCCCCTTGCAGAGTAGCACGAGCATCAAGAGCGTGCGGCATCGCCTCGTACAATTACATGCTAACTGCACCTGCGCGGTGTAGAGTTCACTCAGAGCTGTTTAGGTTCGGCAATTTTCGGAAGCTCCGTAGTGCTTCGTACTGCGCAAGCCCTGCGCCTGCGCAGTACAGTGGGTTCCTTATCCGGCGGGGGAACTTTTTCGGCAGGACACTGGAATTACACCACTGCCATCTAGTGGCAGCAGATGTAATTGGGGTAACTAAGCCAAAGTAATGGGAACTGAGTTACCATGAGGGGAAAAGTAATCAGTTAGATTACTCGTTACCCTCTAAAGTAACTGAGTTAGGTAACTCAGTTTATTTTAACTCAGTTACTTACATCACTGTGTATAATGTATACATACCCAGAATTCTGCTTTAGCAGCTGCTCCGCAAACATTTTAAAGCCTTGAGACTTTATAGGAAATATTAAAAGATGAATAGGCCAAATGACAAATTAATTCTAGGACAGGGGGAGTAGGAGCTTTGTGGGTAATTTGAAGTAATGCCTTTACAAACCCTTTAAGCCAGAAAATAATGGCACAGTTTTTAGTAATCATGTAATTTATTTGTGTGTCTTATGGTAAATACAGCCCTAGCAAAGAATGAAATAAAATGTCTGCACTACATAAATAAAGGGAACTTATGAATAGAATACATTTACTGTCTGGTCCAACATCATTACCAGCTACCTTGTCATCTTAATTGGAAAAAAATGAGCCCATCAAGTTGAACCTCTCCCTCAAAGTTACAGACAGCGTCCAATGAGCCTAGTCTATATGATTGTATGTTCTATGAGTCATGCTGTGCTCATCCCTGGAATGCAGGAACGATATTCATTGTAGTATAGACGGATGCTGTGCTCAAAGACGGGTTATCTAAGGTGATTGTGGCTCCAGAGATTCTGGTTAACCACCTGTGACGGACCTAGCCGGGACACGGGCTGTTGGAGGGGACTGAGTGCGAGCCTGTTGCCTTGCGATTATGGGCCCTGGCATTTGGGGGAACAGTGCTCTTTGAGCTGCAAGCCTGGGACCCCTGAGCTGGTGATACTTGGATTCAGGTCCATGCTGGCCCCCCAATACACATAGAATCTGTATGTGTATTTGGCATATTAGCAAGAGACGCTAATGTCATGACTCATGAACTCCAGCCACCTGTGTTATGTAATTGAGTATAGTCTGGCTTGTAGAAGTGTTTCACCTATTGTTGTGTGTGCTAATTAACCCTGCAATTGAATGAAGGAGTCCAGTGTTGATTAAGATAATTAGCTCATGCTAATTAGGTTAGGCTTGAGTCATCTGTCAACTGTATATAAGTGTGACATGTCAAATAAAGATTCATTCCTGATGTAGCCTACACTGGTGTTGTCTGGTGACTGGCTGAGCTAATGGGTCTTGGATTGTGTGGTACCGGACAGAGGAAGCATTTACGGCGGACATCTTGAGTACGAGGTCCGTCACAATTGGCTGGCAGCAGTGGGATCGTGCTTCCTTGTCGTGAACACATCCAAACCATCACCTGGATCCAAGGCCCGGATAGCAGAGGTACAGATACGTCATCATGGAAGAGGAATTCGGAAGGAGGTTGCGAGAGATGCGGATACAGCACAGAGGACCAGTATCGGTGCAGGTCCTGCTGGGATGGTATGATTCTGTTCGCCTACAACTCTGGAAAGAAGCGCTAGCCTGTGAGCAGCGACACCAGGGAAAAGTTCTCCCCTCCATCCATGTAAGGTACTGGTCGCAGTATGAAGTACGAATGTTGTTATTGGGGGAACAACCGAAGCAGGAGTGGACAGCTGAGTTAAGCAGGCTGATCCGGGCAGAAATGCGTTTGGACGAGAGCTACAGAGCCCTCCGGTGGTATGTAGCCCAAGTGTGCCCGTGGACAGCGGATGACAGGCCCACGGAAGGCTTTGATTATAATGGCCTGGGATTGTTGTACTGGAGGCTGTCCGAGGACCCCGACTTTGGGAGTGATCTGGAGTGGCGTTTGGAGGAAATAATGGAGCACAGAGAGCAAAGATTGAACGTCTCGGAAGTGCTCTGGGCACAGGAAGATTTGGAGTTCCTGGCCGCTCAGGAATGGGAGCTGGAGATTGCCTACATACAGCTGCTTGACACTGCTCAGCAGCAGGGTGGGGCTCCCTTTGCCTGGGACTATCAGGAAATACCAGCAGACAGCTCTGAAATCCTGGCTGAAGACTCAGCAATGTGGCATAGTAACAGAGTGCTTTGCCCACCTGCCCCCGCAGCTATGGATGCAGAGGTCTTATGGCGGATGCAGCAAGTGCTGACTGACCTTGACAAACTGTTACTGCACACAACGAGGTTGGATGGAGGAAGGTGGTGAACCTCTATCCCCAGCCATCAGTTGTAGAGAATGGGGAGTGGAAACTCTGGAGATTGCCGTCCCCAAACCTGAAGTGCTGACAACAGGGCCAAGCTCTGCTAACTTCTGCCCAGCACCAACAGCAGTATCTGGGGAGTTACAAGGAACTTCCCCAGCTGAAGCGCTGGTCACCGGACAGAGGGTCCAAGACCTCTGCCCCACACCTGTGTCAGTTTTGGAGGCTCAGGGTGAGAAGGTGGCGATCACTTCCCAGCAGCAGATACAGGGGGAGAAGGGAGAGGAGGTGTTTGTTGTCCCTCCTCAACAGTCGGCCAGGGTGGAGAAAGCGGTCTTTCCTCCCCAGCAAAGATCCGTGCACCTGGGAGACAATACCACAGACATGTCATCCCAGCAGCCAGATGAGGGAATGGAAAAGGAAGCAGCCGGCTCCCCTTCCCAATGGCAGCTACACAATTTGGGAGTGGAGGAAGCCAGCCTCCTGCCCCAACGGTTAACCAGAGCGGAGGATGTGGAGTCCCCAGCAGAAGTGCTGGCAACAGGGCAGAGTGCTACCCACCTCTGTCCAGCACCAGCAACAGCTGCGGAGTTCCAGGGAGCTGGGGCAGTCGGCCTCTCTCCCCAACAGTTAGCTGGAGGAGATGATGTAGGGAAGCTCCTACACCCACCTGAACTGCTGGCAACGGAACAAAGTGCTGCTGGCCTCTGCCCACAACTAACAGAGGGCAGATTTCCTGTAAAGGGGGATGGGACTGCAGTCCCCACCCGTATACCCCCGGGATGCTGGGCGGTCGGCCCAAATCCCCAACAGCATGACGGAGTGATCCCAGTCACCCTGTCTTCTCTCCAGCGGCTGAAAAGACTCCAGGGAGAAGGACCAGTCCGGGCCTCTCCCCAGCGGCGGATATGTTCTCTGAGAGAGGCAGAGGTTGGCTGGGTGAGGAATACTCCGTTTGGAACTATTTGTTTGGGGTACTGGGTGGATCCCAGCATTAGAGGACTGGAACCACTGACTAACTTCGGAGTCAACCCGTCTGGGGTCTCCTCCTGTGTTAGTCTCCTGCCGAAAGGGGAGAAATGTGACGGACCTAGCCGGGACACGGGCTGTTGGAGGGGACTGAGTGCGAGCCTGTTGCCTTGCGATTATGGGCCCTGGCATTTGGGGGAACAGTGCTCTTTGAGCTGCAAGCCTGGGACCCCTGAGCTGGTGATACTTGGATTCAGGTCCATGCTGGCCCCCCAATACACATAGAATCTGTATGTGTATTTGGCATATTAGCAAGAGACGCTAATGTCATGACTCATGAACTCCAGCCACCTGTGTTATGTAATTGAGTATAGTCTGGCTTGTAGAAGTGTTTCACCTATTGTTGTGTGTGCTAATTAACCCTGCAATTGAATGATGGAGTCCAGTGTTGATTAAGATAATTAGCTCATGCTAATTAGGTTAGGCTTGAGTCATCTGTCAACTGTATATAAGTGTGACATGTCAAATAAAGATTCATTCCTGATGTAGCCTACACTGGTGTTGTCTGGTGACTGGCTGAGCTAATGGGTCTTGGATTGTGTGGTACCGGACAGAGGAAGCATTTACGGCGGACATCTTGAGTACGAGGTCCGTCACACCATCTATTCTAATGCCACGTACACATGACCAGACTTTCCGGCAGACTAGGTCCGACGATCTTCCTGACTGACTTTTCGCGGAGTTCCGACTGACTTTCCGAACGAACGGACTTGGCCACAAACGAACGGACTAAGTCTGTTCGCAAGTCCGTTCATTTTGAACGTGATGACTGTAAAGGATTAGCATCAAATGTAGAGCTTGAAGGACACCGCAACTCACTGGTTCTTCTTTTTAAGGACTTTGTTTGCCCATCTTTATTAAAAGAAAGTCCAACAAACAAAGATAGGTTTCCCTCGCAGGGGTTTCAGCATTCCTTTTCATCAACAAAACTATATTCAGCCTAGTTTGCTCTCACTTGCAGAACTGCAGCTCTGGCTACACCCATGCAGCCTCTGACTCCTCTCAGAGGAATGGGAGTCCACCTGACTCCCATGCACAGACTTCCTGTCTGTTGGGTGGAACCCAGAACCATAGTCAGTTACTACTAAAAGCCCAGCACACACCTGACCAATCAGTATGCTGGCTGTTCTCAAAATCAGGACCCAGGACTAGAAATTAAGGATGGCCTCAGGCGTGTTCGCACACTCCACGTGCAGAGCCCACCAGGAAGTCGGCAGGGCGCTGCGCTAATCACAGGCAGTGAGGCATTGTCCCGATGTGCGGCTGGAGTGTGCGAACAAGCCTGAGGCCATCCATTCTATCCCACCCGGATCTCTCAGAAATCCCTGAGCTCCAGGTCCCAAAGTGGACTTTAGAAAACACTGATGAAACTGAAAGGCCAGTTTCCCTCTTTATGTTACATGCTCCCTGGAGCCCCTCAACCCGTCTGGTTGAGAATTCTGGGTCACATCCTCCTTCTAGACCCTGGCAGGGCAACGCTCTGCCACATGACATAAACGGGACTAAACAAGGAAGTTCAATAGCCAGTAGCCAATAGCTTGGCCTTGCCTTGCGTTGTATTTGGTCCGTCGGACCAGCACACAGACAAATGTTTTTCCCGATTTTAGTCCGTCGGAATTGAGTCTGTCAGATAGATTTGAAACATATTCTATTTCTAGGTCCCCTAATCCCTTCGGACCTAGTCTGCCAAAAAGTCCGGTCGTGTGTATGCGGCATAAGATGCGGTTTCTTGTATGTTCAGCTTTTTCCATGTAGCCTTCTGCTTTGAATATGCAACTCCCGTTTAAACTTCTTGTGCAATTTTACTGCAATTCAAATCAAGCAGAACAAACCAGATTTCATGCTGGGCACTTTCGAATTACTGTTGTCACTGGATGACCTATAATTACAGGTGCTAATATAAAGAGGTGACAATCAATGCAGCTCTTCACATACTGCACATTCATAACCATAGGTGTGCACCTCAAAGCTCAAAAACGTGTGTGTATGTATATACAGTGTATGCAAATGTGTGTGTGTGTTTGTATATATATATATATATATATATATATATATATATATATATATATATATATATATATATATATATATATACACACACACACACACACACACATATACATACACACATCTGTGCAGCACAGCATGATTAGGGTGGGCCCAGGCACACCCTGTGCACACCACTATGTTCATAACAGTCCATGTTCTCTAAGGGGCTTACAATCTACTGCATGCTTTTTCAACCTTTTAATATTGAAGAACCCTTCATATAACTTACTTGTCTTAGTGAACCCTTGCTAATAATTACTACATCTATAGCTCACAGTATACAGTGCTGTGAAAAAGTATTTACCCCCTTGCTTATTTTTTTAGTTTTTTTGCATATTTGTCACACTTAAATGATTCAGATCATCAAACAAATTCAGAGAGTCCGAAAATACAATACAAATACATTACAACACATGACATCAATTTTGATTTTTTTTTTTTCTGTCGCACCTATTCATATTCTAGTTGTGACTATTAAGCAAAAAAAGTTGTACGATCTGTCGTACGATATTCGGATCATGTGTACGAACCATAAGGCCTCGTACACACGGTCTGATTGTTATACGACCGAGCGTCTGATTTTTGTCAAAAGGGCGTGTGCAGGATTTTGTCTAAATATTAACTATCCGCAAATTGACGTTTGACAAACACGAACGTAGTGACGTACTATGAGAGTATAAAGATTAAGTTAATTTCTCAAGCGCCACCCTTTGGACCCTTCTGCTAATTTTGTGTTAGTAAAAGTTTGGTCAGTGTTGATTCTTGATTTTCAGATCGTACAAAACAAATGCCTTTTAAAATACGTTTGGCATAACTACATCAGTATCACCAGCAAAGCAGCTTCATTATGATCCCATTAAAGAAGAAGAGATTGTGTGCTGCATTTCGACATTTCATCAATTGCCGCGTCACGAACATTAATTCTAGATTACGAACAGTAGTTTACAAGACCAAACTCTTCCCGGTAGTTCCTTGATTCCGAGCATGTGGACTTTTGACTTTTGTTTGACGAAAATAAGATGTTGAGTTCACATCCGACAAAAATTTTATAGCCTGCACATCCAGCTTTTAACTGATGAAAAAGTCAAATCGTCTGTCGAATGCACCGTACTAACGATACGAAAATCCGCAGACAGCTCGTCTTTGCTGAATTTTCCCTTCTGATTTTCGTACTGTGTGTGCGAGGCCTAAAGCCTCGTACACACAGTCGGATTGTTGGGCAACAAAACCGTGGAATTTTGTCCGAAGGGTGTCTGGCCAAACTTGTCTTGCATACAAACGGCAAGGAATTGTTGGCCAACAAATACGAACGTAGTGATGTACTATGTTGTTTTTCAGCTCTTTAGCGCCACCCTTTGGGCTCCTTCCGCTAATTTCGTGTTAGTAGAAGTTTGGTGAGTGTTGATTTGCACTTTTCATTTAGCGCTTTTCAGTTTGCGCTTTTCAGTTTGTTTCTGAACGGCCGTTCGTCAACCAGCCATGTTACGGAATCGGAGGAGATAACGTGTTATTTATTATTGGCCTTGGAGTTATTGCTTTGACCCAAGTCCAGTCCAGAAACAGGAGGGGGAGTTCTTGTGGCTTGTGGCACCTGTAACATGTGAGTGGAATATATTTTACATTTTTTAATAAAACGTTTATTTGATATACTACACCATGATGGCTCTATATATTTTTCTGTGAGTTTTGGATCATCCGGTGGTCTACAACAAGGGATGACTGATCGTTTAACGGAGTGGTTGTCCATTTAATGAACCTAACTAATATCTGGTGAGTGGCCATTTCGCAAAGGTGGTGGTGGCACGAAAGGGTGAATTTAATTGCGATGTGCAAAGCATACACAGGAAAAGACCAGAAGATTATTTGATGGTCACAACTATTGCTGTGGTTATATTTTTTGTTTCTTGATGGTTTTGCTGTTTTTTTTTTTCACAGTTGTTTTTTTGGGGTTTTATCACCAACGGGGAAAACCACAATTGTGTGGTATACACATATCCATTTTTATATGATATATATGTCATTGCTTTACCAGTATATTTTGTAGCATACCCACATTAGAAAAATAGTGTGAGTGGTGACACTACAGGACTTTGCAGAGCAAAATAGAAAATTGGCAATTAAGGGGTCATTTTACAGTTAGCGCAATCCATTTTGTTTTATATTATTTAAATCCACATATTGGTTTTGTTTGATTGCAGCATACTATATACACAATAGATTTGGTGCGCCGGTACCTTTATATAATTTTTCTATTTATTATTGGCCTTGGAGTTATTGCTTTGACATTATTTTTTTGGTTGAATAATGATTTGATTTGGTATATTTTCTATATTTTTGGATGCATAGAATGCACTTTTTGGTTAAGTTCTATTGGCAGATAGCATGTCTAATTGTATTTGTTTTCTTTTTTAATGCACAATAAAAAAAATAGTGAAGAATAATACTTGGCTGTGTGTTTTACTTCAAATGACAGTTTGGGAGTCGGCAGTTACATTTAAAAAAATACAATGTAAAATTGACAAGGGACACCAACATAGTTGTATTTTTTATCTTAAAAACTACAGGATAATGGTGTTGTGGTAACTTGCCCAAATAAAAAAAAAAGAAAAACATAATAATATTATTCTTGATATCACTAGAAAAAAAAAGCCTTTGAATATTTGTTTGCAATAACTCCATCAGTATCACCAGCAAAGCAGCTTCATTATTATCTCATTAAAGAAGAAGAGAATTGTGCGCTGCATTTCGAGATTTCATAATTTGCCACGTCAGGAATGTTAATTCTCCATTACGAAGGCTAGTTTACAAGACCGACTGCTTCTGGTTCGTCCTTGCTTCCGAGCATGCGTGTTTGCACTTTGGACTTTTGTCCAACGGACAACGCTCGGAAAAATGCGACAACACACATTTGTCCGCGGAAAATGTTAAAACCTGCGATCCAACATTTGTCCGCCGAAAATCCGACAACAATTGTCCGATGGAGCGTACACACAGTCGGATTTTCCGCCAACAGCCTGTCATCGAACATTTCCCATCGGAAAACCCGATTGTGTGTACTAGGCTTAGGTCTGCACAAATTAAGAGACATTCAAAAAGGAAATATAAATAGATCCCATAAAGTTGGCCATAGCAACAATTAGAAATGTCTTAGCTGGTGTGACTATAGAAGACTATGGGTAGAACCCTCGTTGGGGTCATATGGGGTTAGGCTGCCATAGACAAGAGTGAAGAATTCCTGTACCTGATACAGTCAGTCTGGCGCTGTTACTCTGCCGCGTTTCTCCCGTATATTTGTGCCGCGTTGTACATCGATAATTATTTAATCCGTCCTCATTCTGTACATCTGTAATATACAAGGCTCCCGATGATGTAATGAGAAATCTAGATCCTGCAAAGAAACAGAACAGAAAGATTACTTACAGGAGAATTTCTCGCCTCCCTTAAGGCATATATTTCACATCTGACATCTGATCAGCAAACCTGTCAGACTTAGAAACAGTTTCAAACTTATATGGTGGGTGGCATTTTTATACTTTTTTTTTATTATTATGTTAAAGCCCAACTCCAGGCAAAAATGTATTTGTATTTGGATAGAGAAAAAAAAAAGGGTTAGAACCTTTGCCAATGATAGAGTGTGACAGTCAGGCCAATAGCATTTATGCAGGGAGAGGTCCGCAGCAAAGATGTCCAATTTTCTTCAAATACAGATTTTATTTAATGCGGAACTCCAGACTTGTAAGCCCTCCACCCCCAAAGTAGCCCCCTGAAAAAAAAAAATTTTTAAACCCCTATACATAACTTTTTTCCCTGCTGCCTTCTTGGGGGAGCATTCTTCAGGACCGAGCAGCACTTACATAATGACACGTGAGCACTCCTCAGTCCTGGAGTACTATCTGCCAATCCCATTGGTGGATTTTCCCTCCCCTCTTGTTCTGGTGATAGCGCAAAATGTTTGGATCTCTCTTCACTTTATGTCTTTGTGACATGGTCACCAAGACAAATATGGGTTGAAATTTCTGTAGAGGGGACACATACTGCAATACAAATGTAACAAATGGTCTTACCCAGGCTTTCTCAATGAAGGAACCCTTGAAATAACTTTCTAGTCTCAGGGAACCCCTGATATTTACTGTAAACTTCTGATTTTTAGCTCAAAGAGCATTAGTGTGATGGTCAGTGGGGTAGAATGTCCCTTACATTCGTGGTCAGTGGGAAGAATCCCCTACTTACAAATAGCTAAAAAGATCCATTGGTTTCAGTGGGTATGTCAGGGATACCGACTGTAGGGATGGTCAGATCTGCGTAGCTACACTTAGGGAAAATGAGACCAGTCTGTATATGATTTAAGCAAGTTTATCAACAGTGACACAAAACACATTCAAACACCAGCAAACGTGAAGATTGACATTTACTGACACAACACCCGAAATTTACTGGCACAGCCAAGTTTTTACTGGCATTTCCAAAAGTTACAAAATTACAGTTTTAAGTGCAAATTAAAGTATTTAGGCTACAAACAAATACAATATGCAATTATCAATGTGATTTAAGGTAGATAATAAAGCAAAAAACATATTTCTTATTTTATTTTCAATATAGTAAGTAAGTAGCTCAGGGACAGGACTCAGGAGGGCAAGAAATTAGAATGGGCGGCACACATAAAATTTACTCTCACAGTAACACTGATAGCAGTGTACAGCAGCACTGATGATGAGATCTCACTGACATAACACGTCACCTCCTGAGTCATAGTGACAGTCTCTCTCCAAGCCAAGTGGTCCCTACAGTCCACAAGTCTAAACAGCAATGACAGTCCCGGTCCCAGCCCGCCTTGCTCCCATACCGCAGACCCACACACGAGACTCAGGCCGCTCTGCTTGGCTCCATGGCCCCATAACATCACACGCCATTCTCAGGTACCGCCTCCGCCAGAGTCACCCAATCACACTGTAGCAGGCACTTGGAAGTTCTCAGCCGGCTCCAGACCAAGCCGAGCATCATAGCCATATTTTTTTACAGGCAACCTTTTACTTTTACTGGCATTTACTGACAGGAGAAAATTGCCTGTTTTTTACTGGCTGCCAGTAAAAATACTGACGGTTGGTAACACTGATATACATATACATACACACACATACATATATACACACATATATATATATATATATATATATATATATATATATATATATATATATATATATATATATATATATATATATATACACACACATACATACATACATACATACATACATACATACACACACACATACACACATACACATACACACACACACACAGTGTATACAAAATGAGAAATACAGATAAAACAGGGTAATACCAGAGATGCAAGGAAGGAGGGAACCAAGAACTGGGATCAGGAACAAGGGGAGCAGATATGAGGCAGCAGGCTACAAGGTGCAGGTACAAAACCGGAGCAGGATTAGGCAGGAATCAAGTAAGCAATATCAAGCTAGCAGGGCAAAACACTGAAACACAAGGTACTATAGAGGAGGAACTAAATACCCTCCAGCAGCCGGCATCAAGTGTAGCCTGATTACTGGAATATGTTGGCTTCTGGGAGACACCCACTGGTAAACATCAGAAGTACAACCTTCTGCTCTGGAACCACAGTGCCACCAGCAGGTGATCCAGGTCCTGGCTTCATGTATACACTTTGACCGCCAGCTGCGGGAAAATGCAAAATGTGGCAAAATAGCGGCACTCTTTTGCTGCAGTTTTGCTGCTGTTTGTGTTTTCCTGTGGCTGGCGGTCAAAACTTTCCCATCCTGAATGCGGTTCTTTTGCGTTCAGTAGAGGGAGGTTGAGGGAGGTTGAAGTTCCCCAGCTGCAGCAGCTACTAAACTCTGGTAAAAGCCTATATTTACATTGACACATAGGCTTTTACGGAGTTGAGTTTAGGCGCTTTGGCAAAAAAACGCCAAAAGCTCAACTCAAGTTTAGGAGATGCTAGTGTACATGAAGCCTTACTTATTGAGGTATAAATTGCGTATTGATTAAGGAACTTCAAACTATGGAGAAAAGTTGGGCATACATTGAGCGAATTTCCTCTGGACCAGCCAAAATTCATTCAGTGGGTGGCCCTGCTCTGCTCGAAAAAAGAAGATCATTCAATCACTTTTTGTCAAAGGAGTCTGCTTCGGTCGAACAGCAGCTGTATCCAATCAGATGCAATTGCTGTTCAGGTATCCAGAGAGCCGTTGGTGGCCCAGCAGAGGGATATGTCCATCTGTGCTGTTTAGCCTGAGAACTGAATGAAATGGATATCACAGCGCATGGCTAACAGAACCCTAGGGTTCCATGGTACCTAGGTCTTTAATAACTGATCCGAAACTAAAACTTGAAAAAAAAAAAAAAATGAATTGTTGCCTTTATATATACTAGGTTAGTATCACCAGAGATAGGTTTACACTAGACAACAGTATTTAGTAACGTTCGGCATGACAACTGTAATTTTATCATTGCCGTACCAATCTCAGTAACGCACTCTTTTCTCCCAGTACATTTAATAAAAACCATTCCTGCTTTGTAGATGCAAAATCATATTTTTCTTCTGCCTTTTTACCACGTTAGCTGCATATTTATGTCATTTGTAAGGAAACGGGGCCTGGCGTCTTGTCACTGATATATTGAGTTATTGTTTCTGGGGGCCTGTGCAGATATTATAACCTTTCCAGGTAGATTTGCAGACCAACAACACATATCTTTTATTAACAACATATCCGAGAGGAACGACTGAAATAATGTGATTTTAATGACATATACTTGAAGTTTGTGAATCATAAATCATGTTTCATGTTTGCACCTCTAGAGGTACAATCTGCATACACACGATGTGGACATTTGGGGAATGTAAATGATATACTGTATGTCACTTTAGTTGGAAAATATTGGAGGCTTTTTATGACCCACCATGGAGGCAGCCATCTTGTTGAAGCAGAGTATAAGGTATACAGAAAAAGAAGCCTTTATGTAGAGACTGTATATTAGGCCTTCACACCAGGGGCTCTTGAAGACATACACATCAATACTCCACCGTCATACACTTATGGTAACGAGAGAACAGTTTTTGGGGTGGTGAGCAAGCGAGCAACAAAGGAGCTACAATTAGCCAAACTATAATGGACACCAAACTAAATTATACATGATTGTGGTTATAGACAATTTTTTTTTAGGTCTCGATCAAGTAGGGAAGAGTAAAGCCCTTATCTGGCTTGTATTTTACTGCATGTGTTCAACTGGGGAGATTTCCCTTTACTTCCTGTCCTGGAGATGCAAAAGGAAGTGATAAAAATCTCACAAAGTAAGGGGAATTCCCATCTTAGACACGTGGATGTCTTACTTACCCATAAGTTCTGTCCGCCACTTTAACATATCTCCTGAGGACCCAGGGCTGGGTGCCCCAGAGGCATCGTGTGCAATCACCTACTTCCTGTGTGGAGACAGGGATATTCTCTACATGCCTGATGGAGAAGTTTCATTTTCCTTGTCATGGCTCACGAACACCTAAGAATGGCTCACCAATACATAGGTATGAAGATGGGGGATGAATTTCACCAAACTGACCCAATACTACAGGAGTGTCCTTACTTCAGGAGCCCCTTCAGGAATATGCGCATTCTTCCTTAAAAGGTAATGCTACTTTCCAGGAGTTACAATTGGTCATTACTACCAATTATTCCTGTATGCACCACAGCCAGAACTACACTAAGACTGCTACATGCACGCATCTGGTTTGATCATCTGTCAAGCGGTTGGAAACTGGGCGGGACTCCTTGGCGAAAGGCAACTATAGCATAAATATATATATATATTATATATATATATATATATATATATATATATATATATATATATATATATATATGTCTGTAGAGCAGTGAATGGTGTCAGTAAAGCAGTGGATGACGTCAGTAGGGCAGAGGTTGGCGTCAGTAGGGCAGTGGATGGCATCAGAAGGGCAGAGGATGGCATCAGAAGGACAATGGATAGCGTCAGAAGGGCAGTGGGTGGCGTCAGTAGGGCAGTGGATGGCATCAGAAGGGCAGTGAATGGTGTCAGTAAAGCAGTGGATGACGTCAGTAGGGCAGTGGATGGCGTCAGTAGGGCAGTGGATAGCATCAGAAGGGCAGTGGATGGCGTCAGTCAGTAGGGCAGTGGGATGGCATCAGAAGGGCAGTGAATGGTGTCAGTAAAGCAGCAGTGGATGATGTCAGTAGGGCAGAGGTTGGCGTCAGTAGGGCAGTGTCAGTGGATGAGGTCAGTAGGGCAGAGGTTGGCGTCAGTAGGACAGTGGATGGCGTCAGTAGGGCAGTGGATAGCATCAGAAGGGCAGTGGATGGCGTCAGTAGGGCAGTGGATGGCGTCAGTAGGGCAGTGGATGGCGTCAGTAGGGCAGTGGATGCCATCAGAAGGGCAGTGGATGGCGTCAGAAGGGCAGTGGATGGCGTCAGTAGGGCAGAGGTTGGCGTCAGTAGGGCAGTGTCAGTAGAGCTGAGGACGGTGTCAGTATAGCAGTGGACAGTGTCGGTAAAGCAGTGGATGATGTCAGTAGGGCAGAGGTTGGCGTCAGTAGGGCAGTGTCAGTAGAGCTGAGGACGGTGTCAGTATAGCAGTGGACTGTGTCGGTAAAGCAGTGGATGACGTCAGTAGGGCAGAGGTTGGCATCAGTAGGGCAGTGGATGGCATCAGAAGGGCAGTGGATGGCATCAGAAGGGCAGTGGATGGCGTAAGAAGGGCAGTGGATGGCGTCAGAAGGGCAGTGGGTGGCGTCAGTAGGGCAGTGGATGGCATCAGAAGGGCAGTGAATGGTGTCAGTAAAGCAGTGGATGACGTCAGTAGGGCAGAGGTTGGCGTCAGTAGGGCAGTGGATGGCGTCAGTAGGGCAGTGGATAGCATCAGAAGGGCAGTGGATGGCGTCAGTAGGGCAGTGGATGGCGTCAGTAGGGCAGTGGATGGCGTCAGTAGGGCAGTGGATGGCGTCAGAAGGGCAGTGGATGGCGTCAGAAGGGCAGTGGATGGCGTCAGTAGGGCAGTGGTTGGCGTCAGTAGGGCAGTGTCAGTAGAGCTGAGGACGGTGTCAGTATAGCAGTGGACAGTGTCGGTAAAGCAGTGGATGATGTCAGTAGGGCAGAGGTTGGCGTCAGTAGGGCAGTGTCAGTAGAGCTGAGGACGGTGTCAGTATAGCAGTGGACTGTGTCGGTAAAGCAGTGGATGACGTCAGTAGGGCAGAGGTTGGCGTCAGTAGGGCAGTGGATGGTGTCAGTAGGTAAGTGGACAGTGTCAGTAATTTTTTATTTGTATTTTATTTATTATTTTTTACAATATTATTTATTCGTTTTTACAATATTTTTTTTTTGGAGCCCTGTTGGGGGGCTTTGGTGAAATATCAAGGGTCTGAACTGTGTATTTTTTGCACATATGTGCGAAGACACACAAAATACTTGCATACACACGTGCAACATCCCAAGAAATGCTTAATAATTTTTATGTGGTGTATGCGCAAAAAAGCACAAACCCGCGCATTTACTCTACTGCCCATCCTCGCATTTATACGCAGTAATTTTCGGACAGGAATCTGATGATCATACATCAGCACCGTGTGCAAATTCTAAGAATATTTCTGTTACATGGAGTGGCCAGTGTACTTTAAGCAGTGGCACTGTATCCAACTATGATTTGAAATGACCATACTTGGCAAATTGCTAATTGCTCCCCAGAGTACGGGGGAAGTGATCATTGAGAAGAACTGGTCCTTTGATCAATGCCTTTGCTAAGTTTTCTTTTAGCCACTGGTTTTAATATACCCTTTCAGCTCCACCATCTGAAGAATTATCATGCAGTGTGGGCGCCATTTTTTTACCTTCTTTGTCCAGGCTCTTTTAACATTAACATTCTCCACAATATATAGCAAAACTCTTAAAACATAATTATTATCTCTTACATAAATTTTATTTCTTACATAAATTTTACGGTTATCTTGCGGTACCATATTAGAGCTAAAACTGTACATTTACTTACTTCAAAGGCAACTGTAATTTTTTCTGTTTATGTTGTCATGGAAAAGAGAAATTTAAAGGACAGTAACTGATTCTTACTAGCCACTGGCCCAATAATAATGACTCTGGGCTGTTTCATAGCAACCAAGTCTTCCAGTTGAAAGCCCCAGAAATGGCTTTGACAAGTGCACGGAGGCTGTTGTGAATAATTAATCAGGATTGGCTAGATGGGACGGATAATATGGCCCTTATTGTTGGTTATTTTGTGTCTTATCCTTGGAGGAAGGAAATGACCTGTTTATTGTTGAGCAAAGCAATCATGCAGTCCAGTGCCCATGTTCAGAAATTTTTCAATAGTCAGAAAACCCGCAGGGCACAGCAGCACACCAATAATTACAGGTCAAGAAGGGGCAAGTACTGTGTAAAAATCACTAATATCAACCCCAACCTCCTGTAGAAAATAATCAGTTTCACACGACTGTAGAACTGTCTGCCAAGAAGTGAGATATGTTCAATGACATAGTTAACGGCACATTTGGTTTGGAAATTTGTAACAAACAACCAGTGCTGGGTTAGGTCTGAAAGTGTCAACACAGACTGGTCCACCCAAAACTCGTTCTTGGTGGAAGGCAACCCAAAAAAAATTATTGGATGACAAAGCCTAAATCCTTTGGATATGACTTAAAACTAAACACTTATAATTTAGGGCAGCGTTTCTTAACCAGGGTACTGTGGCACCTTGGGGTGCCAACTGAGTTTCCCTGGAGTGCTGCAAGCACAATATCCAGTATACCCTGGACCAGTGTCATGATTTGCTATGGTGCAGGCGTGCCGGCCACCAGCACCATAACAACCAATTACGCTCTAGGTCCAGGGCACACACCATCATCATGGCGGCCGGCTCGTCTTCACCATGACAATCCATGACTCTGATTCAGGACAGATGGCATGCAAGACCACCCCCTGCATTCAGGATAAGACGGAAGTCAGTTTCCTCCAGACTTCCTCCACCTCCCGCCCTCTGCTGTGCTGCTGGAGCCAAAAAGTAGGACTTGTAGAGGGGAAGAAGGGATTATATGATTGGGTGGACTCTGTACTGATGGTGAATATCATGTACAGGGGGGCCCCTACTGTCTAGCGGCAACTCTGATGTGACTGGGGATTTATGTATAAGGGGAGACGTGAAGGTGAGACCTCTAACATAAGGTGTGGGGGGGGGGGGGTCTCTGATGTGATATAGAAACCTCTGGTGTGAAGGGCGGTTTTTGATGTTTTGCATTGTTTCAGGCTCAGGTTTCTCATGGATACGTACCATTTACATTTCTTACATTTTGGACAAAGATTGATTTAGGGGAGAATGGAAGCAACTGTATTTCAAAGAAATTAAAGCGGTTCTGCACTGTTTTTTTTTTTTTTGGGCTATATGCCAAGGCCATATAGCTCAATTGGGGGACTTACCTGTTCCATCTTCCATCTCGATCGCCGCCGGTTTTCCTCCGATAAAATTCTTCATCTTCTTCTTTTGTGCTGGGGGCCATCTTGCCTGTGGGCATGTGAAACCCCACAGGCACTTTAGATGGCCCAGCATGCACCGCCGTTACTTGCGCGTGCGCAGTAACGGCACATCTGCCGACATCTCACGAGATTTCGGAAGATGTGTCCAAAATCTCGCGAGATTTCGGAAGATGTGGCCGAAATCTCGCGAGATTTCGGAAGATGTGGCCGAAATCTCGCGAGATTTTGGAAGATGCCCGCACTGACTCCTGGGATCAATGACACCAGATCCCAGGAGACAGTGCG
Organism: Lithobates sylvaticus; assembly: GCA_028564925.1. Classification (NCBI taxonomy): domain Eukaryota; kingdom Metazoa; phylum Chordata; class Amphibia; order Anura; family Ranidae; genus Lithobates; species Lithobates sylvaticus. The sequence continues at coordinate 538,044 of JAQSEC010001780.1, read as the reverse complement.
GTGTGACGAGGATCCCCGGACAGACCCCGCCCCCCCCCCCCCCCCCCCCCCCCCCCCGAAGAGACAGAAGACAGGAAGTCATCAATTACAAGGTAAGTAAAAAAAAAAAAAAAAACACATTTCATTTAGTACTCTTTGCCTGATTTGGAAGGCAAAGAGATTTACTAAATGAAATGTGTGCCGAACCGCTTTAAGCCCTTAAAGTGACTCTGTCCCTAGATGAAAGAGTTGCTTAAACAAGCATGGCTTGAAGTGTCTAACCCTTTCATGCCTTAGCCTTTTTCTGACATTTAAAAATCCATATTTTTTCTAGAAAATTAATTAGAACCCCCCAAACAGTGTATATTTTTTTTTATTTTAGCAGAGACCTTAGAGAATAAAATGGTGATCGTTGCAATATTTTATGTCACACAGTATTTTCACAGCGGTCTTTGAAACACGATTTTTTCGTGAAAAAGAGACACTTTCATAAATTAAAAAAAACTAAACAGTAAAGTTAGTCCAATTTTTTTGTATAATGCGAAAGATTATCTTACACCAAGTAAATAGATACCCAACATGTCATGCTTTGAAATTGCGCACACTCGTGGAATGGCGACAAACTACGGTACCTAAAAATCTCCATAGGGAACGCTTTAAAAAAATGTAACTGTTAGCAGGTTAGAGTTATGCCCCGTACACACGGTCGGAGTTTCCGATGGAAAATGTCCTATCGGACCATGTTGTCGGAAATTCCGACCGTGTGTGGGCTCCATCGGACTTTTTCCGTCGGAAAAAGTTTGAGATCCTGCTCTCAAATTTTTCGACAACAAAGTCCTATCGGACTTTTTCCGATCGTGTGTAGCGAATTCCGACGGACAAAGTGCCACGCATGCTCAGATCACATTACATGACCAAAGCTATTGGCTACTAGCCTCTACGTAGTCCCGTCGTACGCAACGAACGTCACCACGTTCAGAATGATCGGATTTTCCAACAACTTTGTCCGACCGTGTGTATGCAACACCAGTGTCGGACAAAATCCGTCGTAAAAAATCAGACGGATTTTGTGGTCGGAATTTCCGACCGTGTGTACGGGGCATTACAGAGGAAGGTTTTTTGCTAGAACTATTGCTCCCACTCTGGTGATCGCGACGATACCTCACATGTGTGATTTGAACATGGTTTACATTTGCAGGATCGACTTACGTAAGTGTTGTCTTTGCTGCATGAGCATGTGAGGACGGGGGCGCTTTAAAAAAAAAAAATTCTTATTTATTTAAAAAATGTTTACATTGTCCCTTTAAAAAAAAAATATATTATATTCTGATCACTTTTATTGCTGTCACAATCTCTTGTGACAGTAATAGGTAGTGACCGGTACTCTTTATGGAGGGATTGGGGGGTCAAAAAGGCCCCCAATCCCTCCTTTGCACTTAAAAGTATTCAAATCACCAAAATCGGCGATTCTGAATACTGATTTTTTTTTTAAAAAGCTACACCTTAGACAGCCGAGTAAACCGGGGGTGACGTTGTGACGTCGCTTCCGGGATTTTACATCGGAGACCCGATCAAACCAGAATCCAGCTTAGTTCGGGTCGTCTGCCTAGGCGGCAGACGCGCCGGATGGTTGCTGAGATCTCCCGGTGGGACGGGAGGTCTGGAAAGAACGGTGGAAGGTGGCGGGAGGGGGGGGGTGTTCCCTTCCGCTCCTGTAGGATAACAGCCGAGCCAAGCTGTTGGTTGTTATCACTAAAAAGCCAACTGCTGGCTCTAAAAAATGGTACCGGGGTGATGTTTAACCCCTTCAAACCATAAACGCAAATTTGCGTACGATTGGCGCAAAGGGGAACCTGTCTTGGCCTAAAGGGTTTATAAGATATGCAGTACCTTGTAGTTCTTGTAAGTACCATTTTAAACTTTAATTTGGTTCCTGTGCCTCTGGACGAATTCCAAGCCTGGGAGCCAAGTTAGTTAAAGCGGAACTAAACTCTTTCAACCAGCATTGCCAATTTTGAATCCGTATGATGCTACCATTAGTAAATGGATAGGAAAGTATATAATATTTACTTGTTTTAAAGTTTTTCTTTTACATTTCATTAGTTGCTTCCTGGTTCCAGGCCTGGGACAAAATGTCACACATCCCAGGAGTCTTCGTGGGCATTATTTTCCCTTTCATCTGGAGGAAGGGCTTTCTCCGCTAAGCAAACCCTTCTGTCTGCATGCCCGAGCTAAGGGCAGATGGATTCCAGGAAGTAAATGCTACATGAATCATCTGCCCTTTCTCAAGATGGCAAACGGTAGGGGGTGTTTTTCAAAGTGATTTCTCAACATAATAAAGCATGGAGACATGGATGGATGGGTGAATTTACTTTGAATATTGAAAATTTATTAAATCGTGTTTTCAGTTTGTGGTGCTCAGAGTTCAGTTCCACCTTAGCAAATCCCCCCCCCCCACCCGCCGCCCCTCCGGGCACTAAATTATGCCCCCTGACATTTATCTGTCAAATGTCACAGCCTCTATGGGCCACTGAGACATTTGACAGTTGAGTGGAAGGGGGCTTAGCTCTGAACTGGGCAGAAGTCAAGGCCCTGTGTACAGGCTGGGTCTGAAATCTCTGAATCTCCATGGGAATAGAAGAATTGATTTGAAGATTAACACAGGTACTTACAGAAACAACAGAGTTGATTGATAGCACTCCAGTATATTGCTTCATAAGGATAAATGGAGCAGCCTTCCTGCTAAGCAGCTGTACCTAACAAGGATCAGAAATATTCTGATAACAGCAGTGAAAATTGACACAAAGGAAGGATCCTTCCACCCTTGTTCCAAAATATCGTATATAAATCCAGGAAAGGAGAATACTGGGACACTCCTGATAAATACTAGACATGTGCGCTGTCAATACATTTGTTTTCGTTTCGTTACGTTTCGTATTAAAATTAATTCGTATTTCGTAATTCGTGTCCGAAATTTTGTACGAAAATCACATTCAATTATTTATTTGAAACAAATATCCTCTTACATTTAAAATACGGTAAAAGCGATGAAGATTCGGGGTACTTCCGGTCTCGGCTGCGACCGGAAGTGAACGGCGACACCTGGCTCCTCCCTTAAGGCCGAGACCGGAAGTACCCCGAATCTTCATCGCTTTTACTGTATTTTAAATGTAAGTGGATATTTGTTTCAAATAAATAATTTAAAGCGGTGTTTCACCTGAAAAAAAAAAATTTTAAAAGTCAGCAGCTAAAAAAAAAATCGCTGCTGACTTTTAATAAGTACACTTACCCTCCCAGGGCGCCCGCGATGACGTTCGTGGAGGCCGAGATGTCCCTCGGCGATCCGGATCCAGCGCCGCCATCATCAGTAAGGGAAACGGCTTCCCGTTTCCTACTGCGCATGCGCGAGTCGGCGCACAGTCTACTGCGCTTGCGCGAGTCTTATTTGTGAATCGGGAACGCGGTGTGTTGTGGGACACAGTTCCCACAACACACCGTTCACTAGAAGACGGAAGGAGAGAAGATCACCGCGGCGCTGGAGGAGGCAGATTAGGACGATCTGCCTAGCAACAGCCATTTCTGGTAAGTAAAAAAAAAAAAATTTTCTTTTTTTTTCATTTTAAATTGTTACTAACATTTTTTCAAGTTTTTGTTTTCAGGGTGTCCCACCACTTTAATGTGATTTACTAAACATTGGAGCCCCTTATTCCTTCTTCCTTTCACCAATTACTGGGAACCGGTAACTCTGAGATCGGCGCACTACTGTGAAGTTTATTGTAGAGCCAAACACAGGAGATCGATCGATTGGGAGCATTGGCCACAGCGTAACTAGGCCTGTAGGGGCCGCTAATTGAGGTGAGAGGCTGGGGGAAACAGTGGGGTGCACCCCGGATTGCACGGATCACATTGGATGCATGGATCTGCACTTTTTGAACACCTATTGCATATAGTTTTTTTCTTCAAACATTCTTTTGATGAACTATTGAGAAGAATATCAGTGTGTGTTTTTTTGCCTTTTTTTTTAACTACTGTGACTTGGTGTTTATTATTATTTTTTATTTATTTATTGCTTTTGAACTTATTTTTCTGTCACGGATTTTTTTGTGACACGCATTGCACTTTAAAAGTCTTTAGCACATATATGTTCTTTGTGCACAAACTGGATCATTTGCACATTGATTCAAGATTTTTGCACTCTATTGTGTTCATATGAATTAGAACATTATTGTACTTTATGATATTTATTAGAAGAGCATTGCACTTTATGATACATATTGGAGGAATTTTATTGTGACTATTGCACATTTATGAATTATCGCACATAAGGTTATCATATTTTGCACATTAGATCTATATTTGCACTGTTACTTAATCATTTATTATATTTCGAAGATTGATTCGGAAGATTGGTATAGATTATTATTTATTTTATAGATTTTATTTCATTCATATAGTCTTGTTAGTATTTATTCGGGGTTTCCCCAGGGTGGGTAGCGCCACATACTATTTGAAACAAAGAGAGCATTTGCCTCCTCCAATGGCATTGCTCCATTTCTGGCCAAACCAGTTGGGCCTGACTCCTCAGTGTTTAGAATCTGCAGTATTCCTACTGGTGAGGGAGTGGTTGGCATTTCTGTCTTGGAGTGCTGGGGCCCTCGGTTTGAATTCCAGCCGAGACAATCTCTTGCATTCTCTTCATGTGCTTATATGGGTTTCCAGCTGGTACTCCAGTTTACAAGTATATAACATGTGACATAGGAACCTTACATAGCACTACAGATGACAAGGTTTCCCACTGCTGCACAGCCAGGCAACAAGTAACTTCCACACTTTCTGCAGAGACAGGGAACCTTCTTTAAACTTAATTTTGATGTTTTATTAGGGGGTAATAACTTGAATAGTGAATAGGAATTAGGCGAGGCTCAACTTGATGGCGACAAAACCAGGGACAACTTCCTCTCTATGTACAACTCCAACTGATTCTTCTCCTTTACTCTCTACAGCTCTGATTGATTCCTCTTATGGAAGCTAATAATCTCTGTTAGAAAAGCAAGAGCCCCCTTACGGACTAGGAACTCTCAGTCCCTTAGAAAGTAGCACAATGTGTTGTGAACTGCATCCTGGAGCACCTCCAACTCCCTTGTAGACACTGGTCCTAGCTCTACCACTGCAGGAAATGTTAGCTCACCTGGCTGACTCTTCACCACTCTACCCAACTGACTCTTCACCAGTCTACCCAACTGACTTCACCAGTCTACCCAACTGACTTCACCAGTCTACCCAACTGACTGCTCTGGAGATCTCCCAGGGCAAGATTAGGAAAGATTTCCAGAGAGATCTGCTACATGTGGCAGTCTCTCCCCTTGTAAGGCCTCATACACACGGTACGAAAATCAGAAGGCAAAAGTCTGAAGATGAGCTGTCTGAAGATTTTCGGATCATACGGTGCATTCGACAGACGATTTGACTTTTACATCAGACAAAAGCTGGATGTGCAGGCTATAAAATTTTTGTCTGATGAACTCAACATCTGATTTTCAGATGGTCAGTACAGAAATCCGTCACACAAAAGTTGAAAGTACAAACACGCATGCTCGGAATCAAGGGCTGGGAAGAGTTCGGTCTTGTAAATTACTGTTCGTAATCTAGAATTAACATTTGTGACGTGGCAATTGATGAAATGTCAAAATTTTCATCTTCTTTAATAGGAATAATAATGAAGCTGCTTTGCATGTAGTTATGCCAAACGTATTTTAAAAGGCATTTGTTTTGTACGATCTGAAAATCGCGAATCAACACTCACCAATATTCTACTAACATGAAATTAGCAGAAGGGGCCCAAAGGGTGGTGCTTGAGAAATGAACTTCCTCTTTATACTCTCATAGTACGTCACTACGTTCGTGTTTATCAAATGACAAGTTGCGGATAGTTAGTATGCTAGACAAAATTCTGAACACGCGCTTTTGAAAAAAATCAGACGCTCAGTCGTCCAACAATCAGACCATGTGTACGAGGCTTAATTACTTTCACCATGCTGTAGTACTCACACTGTCCTCCTTGCTCCCGCTGCCTCTCATGGAAGACTCCTTCCAAGCTTTTCCTGTTGTCAGGATCCTCCCAGGCCAGCACCGGAGCCCGATCCGAGGTAGGGAACCCCCCATTAGGAGAGAGGAGCCTATTGTCCATGTCATCCTACTTTTGCTGGACAGCATGGAGTTGAAGTCTCTCATTTGCAACCTGCACTAGCGGCAGGTCATCTTCCTTGTGACTGATCTGGGTCTCTGTCTCCGTGACCCACTCCCTCAGGTTCTGCAGATCCTGATGGATAAAGGATATATCCACCCTCACCTCCTTGATTTTACATGCAAGGGTATTTTGGCAGGCGAAGATTGCCTCCAGGACCTTTGCGGTTGCAGTATTGGCTGGATTACTAGTGGAGGGTGCAGTGGTGCCATCTACCCCCCGAAACTTCTTTCTCTTTGTGGCAGAATTTATCAAGTCCCCCGGAGGCTTCCGTCACTCTCTTCGGTGGTGACATGGTCAGGCAGTCCCGGGGGAAGGTATAGATCGCCCACAGTAAGGAGGAAAAGAGCACAGGAATCACAGGATTTGTGAAGTAGGATAAACCTCGAGCAGACCTCCCGGTCTTTGCTCCTCATGCCATGCCGGTCCAGGCCACGCCCAGAATTTTAACGCAACATATTAAAAACATAAGTGCTTTGAAAAAAATGCATATTGTGTTTCACAATGGACGAATGTGAACAGGTGTCAGGGCTGGGCTCAGCCCTTCCTTCTCAAAGCTGGCCTCTCAGCTGTTGGCTAACTGCCAGCTCCTTTCTCTCCACAGCGACTCACCTGTTGATGATATCCTGCTCGTCAGTCCCGCCTACTTTAGCCGTCCAGCCCAGATGATCTCTGCCTTCGCCTTGGTCACATCTCTAGAGACGCTCACCTGTGTTCCTGTTAAAGACTTGCTTGGCTGACATTCCTTCTGGCTTCAGATCCTGCTGTTCTACTACGCTCATGTCTGGCTCCCTGATGTTTTGGCTTGTCTGACTATTCGTTCCCGTTCCTAAACTCTAGCTATGTTTTGACTATGTTCACTCTGTTTACCTTTTTTATTATTATTATTAAACAAGTGTGATTTAACTGTACTTCTGTCTCAGTCTGATTCATGGTTTCTGACAACAGGCCCTAATACATTTGCAAAATACATCTATTTTGTAAGTAGCGGCCGGCGAGATGTCATTATCATGAACGCACCTAGCTGCTGAAAGCCACAGCAGGAGTCTCAGATTCCTGTCGCTACTATTCGCACCAGCCCTAATCGCCGGTTTCAATGTAGCCCAATTAAGCCAACAGTGGCTTGGCATTCCAGCCTACAGACTCCATTATTTGTCATCCCCCTTTCATCAGTGATCCTTTTGAATCCAAAAAATCAGCAGGACAGCCAGGCAGCTAGCATTTTCAGAAGAAAGCAGGCAGTAGCAGCTTATGCATTAACCCCCAATGACAGCTCTGTCTTAATGCACCCAATAATTGGTTTATTTATAGGAGATGACAGTTTCAATTAAAGAATTTCTTTCCTTTATCTACTTCAAATGTGTCACCCAAAATATTTGCTCAGATTTCATTTAATTCTCCTCCTACTCAGACATGTATTGAACGCACGTTACCTTTGTGTTATCAGAGAGATGCGCATTTACAATGAAATTCTGAAGAGGAGGAAGGATGAAGTGTTAAGCCCCCCTGGCAGGGATGGGTACGCTCTAAGGTCTGTCTCTGTTGCCTAGCAACAGTCACCTTTGAAAAAACGCCACTTTCTCCTTGTTCCATTGTCTTGCTAATTGAGCCAGTGTGCTCATGGATGCCGGGAAAGCACTTCAAGGATTTCACCGTATTCACTGTCCACTGTCGGCAAGGTACCTTCCTTTTCCACAAATTGCAAACAGTTGCATTGAAATGGGAACCATGATCGATCGGTGCAACTTTGAAGCTTTCACAGAAAATGTTGAACGTCATGTATTGGGGCTTTCCTTTTAAAAAAGGACCCAATCATATTGCTGTCTTTAATACACAGTGTATGTCTTAAAGGATAAGTCCACTTAAAAACAAAGAGTATTTTATTTATTTTTTTGCCCCCCTTCCCCTGACCTAGCCTTACCCTTCCTCCCCTTCCATAGACACATACCTACCTTGATCCAAAGACCAAGTTTCCGCTGTTTGTTTACATCCAGTGGTGCAAGTCTTCACTATCCTGGACACACTTGTATATTAAAGACACTTATAGTACTGTCTGATTGTCTGCAGCCTCGGGACACAGCCCTATAGAAAGCCTTAATGAGCAGGTGCAGCCAGGACCATAAAGACTTGCAGCGCTTCCCATAGCACATTCTGGTGCCATCTCTTCCCCAGGTAAACGACGCACACTTTCCTGGACATCCACATGATTGATTGATTCTTCAGGCCAAGCCACCTTCTTCCATTGCTCCGTGGTCCAGTTTTGATGCCCACATGTCCATTGTAGGCACTTTTGGCTGTTGACATAGGTCAGCATGGGCACCAGTGACGGCGCGTGCATAGAGGGCGCAGGAGCGCCGCCCCCTCTCTCCTGCACCACTCTATCACCAATAGATAGATTCATGCATTGCATGAATCTATCTATTGTCACCGCTGCCGCCCCCTATTCAGGTGTCCGGCCCCTTGTCGGGCGCCGGGCATCTGAATTACAGCGGGGGGGGTGTTTTTGGAAGTGCCCTATTAGAGCTGTAAGCTCTAATAGGGGACCTGATTAGAGCGGTGGGCTCTAATAGGCTTCCATAAGTGTAAACAGCGGGCGCAATGCTTTGCGTTCGCTGTTTACACAGTATTGTGTTAGAGAAGCGAATACTGCAGAAGACAGGAGGAGGGCGGGAGAAGATGTCGGGTCGATGAGGAGACACCGCTCGCCGCCTGACAAGGTAAGTGCCGATAGATGGCGGGCAGAGGGCACATTGGCAGCATTTAATGGGCACAGTGACAGCGTTAGATGGGCACAGTGGCAGCACTTGTGGCACGGTGGCAGTGTTAGATGGGCACAGTGGCAGCACTTGTGGCACGGTGGCAGTGTTAGATGGGCACAGTGGCAGCACTTGGGGCACAATGGCAGTGTTAGATGGGCACAGTGGCAGCACTTGGGGCACAGTGGCAGCGTTAGATGGGCACAGTGGCAGCATTTAATGGGCACAATGGCAGCACTTGGGGTACAGTGACAGCATTAGATGGGCACAGTGGCAGCATTTAATGAGCACAGTGGCAGCATTTAATGGGCACAGTGGCAGCGTTAGATGGGCACAGTGGCAGCGTTAGATGGGCACAGTGGCAGCGTTAGATGGGCACAGTGGCAGCGTTTAATGGGCACAGTGGCAGCATTTAATGGGCACAGTGGCAGCATTTAATGGGCACAGTGGCAGCATTTAATGGGCACAGTGGCAGCGTTTGATGGCACAGTGAGGCTGTTTGTTTGCGCCCCCCCAAAAATTTTGAGCACCAGCCGCCACTGATGGGCAGCCTGACTGGCCTGTGGCTATGCAGCCTCATACGCAACAAACTGCAATGTACTGTGTGTTCTGACACCTTTCTATCATGCCCAGCATTACATTTTTTAGCAATTTGATCTACAATAGCTCTTCTATTGTATCACACTCTATGCTCCAACCTTCGCTCCTCACATGCATCAATGAGCCCCAGCCACCGAAGACATTGTCACTGGTTTTCCTTCCTTGGACCACTTTTGGTAGGTCCTGACCACTGCAGACCTGGAACATCCCACAAGAAGTGCAGTTTTGGAGTTGCTCTGACAGAGTCGTCTAGCAGTTACAATCTGGCCCTTGTCAAAGTCGTTCAGATCCTTATTATTTTTTTTTTCTGCTTTCAATGCATCAGCTTCAGGGACAACATGTTCAGTTGCTGCCTCATATACCCCACTGACTTTCATATGGCATTGATATTCAATGTTATTAACTTTACCGGTCAGTGGTCTCTGCAGCTCTTCTTGGATGTTCCCGTCTCCAGTGGCCAGAACCTACAAAAGTGGTCCATGAAAGGAAAACTAGCAAACTGGTGACAGAGTCATGGGTGGCCAAGGCTCACTGATCCATGTGGAAAATGAGGCTGGGTTCACACTGCTGTCAGCCATCGCATGTGATTCGCACCGCTGTCTGTGCAATACAGATTGTGTGGCTGAATTTGCATCGCATTCAGACCAAAGTCGTGCAGGACCCTTTTTTTGGTCCGCACCAGAATTAGATGGCATGGGTGTTCACACCCATGCCATTTGATTCCTGCCCAAATTGACAGTTCTCACTGCGATATGCAAACTGATCTGGGGGTGTCATTACCAATGGGCACGTGGGCATCAAAACTGGACTGCGAAGCAATGGAAGAAGGTGGCTTGGTCTGATGAATCACGTTTTCTATTACATTATGTAGATGGCGGGGTGCGTGTGTGTCGCTGGCCAAAGGAAGAGATGGCACTAGGATGCAGTATGAGAAGAAGGCAAGCTAGCAGAGGCAGTGTGATGCTTCGCCTAGTGGAGTCCATGCCTCAATGGGTTGGGGCTGTTTTGTTGGCCAACCGTGACCTACTCAATATGGCACCAGGATGCAGTATGAGAAGAAGGCAAGCCAGCAGAGGCAGCGTGATGCTTCGCCTAGTGGAGTCCATGCCTCGATGGGTTGGGGCTGTTTTGTTGGCAAACCGTGACCTACTCAATATTAGGTGAATGGTCAGAATGTTATGGCGTAAATCATTGATTACCAATGATTGGAATGAGCTGTCGGTCCTTAGTCCATGCTCCCAGGGTAAGAAAAAAAAACCCTGATTGGTTGCTTTGGCCAACAGTCTGATTTATGTCCCAGTTTTGGTAGATGAGGCCCAGCAACTTTCCATTTTTTCTGGTTTTCACAGATGAGCCGTAATGATCTTCACAAACTAGCTCCGTCTATAAAATAAATCTTTGGTAAGGAGTCCCCACAGAGGCGCCAATAATAAACCAGTGACACGCGGAGCGGCGTTCCGAACATCATTTGTATTTGGCGTTCCACGGAAGCACCTGTGTGAATATCCTTGGCTGGCTGGCTGGAATGTGCCGTTTATAAATGTTAACACAACCGCCTCGGGCTGTTAGGCGTAAATCAGTAAGCAAACAACCGAGCTGGAAAAGCTGCTCCTCTCTGACAGATGTGAGCTTGCAAAACAGAGGCGATAATAGGTAAAACGGTATTAGGAAAACTAATGACATACAATAACGTGCTCGTGTGACTGGAAAGATTTAATTATGGGAGCCGCTGTGATGATTTCTCTCAGAAACAGAAACATCTGTCCGTATCGAGATCTTCTTCATTCCACTAAGCTGCAGAAAGCTCTTGTTGAAATTCTGAGAAACCATCGGTGTTCTGTAGGCACTAGGCAATATGGAAGGCTAAAAATTGTGGTGAAGGTCTCATGGGCCAGGGAAGCTCAAGAAGATCAAAAGGGGGTAGCATTTATGCTAACCTGAACTTTCAGCCTAAATCACAACCACAGCTTCAGTAGAAAAGCCTCTTACCAGAGTAAGTGGACTCAAATAAAAGACTTGCATACGTTTATATTAAATGGTAAATTGATTCAGCTAGTGATTGTCCACATGCTTCCTCATACTGGTATCCCATCAGACCTGAGAAGACATCCTGTGGGAACATAGAAAAAGAGCCAGGACAACCACATTGCGTAAAACCCAATTAAAATCTGTTTATTGTAGAAACCAACTACTGACATGGATAAAAAGATAAAACGCTTATCATATAGAAAGTCCAGTCTCGGGATACAATACAAACAATTCTTCATCAAGAAGAGTGTGGCAACATCACAATCCATACGTGTTTTGTCAGAATTTATGTCATCCGGGGCATGGAAACCATCGATAATCACCACGCACTTATATATATATATATATATATATATATACATATACAAGAACAAAGCGAAACACTGTCAACTGGCTGGTCGTAAGTCAGGCCTGATATTGATAACAAACCAAACCTCCTTATGGGTCTATAAGAGTCCACATAATCTGGTAAGAGTCTCCTTTTCACTTAATGTGGTGGTACAACACTGGTGTTTTGGGAACAGATGATGGAAAGTCACTATCTTTAAATTCATTTTCCTTCTGATCACTTTGGAACTGTTGCGATTTCATTACGTTATGGACTATATGTTTTGTTTTACTTAATTCACTATGGACGTACATTAGTGCAGCACTCTCCTTTTGACTCTTTCGATACAGTTTTGGCCTAATTGTTATTGCCAGAAGCTACTTTTTAGTCCCTTGCAGCGTAATTTGTTTATTGTTTGTTTTATTAGTAGAAAAGCCTATCTGATACCAGCAACTGCAGAGTGGGAACCTTGCTCTCGGTTTGGAAGCAGTGGCTTCTCTTCTAACACCCATCCTACTGAGTTAGAGCCACAGCTCTCCAGTCAACAGGGCACATGAGCGTTGCTGACTGCAGAGCTATAGATCTGACTCAGTAGGAGGTGTGCTAGACCACTGGATAGAGAACATTGCCTCTGTACAGAGGACAAGGATCTCCTTCTTCAGCATGCTGGCAAATGACACGTGTAGCACCCTACTAGCGTAGGAAGCAAAGCAAATCTAGTGTTTGGCTCCTTCTGTAGTCAGGGGAGCAGTGAATCATTTGTTCTGATCTGCCCATGGTTTTACAGGCTAGAAATTTGTTTCCCCCGGCCTCTGGGAGAAGCTTCCAGAGCATAGGGTGGGAAATTCAAATAACTGGCCTGCATATTTACTATGCCCTGGCCAATCCCTTGGGTGGTGCACCCAAAAGGTGGTATGATAGGTGGTGAAAAGCCTGGAGCCCCTTGGCAGGGAAGGTCCTGAGAACTTCAGGGCGCTACTTGCCTCTGAAGCATCTTTGGACCAAGTTACTGTTCTGCTGGGTTTGGGCTGCGGTAGGGCTGGAGACCTGGGACTAACCACTGGACCATGTCCGGAGAAAGCCGAAAGGAGGCAGCTATCCGGGGGACTTGTGAGTAAAAACCCTGATGGACCCCTGTTGACTGTGTAGCACCCCAGAAACCGTACTGGTTAACTATAGCTGTGCAGTCATACAGAGTAACCACATGCCAAGAGACTACCTCGTGGTCCCCAGCTGTGAGGGTTTAGACTATGCCATACACACAAGAAGAAGAATGTCCTATAACAGCCGCTATCGCTATTTGCATGTCAAATCAGGCAGGCTAGTTGTACCCAAGTTGATCGATCAATCAACTTGGGTACATTCAGCCTGCCCATACATGGTTCAAATTTCAACCAGTTTCTACAGGTTGGCTCAAAAATGTTAACTATAAACTAAAGAGATAATCCACTAGGTGGTATGCACCTTGTTGGACTTAAAGTTGTTCTAAAGTCAGAAGGTTTTTACCTTAATGTATTCTGTACATTAAGGTAAAAAACTTGCAGGTCCCCCCCCCCCCAGAACCCCCTAAATACTTAGTTGAGTGTGATCTCGATCCAGCGATGTGCATGGGACCCGAGAAGAGGAGGACCAGGGCTGATCTGTGCAAAACCATTGCACAGAGCAACAGGGCTGCTGTTAGAAATCACGATGCCCCATACAGCCTACCTAACAGGGCACACCCCCACCCCCCACCAAAAAAATAATAATATCACATTATTTTCGCTAAAAATACACCAAAATCATTATTAGTAGACAAAACACAACAACATTCCTGCTAAAGCTCTGTGTGTGAATGAGGTATTGGGGCTCATTTACATGGACACTGTCGCCTGTACAGTGTGAATCAATCTATGTGGCTGGAGGTGCCTGGAGCTGTGTGCAGGCAGCCTACGTTACTCTACAAGGATGCAGAAGCTGTATGAACACAGCCGCAGGTCCTAATTTAAAAGGCGTGTGAGTGTAAGTGTACAGCCCTGAACACAGACACTGTGCATTCATGACCACTCACCCACACCTGCCAAATTAGGGCCTGTGCTATGTTTGTACAGTTGCTGCACCCCCTAAAGCCTCGTACACACAATCAGACTTTAAACAAACTTTTCTGTGGATTTCTGTCCAAAGGGCGTTGGCCGTGAACTTGGTATGCATACACACAGCAGGACTTTTTCAGCCAACTTTCACCAAATCACGTGGTTTTTCTGCTCTTTACCGCCACTCTTTGGTCAACTTCTGTATTGTTGTCTGATCTTTTGCATTGGTTCTGAGAATGCGTGTTTGTACTTTGGACTAAAGTCCGATGGACTTCTGTGCGCAGGATTTTGCACCATAGGACTTTTGTCCTATGGTGCAAAAAGTTTGTCTCTTTGCACAGCCAACATTTGTCCGATGAAAACCGAAAAAGTTTGTCCGATGGATCGTACACACGGTTGGATTTTGCCTTAAAACAGGTAATTTGCTTGTTTGTTGTCAAAAAGTCTGATCGTGTGTATGGGCCTTTAGAGTAACAGGCGACTCCGGCCATATGGACAATTCATGTATTCATATGGCCAGAATACCTGTGTGAATGAGTCCTTAGTGAGGTTACGGGTGGGGGGGGTAAAAGCCTATGGTTAAGCTGTGCCTTTAGTGCCCACAAACTGCTACCCCTTTTAGAAACAGAGGCATTGCCTAGGGGTGTACACATGCTACAGCCACGATGCTATGCTTTGCAGCCATGGCAGAAATTCTAGAGATCAAAGCACATGTAAACAAGTCCTTGATTTATTTTTTATTATTTTTTATAATTGTTTTTATTTTTTATAATGTTATTTTTTATAATTTTATTTTTTATAATTTTATTTTTTATAATTTTATTTTTTTTAAATGTTTTATTTACAATTTTGTAATTGCCCTGTTGACCCCTGATGTCTCACATTTGAGAATGAGTAAGGGAATGAGGACACCTGCACAGATGAATAGGAAGCACTCAGAAGCTTCCTGTTAATTCACTAACCGAAGCAAACACACTTTACTATGCTTCAGTTATGAATAAACACAGGAGTGATCTGTACTGATCTCTCCCTGTGTTCATTCAGGAAAAGAAGGGGCAGGTATATATGACATTTGTCCTTGCCCCTTCCTATGCTTTTCATCCCAACACATCTCCCTGCAGTTGCCTGTGGAGAGAAGAGGAGGGAAGCTGGCAGCACTGCAGGGGAAGGCGGCACACAGCGGGGCCCAGGCAGCAGGGGGATGGGGGGCAGATGCTAGAACTGATTCCCCTGCAGCGCAGCTGGAGAGAGGGAGAGGAGGAGAAGCCGGAAGCACTGCAGGTGGAGGAACAAAAGGATTGGTGCCAGCAATAAGGCAGTACAGCCCCCCCCCCCTGCTAGGCAGGTCCCCGGGCCCCCCCTTTTGAACTGATGAGGCCCATGCCCAGTACAGAAGGGCCAGCTGTACTGCCTTATCAGTGCCCATGCAGAGCAGGCAAGTATAACATGTTTGTTGTTTTAATATTTAAAAAATACAGGCTTTACTATCACTTTACCCAGGACCCTGCATTCACTATATCTAGTTTCCCACAGTACACAGAACATGGAAATTCAATCATTTTAGTAAATATAAACTGCTAAATACCTTTTCTCATCAGCGGTATATAGCAGACTATAGTGACTTTTATCAATGTCTGGTTAAATCTTATAGGAGGAGTTTTCATTCTCCCCACATTGTTGTACGAGGCTGCAGAACCCCTGACCCTCTGTCTGGACAGTGCTGATTTGCCCTGTGCTGATCACATGTACTCTCCCAAGAAAAGAAAAAAAAATCTCTAGCAATACACACCAAACTGAGCACGTGCAGCTTGTCCCCAAGGCTCTGTTCTAGCAGCAGATAGATTGGGGACAGTGGAAGAAGGGGAGGATCAGAGAAGACAGGATCAAACAGCCTTTTTACACATGCAGAGGATTAACTCATTAGGTACCACAGGGAATATAACAAGCACGCTTTACTGCATTTACAGACTGATTTTACTGTTGTGGTGGGTTTAGTAACACTTTAACAAGCATTTTTACCATCCTTGGCCAGAGAACATACATAGAATCAGAACAGCAAAAATAACTTTGAAGATTTTTTTCCCTAAAATTCTATGATCTAAACAGTAGCTTATAAAAAAAAGTTTTTCGACATAAGGAACCTCTATATTGGTCGAACTGGATGGACTTGTGTCTTTTTAACTATGTAACTACATCGAGCTCCTAAGGTCTGGTTCCGACAGGCTTTAGAAACAGGAATTTGCTTCATGTTATTAAAGAGGAACTGCAGTCTGCTCACATAATTTGTAATAAAAACATCTTTGCCATTCTGAAGCCTCCCTCCAACCACTTTGCATATTATTTTATATATACTGCGATTCTGTACTTGCCAAATATGCTGCAGAAATCTCCCTCCACTACTAAGTTTGGCTGCAGCCATTTTAACTGTGGGAAGCTGAAGCTGCTGCCTGTTCACTTCCTGGATTTACACAGACACACAGACACACGCCTCAGCTCTCATTGGCCCTCATGTGACTCACCCTCTCTCTTCCTGGCAAACTCATGAGTGGGAGAGAGCTGTGCATGATTCATAAGCCTAGGCTTTTTACCAGACAAGAAACAGGAAGTGGGCTGTATAAGGTTTTTACTGGCAGAAAAAAATGTTTTACTATCCAAAGATAAAACAACAAGGGCAGAAGATTTAATAGATGGAAATATGAAAAAATGACTGAAGAGCCGCTTTAAGGCTTCCCAACGCCTGTTCTGTAACATAAAAGCAAACAGTACAGTACATACATCAAATTCAAAACGCGTTAGTGTTGCTTTGCTTCGCGTTGTGTTTGATCTGGCATGCAACGTTTCAATTTCACACCCCAATTCATGTCAACGACTTTAATGCTGTTAAGGCATTCAGAAAGCTTTAACTACTTGCCGACCGGGTCACGCCGATATACGTCGGTAAAGGGGCACGGTGCGCACAACAAAGTACCCGTACGTTGCTGCGTCATCCGCGGGTCCTGCAGACTCGATGTCTGCTGGTGGCCTGCAATCGTGGCACGGAGCGGCAGAACGGGGAGATGCCTATGTAAACAAGGCATTTCCCTGTTCTGCCCAGCAACATGATAGATCACTGCTCCCAGTGATCTCTGTCATGTTCTAGCAAGCCCATCCCCCCTACAGTTAGAACACAGTGAGGGAACACACTTAAAAGGATTGTAAAGGTTTGTTTTTTATTTTCTAAATAGGTTCCTTTAACCACTTCCCGACCGGCGCACGACGATGTACGTCGGCAGAATGGCACGGGCAGGCAAAAGGGCGTACAGGTACGTCCCCTTTAAGGTGCCATCGCGTGCGCGCCGGTCGGGACCCCCGTGAGTCAGGTCGCGGATCCCACGGACTCGATCGCCGTGGGGATACCCACGATCATTTCACGGGAAGGCTGAACGGGGAGATGCGGAAGTAAACAGCATCTCCCCGTTCTGCCTAGCAACTAGTCACACTGATCTCTGCTCCCTGTGATTTGAGCAGAGATCAGTGTTCACTAAATCACAGTCACGCCCCCCCCCCCCACAGTTAGTAACACGCCCCTAGGAACACTTAAACCCTACACTGCCACCTAGTGGTTAACCCCTTCACTGCCAGTGTCATTTACACAGGAATCAGTGCATTTAAATAGCACTGATTGCTGTATAAATGACAATGGTCCCAAAAATGTGTAAAACATGTCCGATGTGTCCGCCATAATGTCGCAGTCACAATAAAATCGCTGATCGCCGCCATTACTAGTAAAAATGCTATAAAACTATCCCCTATTTTGTAAACTTCTGCGCAAACCAATCAATAATCGCTTATTGCAATTTTTTTTACCAAAAATATGTGGAAGAGTACGTATCGTCCTTAACTGAGGGAAAAAAAAAAAAAAAAACGTTTTTTTTATATATATTTTTGGGGTATATTATAGCAAAAAGTAAAAAAATAATGTGTTTTTTTCAAAATTGTCGCTTTTTTTGTTGTTTATAGCGCAAAAAATAAAAACCACAGGGGTGATCAAATACCACAAAAAAAAGCTCTATTTGTGGGAAAAAAAGGATGTCAATTTTGTTTGGAGCCACGTCGCACGACCACGCAAGTTAAAACGACGCAGTGCCGAATCGCAAAAAGTGGTCTGGTCTCAAGCCAGCAAAATGGTCCGGTCTGAAAGTGGTTAAGCTAGTGCATTGTTGGTTCACTTGCCTTTTCCTTCGATTTCCCTTCTAAATGTTTTTTTCTTTGTCTGAATTTCTCACTTCCTGTTTCTCCTCAGTAAACTTCACACCATCATCCGAGCGGTGTTTAGTCAGCCAGAACAGCTTACTGAGGAGGAACAGGAAGTGAGAAATTCAAAGAAAACAAAAGAAAAAAAAAACATTTAGAAGGGAAATCGAATGAAAAGGTAAGTGAACCAACAATGCACTAGCTTAAAGGAACCTATTTGGAAAATAAAAAACAAACCTTTACAACCCCTTTAATTCCTTGATCGCCCCCTAGTGTTTAACTCCTTCCCTGCCAGTGACATTTACAGAAGTATGTGCCGCTAACTAAAAATAAATAATAAAAATAGGTGTGATGCACACACTTAATGAATATCACTTCCCAGACCATGCTAATACTAGTGTCGTACCGTCGTACACCATATCGTCACTTCTGGTCACGGCCGAGACCGGAAGTACCCTACATAGCTGTATTTTAAAATTGTACGTTACTATTTTTCGTTTTTGATAAATGGAATGATTATACTACACTATGGACCCCCCCCCCCCCCCCTCTTTATTGCATGACCCTACAACATCGGGTGAGCTTGAAGTCCACCTTGATATCGTTATTGCTGTGGTCATCTGCGGGGATCGATCGATCACTGAGAGTTTTGGATATATTTATATCAAGGCCTGACTTGACCTGTAGGGGTCTTTATATGAGGTGATAGGCTGGGGGGAAATGAGTGGCGCACCACGGATGGTGATATTTACTGGATGAAGTGGATTTCGTTCGGTCATACTGCACATGCACTTTGGTTATTTTATGAACTGTCACTTGGAGATCTGTTCCTCTTTATTGGACTTTGATTACACTACCAGCACTTTCAGAACACTCTTGCACTTTATTGTTTAGTCTGCACTTTATTAGAAATATCTGTTATTATGAATGTTTATTATCATATTTTATGTTGAAGATTGTCTACACCCGATTGTCCAGCACATCAGTTTCTAGCACAGTTTTGGAAGTGTTATTTATTGATGTAATCCGTTTATTAATATCGTGAATGTTTATTGTTGTTTTACAAGTTGAAGATTATCAGCACCTGATCATTTAGTACACTAGTATTAGGACGGTCCGGGAAGTGATATTCATTAAGTGTGTCTATCACACATCTTTGTTCACCTATTTTTATTATTTATCATTTTTAGTTGGCGCCACATACTTCTTTACTCATTTATTTTTTTCTGTGTGGGAACTTTCATATCTTAAACACACAACAAATTCTCCTGCGCTCTGGTGTCTAGTCTCTTGGTTCGTGAAAAAGTATATAAGTATAATTCCTCAAGGTAATGTCCAAAATCTTGCAGCCCTCCTTTGAACAATGGGTGTTCACAACACTAAGGAAACAAGAAAAACAGAAGGGCGCACCGACCTTTGTGCATTACCACTAAAAAGGCTTTATTAAAATAGATAAAAACAGCAAAGTTACTACTCACAAACGAGTACACGGTACAGGCAAAAAACATGGATGGATGAACACGTCCACTGCTATGAACTTCCAACCTCGATTCTTGGACACCGGGAGGACCTGATGGTTCCTCTAGTGAATGGCTGACGCGTTTCAGGGGAGTACCCCTTTCATCAGAGCCTACAAGCGGGCAATGGTCTCGTCTCCCCCCATTTTAGTCAACTCTCTTTTTATATAGGGAGGGTATACAGGTGGGCGTGGTCGGGCACTTAACCCCTCCCCCCACCCCCTCCTCCTCATAGGCCCTCCCATCTCCCATTCAATATATGATGGATTGCATAAATATGAAAGGTGCCTCTATATATCTAGCACAATATCCAAATGGTCCTCCAATAACATCCCCAAATCCCCAGGGCTTCTCAGGACATGAAAGATCTACTTATCATATCCAGGTCCTTGGCCGGCGTGTTCCCCATAGATCCAGTGAATCCCCTCAGTGGCTGGATGGCTGGCGACTCCGATCCGGAAGTGCGGGTGTATTTGCGTTCCACCCGCGACTTTCATATCTTGGCATCTTCTCCTATCCCATTTCATTTATTTGAGCGAGTCTAGGTTTTGCGCATTAGTTTCTTTCCTTATGAGCTGCTGGTTTGATTTGGGCTTACCGTTACCTTCTTGGCCTCATATGCGTCTAGGGGTTTCCCGAGGTAGATGGCCCAAAGAACTGCAGAAGCCGACACTGGATCCGCTTTGGGATTTTTATTTGCAAAACATGGTAGACAAAACACAGTCTCAGTAAAGGATAGAGGGTATAGGTAGGAAGTTCAGGTACTCTTGGAACTGCTGGAAGTTGAATGTCTCTCACTATGAAATCCAGAGAATAGCCATTCACAACTGGATATTACAGCTATCGGATAAATCTCCTCTCATGCCGCGTACACACGATCGGAATTCCGGCCAGAAAAAGACCGATGAGAGCTTTTCATCGGAAAATGCGACCGCGTGTAGGCTCCATCGGAATTTTGCAGGCCGAATTTCCGACAGCAAAGAATTGAGAGCATGTTCTCAATTTTTCAGACGGAAAAGGTTTCTATCAGAAATTCCGATCGTCTGTAGCAATTCTGACGCGCACAATTCCTACGCATGCTCGGAAACAATTCGACGCGTGCTCGGAAGCATTGAACTTGGCTCGTTG
>JAQSEC010001780.1:479659-514659 GCA_028564925.1 Lithobates sylvaticus | reverse complement strand
TGGCACACCCTGTACGCCTATGGTTGCACGATACTGTATTTTTAATTGGTGAGTACGGGTACCGATACTTTTTTTGTCAAGTGCCCACCGATACCGAGTACAAAATGAATGGGCTCAAATCGCACTGCAAAGAATCACATGCAATTTGAACATGAATGGGGTGTGATTCTTGTTTAAATTGCATGCGGTTTCTCCAACTCTCCTGTGTGAACTCAGGCTGAAATCACTATGACAAGCTTGGGTTCACACAGGAGCGGTGCGGCAATTCTTTGCAGTGCAGTTTGAGCCTATTCATTTTGTATGGGCTCATATTGCACCACAAAGGCATTGGTTTTGGGTATCGCAACATTTTCATGAGTACTCGTGAAAATACTTGGTATCGGATACCGGTATTGGCATCGGTGCAACCCTACTTAAAGTTGAACTCTTCACTCTCCCAATTAACATTGATTATTTTTAATACTCATGCTGCTAGCATTATTAAATATTTACGCTTGATCCCGCCGCTTCGGAAAGCATTCCAGCGGCTCATGAGCCATTTGGAGCACTTTCGTGAAAGCCAGCCCACGACGGCTACAAAAATTGTACCGGGGTTATAGCCGATATCTTCCCAGTAAACCACTTGCAACCCGCAACGTATATGTACGTATTGCAGTCGGCAAGTGGATGGTATGGTTTATTACAGTATAGTATTAACCACTTGCTTACTGGGCACTTAAACCCCCCTGCTGCCCAGGCCAATTTTCAGCTTTTAGCGCTGACGCATTTTGAATGACAATTGCACGGTCATACAACACTGCACCCAAATTAAATTTTTATAATTTTTTTCACACAAATAGAGCTTTCTTTTGGTGGTATTTAATCACAGCTGGGATTTTTATTTTTTGCTAAAGAAACAAAAAAAGATGGAAATTAAAAAAAAAAAAAAAAAAAAAGCATGTTTCATAGTTTATTACATTTTTTTGCAAACGGGTAATTTTTCTCCTTCATTGATATGCACTGATGAGGCGGCACTGGTGGGCACCGAAAGGCTGTACTGGTGGGCACTGATAGGCAAAGATAAGGTGGCACTGATGGGACAGATAAGGCGGCACTGATGGGCACTGATAGGTACCACTGATAGATGGCCCTGATGGGCACTAATAGGTGGCACTGATAGGTGACACTGATGGGTGGCACTGATAGGTACCACTGATAGATGGCACTGATAGGCGGCACTGATGTGCAGCACTGTTGATGAGGCACTGATTGTGGGCACTGATAGGTGGCACTGGTAGGCGGCACTGTTGTGTACTGTTGGTGGCACTGGCAGGTGGCACAGGTGGGCACTGAGGAGCTGGCGGAAGCTATCTGTGATCTGGACTGATTACCGGCCCGATTACCGGCTCTGTTTACATCACATGATCAGCTGTCATTGGCTGACA
Organism: Lithobates sylvaticus; assembly: GCA_028564925.1. NCBI lineage: Eukaryota > Metazoa > Chordata > Amphibia > Anura > Ranidae > Lithobates > Lithobates sylvaticus. The sequence goes on along the minus strand of JAQSEC010001780.1, from coordinate 513,235 downwards.
GCTGATCACGTGGTAAGGGGTCGGGAACTACTCCGATCTATGATCCGGAAAGTCTCATAGACTCGCTGATTACAGAGTGGCCCGTGCGCGCCCTGCAGGAGACACGCAGGCCGCTCAGGCATGGGAGGACGTCCCGGTAAAGCAGGTCCACGCTGTGGCCATCATTCGGCTATAGTGGAAATGTGAACAGGTTAATTTAGTTGTATTTGAATTGCTGTTATTGGTAATTTTATTGTTGTTATTGTGTCTTGTTTCCGTTTCGTTATTGTGATTCTGTGTTGGCTTCGGTGAATGTAATTGTATCTTAATAATTTCCCTTTGCGATTTAATAAAGTATTCTGCGTCTGAATCTACACACGTTAATTCGGTTCTTACAGGAACTCTGGCAGGAAGGTTTTTTGGAGTCGGGAGCTAAAAAACATTGAACCTGAGGGGCTCAGCTTCAGTGAGTGACAGCATGGAAACCTAAACTCTGTAGGTCTCTTCTCTTACAATTTATCAAGGAGATCAAGAGAGGAATTGATAACGCAGAACTCCTTCTGAAGCATGGAACATAAGTAGCACGTTGGATTGCCTTTTTCTTAAACAGCACTATTAACCCCAATTACCCATAATTACTCAACGACACTTACACCCCAATTAAAATGACTAAGCATGTGTGAAGTCAGTCCATAAATCTGTACAATAAAGGAATGATGGAAAAAAACGTCAGTTAAGGGACGCATTGTTGACACACAAGCGCGCTGGCAACTGTTTAACATAAACAACTGAGTGATTTAGTATAATGATCACAATTTATTTCCACACCAACAAACTGATAAACTGTTTGGAGAAAATAAAACGCTTGAACGTGTTTGTGTTGTGACAGATGGCAAATCCTTGCCGAGCGCTCCGTCTTCCCGCTAGTAGGCCTGCACTCTTGACTTCACAAAATGCTGCTGAAGTGGAAGACTTTTTTTTTTTTTTGCTGCACCAGAAATCTTCCCTTGTAGCCTCGAGGGGAAGCGGAAGATGCTGCAGAGTGTGCGAGACTCGCCGAGGAGTACAAATCTCTACATTTTCTCATCGCTCTCAATTACATCCTGAGCTCTTCCAGTCATTTAGGCTTGCTGCCAAATCGGGAACCGGTGTCATACAAAATGATACTTAAAGCGGCACCATCATTCCTTATACAGCAACTCCAGGACAAGTAGACAACACATGTCTACAACTGATTACGGCTCATATACATGGGCTTTGTTTTCCTGAGAATGATGTACAATTTTTTTTAAGAATAAAGTTGATTAAGTTTTCATACACAACACAAAACAGATACAAAAGTACAAAACAGTGCAAAAGTTCAAGACAAGAGAGGGTTACAGCAGTAAAAAAAGAGCACATCAGTTGATTAGGTATGAAACCATCAAGTACTGAATTTCCCTTAAAGACAGTGAACTCACTCTGTGGCCTGAAGACCACTACTTGTAGCGAAACTCATCAAAAGTGTAGGGTACAGGCTATGGGTTTCATGAGAGTCCAACATCTGATGATCTCGGTCAGTGGTCTCCAAACTGTGGCCCTTTGCTTGCTTTTATCTGGCCCTTGGGGCACCATTTCATCCACTGATACCAACAATGGAAAATTGAGGCATAATTCCTCCCCACTGACCCCAATGAAAGGGCATAATTCCTCCCCACTGACCCCAATGAAAGGGCATAATTCCTCCCAATGACACCAACGATAAGGCACAATTACTCCCAATAAAACCATTGATAGGGCACAATTCTTCCCAATGAAACTAATAATGGGGCAAAACCCTTCCCAGTGACACCATTGTTAGGGCACAATTTCTTTCAATGACACCAACGATAGGGCACAATTCCTCCCAATGACACTAATGATAAGGCACAATTCCTCCCAATGACACCATCGATGGTGTCATTGGGAGGAATTGTGCCCTATCGATGGTGTCATTGGGAGGAATTGTGCCCTATCGATGGTGTCATTGGGAGGAATTGTGTCTTATCGTTGGTGTCATTGGGAGGAATTGTGCCTTATCGTTGGTTTCATTGGGAGGAATTGTGCCCTATCAATGGTGTCATTGGGAGGAATTGTGCCTTATTAGTGTCATTGGGAGGAATTGTGCCTTATCGTTGGTGTCATTGGAAGGAATTGTGCCTTATTGTTGGTGTCATTGGGAGGAATTGTGCCTTATCGTTGGTGTCATTGGGAGGAATTGTGCCCTAACGATAAGGCACAATTCCTCCCAATGACACCAACAATAAGGCACAATTCCTTCCAATGACACCAACGATAAGGCACAATTCCTCCCAATGACACTAATAAGGCACAATTACTCCCAATGACACCATTGATAGGGCACAATTCCTCCCAATGAAACCAACGATAAGGCACAATTCCTCCCAATGACACCAATGATAAGGCACAATTCCTCCCAATGATACCTTAGATAGGGCATCATTTCTTCCAATGACACCAACGATAAGGCACAACTCCTCCCAATAACACCATCGATAGGGCACAATTCTTCCCAATGAAACTAATAATGGGGCAAAATTCCTCCCAGTTACACCATTGTTAGGGCACAATTCCTTTCAATGACACCAACGATAGGGCACAATTCCTCCCAATGACACCAACGATAAGGCACAATTCCTCCCAATGACACTTTAGATAGGGCATCATTTCTTCCAATGACACCAACGATAAGGCACAACTTCTCCCAATAACACCATCGATAGGGAACAATTCTTCCCAATGAAACTAATAATGGGGCAAAATCCCTCCCAGTTACACCATTGTTAGGGCACAATTCCCTCCCAATGACACTAATGATAGGGCACAATTCCTCCCAATGACACCAACGATAGGGCACAATGCTGACTGACATCAAAGATGAGGCATTGCTCTTGCCCACTAACATCGGGACCTTTTCTACTCCTAATGGCCACAGTCTGGCCCCTCAAAAGTCTGAAGGACAGTAAACTGGCCCTTTGTTTTGAATGTTTGTAGACCCCTGATCTAGGTCATAGGTGGGATCAGTGTCTTTAGGAAAGAACTGCGAGAGCAGGGAAAATATGGGGGAGATGGATAGTAGAACAAGAGAAGCCAGCAAGAAGGGAGGACTCATGACTGGGGCAGTGCCAAGACTCACGTTAGCTCAACAACCTAGATGGGAATGTCAAGGAAAAGGTTGAAGTTTGGTTGACGTGGAGAAGTTGATCCAAGAGGACCACAACTGCACAAACTTGTGACATCAGCTAGCAGTTACTCCTCCATCTGCATAATTGAGTTAAGTTCTTCTACCCATTCCCTAACAGTAGAGGTGGTGTCTTCTTCCAGTGTCTAGGAATGAGTGCACATGCTGCAGAGAGGAGAACATGGAGGATACATCCTTTGAGCCCAGCAATGGACCCTCATATTACAAAGAGAAGAGCCATCTCTGAAGTTTCTGGCCAAGTTTAACCAGTGATCTGAAGACACAAATTAAAGATAGTGATCCAGAAGGGATTGATTCAGGAACAGGTCCACCACAAATAAAGGGCACAAATACCTACAGGTATGACAACAAAATGAATGAACACTTTACAAAGCTGCAAGGTTTTTGTTTTTGTTTTTTTTCTGGTAAGGGTGTACTTAGCCTATAAATTAGCTAAATACAGCCAAGGTGTATCAAAACCAAAAAGTGTGCTTAGGCTAAGTTTCTATTGGCGGCAGAGGGGAGGTAATAACAGACAGTTGATCCACATTTTTACCATCCCCCTGCTGAGTCAGCATGCTTGCAGGGGACAGACTTTGCATATGAAACTGACAGCTGAATTATTTGGCCTCAACACCAAACGATATGTCTGGCGGAAATCCAATACAGCTCAGCATCCAAATAGCACCATTCCTACAGTAAAGCATGGAGGTGGAAATATCCTGTTATGGGGGAGTTTTTCTGCAGCAGGGACTGGAGAACTTGTCAGGATAGAAGGAAAAATGTATGGGGCAAAATACCATTAAATTCTCGAGGAAAATCTGCTGCCCTCTGCCAGAAAGTTGTCAATGGGAAGAACATTCCAACATGGCAATGACCCAAAGCACACAGCAACAATGACCACACCGTGGTTGAAGGAGAAAAAAGTGAATGTCATTGCATGGCCCAGTCAGAGCCCAGAGTTAAACCCCATTAAAAATCTGTAGATTGACCTGAAGACTGCAGTCCACAAATGGTCACCATCAAATGTAACTGAACTTGAGCAGTTCTGCAAAGAAGAGTGTGCAAATATTACAAAGTCTATATGTGCAGAGTTTTTAGAGACATATCCCAGAAGACTGAAGGCTGGAATTAAAGCAACATGTGGTTCAACAAAATGTGGGAGTGATCCTTTTTCCAACTCAGTGATTCTGTTTTTAATGTAATTTAATGTACTAATGACATGTTACATAGTTACATAGTTAGTAAGGTTGAATAAAGACACCAGTCCATCCTGAGTGAGTGTCCACAATTGTCCCTATCCTTGCACATTGCGTCTCATCAAGATGCTCCTCCATTATATATTATTTATTTAAGGTAACCATATAGCGCCATCAATTTACGCAGCGCTCCACACACACATTGCACACTCACATCGGACCCTACCCCCAAGGAGCCCACAATCCAAGGTCCCCAACTCACATTCATATACTAAGGCCAATTTTGGACAGAAGCAATTAACCTACCAGCATGTCTTTGGAGTGTGGGAGGAAACCGGAGTACCCAGAGGAAACCCACGCAGGCACAGGGATAACATGTAAACTCCAGGCAGGTAGTGTTGTGTTTGGTAGACATGTGCACAATAGAAAAGTTTGTTTATTTTCGTTTCGTTTCTGTTCGTTTCCGTTGATTCGTAACGATTCGTAATTTCGTAAGTCGTCGGTGTTCGTATTCGTAACGATTCGTATTTTCGTAAGAGTTATTTTTTCGTTGATTAGTTTTCCCGTTAGTTTAATTTTCGTTTATTCGAAATTCGGACGCATTCGTATTTTCGTAGATTTAGTTACATTCGTACTTTCGTAAGATTGATTTATTCGTACTTTCGTAACATTGTTTTCGTAGATTCGTAATCGGAGCATAATTCATAATTTTATGTGTATTGTAAGAGACTTATGAATCGAAAAAAAAAGTTACGAATGTATGAATTTTTTCGTTCAATCCATTCGAAGCACGTTAAGCAGCGCCATTGTAAGACACACGGAAAATTACCAATTCAACATATGTGAATTTAATGTGAGTTCCCCTGCATACAATTCCCATGACACGTAAGTGTGACAGGCTCTCAATGGAGCCGGTTCACACAGGTCTGCGGTGGCCGTGGTCCGCATTCAAAAAGGGTCCTGTGCGTCTTTGGGTCCGAATTTAAGGTGTGAATTCAGACCTGATTCACACCTCAAATTATGAATAGGGACGAACTGGACCCCAGGAACGAACCCGCCACCGCATATGTGTGAACCCGACCTTGGTCGTTTTATGATTGCAAAATATGTATTTATAGATATAGAATGCCAAAATCCTCCAGCAAGTTGGCAGTAAAAACTCTAGATAAATAGTTTCAACATCTCAGTCTAAAACCGGAGGTTTTTGCTTCCTACATTTGTAAATGCCTGTACAGCCATGTTGATCTTTCAAGGCACGTTTGCAAAGTGCAGTCCCTGACTCAAAACTATCTGACCCTCTAATTAGGGAAGGTTGTGTATTGAGCAAGGGGCGCTGAAAGTGGAAATTTGAGTAGTAGTAACACAGTGGCAGTGGCTCAGAAAAAAAGAAACCACTAGTTTGAAAAAATAAAGGCAGGGTTAGTGAAAATGTTTTTCCACCTATAGTCAGTTTTTTATTTTTATTAGTTTGACATACATGTTCTAGTTGAGCACAAGTATTACTGAAATATACAGAAGGTTGCTTGTTGTGCAAAAGCACTGAAACAGATAGGAGCTGTCCAGTTTCTGGTACTGAAATACCACACCTTGGTACTGACACCTACAGGAGCTGTCCACAATGTGCTGCTGAGGTAGCCAGGAGCTGCCCACCATGTAGTGCTGAAATGGATAGGAGCTGTCCACCATGTGCTGCTGAAGTAGCCAGGAGCTGTCCACGGTGTGGTGCTGAAGTAGCCAGAAGCTGTCCACCATGTAGTGCTGAAGTAGCCAGAAGCTGTCCACCATGTGGTGCTGAAGTAGCCAGGAGCTGTTCACCATGTAGTGCTGAAATGGATAGGAGCTGTCCACCATGTGCTGCTGAAGTAGCCAGGAGCTGTCCACGGTGTGGTGCTGAAGTAGCCAGGAGCTGTCCACCACGTGGTGCTGAAATTGATAGGAGCTGTCCACCATGTGCTGCTGAAACACAGAGGAACTGTCCACCATTTGGAACTGACACAGATAAAAGATGTTCTCCATGTGCTGCTAAAACACAGGAACTGTCCCCCATGTGCTTCTGATACACACAGGAACTGTCCACCATGTGCTTCTGATACACACAGGAACTGACCACCATGTGCTGTTGAAACACAAAGGAACTGTCCACCATGTGCTGCTAAAACACAGAGGAACTGTCCACCATGTGGTGCTGGAACAAGCAGGAGCTGTCCACCATATGTGCTGAAACTTGCAGAAAATGTCCACCACTTGGTGATGAAACAGGCAGGAGATGTCTACAGTGTCATGCTGAAGTGTGTATGCAACTATCCACCATGTGTACCGACACAGAAAAGAGATTTTCTCCATGTGCTGCTAAAACACAGAAACTGTCCACGTGTTCTGCTAAAACACATGGGAACTGTGCACCATGTGCTGCTGAAACACAGAGGAACTGTGCACCATGTGCTGCTGAAACACAGAGGAACTGTGCACCATGTGCTGCTGAAACACAGAGGAACTGTGCACCATGTGCTGCTGAAACACAGAGAAACTGTGCACCATGTGCTGCTGAAACACAGAGAACTGTGCACCATGTGCTGCTGAAACACAGAGGAACTGTGCACCATGTGCTGCTGAAACACAGAGGAACTGTGCACCATGTGCTGCTGAAACACAGAGGAACTGTGCACCATGTGCTGCTGAAACACAGAGAACTGTGCACCATGTGCTGCTGAAACACAGAGAAACTGTGCACCATGTGCTGCTGAACCACAGAGGAACTGTCCACCATGTGGTGGTGAAACACAGCGGAACTGTCCACCATGTGGTGGTGAAACACAGAGGATCTGTCCACCATGTGCTGGTGAAACACAGAGGAACTGTCCACCATGTGGTGGTGAAACACAGAGGAACTGTCCACCATGTGGTGCTGAAACACAGAGGAACTGTCCACCATGTGGTGCTGAAACACAGAGGAACTGTCCACCATGTGGTGCTGTAACACACAGGAACTATCCACCATGTGGTGCTGTAACACACAGGAACTGTCCACCAGGTGCTGATAAAACACAGAGCAACTATCCACCATGTGGTACTGACCCAGATAAGGGATGAAGTCCATGTGCTGTTAAAACATGGGAACTGTCCACCATGTGGTGCTGAAACACAGAGGAACTGTCCACCATGTGGTGCTGAAACACAGAGGAACTGTCCACCATGTGGTGCTGAAACACAGAGGAACTGTCCACCATGTGCTGTTGAAACACAGAGGAACTGTCCACCATGTGCTGCTGGAACAAGACGGAGCTGTCCACCATATGTGCTGAACCTTGCAGAAACTGTCCACCACGTGGTGAGGAAACAGGCAGGAGGTGTCTACAGTGTCATGCTGAAGTGTGTATGAAATTAATATTATACAAGAATTTCAATCCCCTGTAATGTTGTTCCCTGCACCGCTTCTCTGGTGCTGCCATCCCTAAAAATCTGGCTTGTGCAATGATGTGCCCAAGGGCTCTGCCAGGACCTGTCATAGCCCTGCTGCACATGTGCAAACAGGGGAGTTGTGCAGACACCGCAAAATCCAAGACCTATGCACCCCGTCCATCTCGCCTAGGCATTGCGGCAGAAGAAGTGTCAGAAATGCAAAAAAGACACGTTTTTTTTAAACAAAATATCTATTTGTGGAAGTGGGACGGGGTGGGGAAAAGCCAGGTGCACGTAAGTTGCTTTACTGGGTGAAGGTCCGCTTTAAGATCTGATGGCTGGCAAATGGCAATTAGATTTCAGCTGTTATTAAAACGGAGCTGTATTTTATACAAACCACCCAGTGGATAGGACGGGCCCTGCAGCTGGATACATGCTTGCCTGGAATCTAAATGGGATCCTTTCTATCTGATTGTGTAGTAGCCCCCTCCCACAGCACCCAGTAAAATGCTGCAGTTGCTCATTTAAACCTACAACATAGGTGCTGTTTAATATGGAGGTTTGCTGTAGAATAATTCTCATTGAAAATCACTGCAACGTGACACCCAATGAAATTTAAGCTTTTTGCACACATAAAAAAGTCAGATTGGTAAAGATCCCCACAATTTACACATTAATGAGACTCTATCCTGCCTTATAAGACCTAATAACCCAATTTTGCAGCGTTTTTGGGGGGTCAGTGTCTCTTGCACTGTAAAACTGATCACATAGTTGCAATATAGGACAGAAGACATTCTCCTGCAGTGATGCAGTTTTTTTTTTTTTTACATCGGCCTTCCTCCCTGGACTGGAGCAGAATCCTTACCGTAGGAAGGAAAGTTATCCTGTTGCCATGGCAACATCAGTTGGCATTCTGCAGGTACATTTGCAGTCAGAGGGGCCTGTGACTGGCTGCTGAAGGCTGCGCCCGTCTCTCGCTCTCTCTCTCTATCTGACATACAAGCTATTTTTGGCCGGAGGGGCGGCCACATGCTTTCCCACAAGCTTCCAACACTCCCCCCCCCCCCCCCCCCCCCCCCCCCCCTTTTTATTTTATTTTTTTGAAAGGGTGATGAAAACAGAGCAGGGAGGGTGTTGGCAGCATTTTCACCGACTTGATCCTAATAGGAGATAAATCATTCATAAGAAAATACTTGTCGGCAGATTGCTAGTATTTAACAACGCCGTAGAACACTGCGTTATTTTTAGTGTCCAATTACAGCGTTGTTGGGAGGGAGAAGACGGAATGCTAAGCTGGGTGCTTGTGCAGCCTGTGCAAAGTCTATGTGCGTTTTATTTATACAGTATATGCCGGTGGATCTAGAGACCAGTGCAGGTTGAGTACAGATAATAAGCCCCACACAAAAAATTAAACCACATTCCAATTCATCCCATATTGCATTTTCTACATGCTTTTCAGTATAATAAGACTTCCATTAATTAATGGTTTACGATTTCAGGAGTGATGAGCATTTTTGGCTTAATTGAACTTACTGTGAAATCAGCAAATCAGGAGCTCGCAATTTTGCTCAGAAAAAAAAAAATCTCTGCATTTCTCCCTTTTTCATGCAGTGGGTGTTTTTTTTTTGTTTGTTTTAAAAAAAAAAAAAATTGTGTCCTTTTGTATTTGTGTTTTTTGTCCTTGTGTACTGTTGCTGTAAGACCTTCACATCTGGGGATTTGGGATCCCACGATTCTGCCCAAATGGAACTGCAATAGTGGCAACATGCACCGCGCCCTGTTTGTGTGCCATTTGACTTTAAAGGCACCTCAAACTCTGTACATTTTTGCAGCTATTGCCGTGCAATAAATTGCGCGGTAATCAGCATTGCGCAAAGCTTGTTGCCCAAAAGAAGCTTCTGATTTATTGCGCAGAAAACCTGCACCATGTTTGAGGTGCCATTCAAAATGAATGGCATCCAAACACGGTTGGTGCATTTTGCCACTATCGCTGTTCTATTTGGAATTGTGGGCAGAATTGCGGTGATTCTGCCTGTGATCCCAAATCGATAGGCGTGGATGGGGCCTTATGCCACGTACACACGGTCGGAATTTCCGATCAAAACAGTCTGATGGGAGCTTTTCATCGGATTTTCCGTCTTCCGTCTTTTTCTGTCGGAATTTCCGACGGACTTTGGATTGAGAACCTGTTCTTAATTTTTCCGACGGAAAACCTTTCTATCGGATTTTCCGATCGTGTGTATGCAATTCCAACACGCAAAATTCCGACGCATGCTCGGAAACAATTCGACGCATGCTTGGAAGCATTAAACTTCCCTTTTATAGTGCAGTCAAAAGTTTTTTAAGGCGTGGTGTTATTGACCGTCGGAATTTGGTGTGACCGTGAGTAGGTAAGACAGTTTGAGCAAAATTCCGTCGGAATTCCAGCGGGAAAACCATCAGAGCTTTTTCCGACGAGAATTCCGATCGTGTGTACGCGGCATTAGGCGTCATTCACACAGGCATATGCATATTTTCTGCACTAGGGCCAGTTCACACTAGAATGCGGTGCGTTCTGTGTGCGTTTTCCACACCCCATTCAAAACGCACCGCGTTTGCAATCTTCAGTGGGTGTCAGTGCAATGCTGATGACACCCCAAACGCAGGTCATAAACACACTGCATTTGCCTGCCACGGATGGCATGGTACAGAAGTACCATGCCATCCAGTTGCTCTGCATTTGGTAGTGTGATGCATGCATTACTTGTGCTGCAGTTTGGCTTGATTTCGGCCCATTCAGATGAATGGGCTCAAATTGCACTGCGCCCGGAACGCATCTGAATCGCACAGGAACACACAGCGTGTTCCTGTATGATTTATGGTGTGAACCATACAAGATCATACAAGATGCAGATTCTTGCAGGCAGAGCTAGCAGAAGATCCTGTTTATAATATGCACTTAGAGTACTCATGTTTAGTGTTCATTCACACAGGCATATGCACTTTTTCTGCACTGAATGCAGGTTCCTGATGGCACAGCTAGCAGAAGATGCTGCATGTTTAGACGCATACATTTTTTTTTTTCATTTCAATGGCAGGCTGCTGGGATGTATGAATTACTATGCGCCAGTTACATCATCCTGGTGCAGTCAGTCAAGATGGCTGCGGGTCCTGAGGGACCAGGGGAATACCAGACAAAGATGTTGGTGCTGGTGAAGGGGTCATGGTCACTGAAAGGAAGGTGACTATAGTTCCACTTAAAACTTGAAATCTAGAACCCTCCTCAGCACTGCAACTCGGCTTCCTCTCTGGCCATTTCACTCTTCTTGTCTGGAGTCTAAGCCCTTTGTAAGCTGCATGTCTGAGCCTTTGCAAGGGTACTGTGTTCCTCAACTCAGTGTCACGTACCTAGTCTTGAGGCCGAGATGATAAGAGGACTTCCCTTGTGGCTGAGTGCACAACACCCCTGGAGATGGTGACAGAAGATGCTGAGCCCAAAGAAGCACGGGTTGCCAGCTGTAGGGTAGTCAGGTGGATCTGAAGTCGTGATGCCTCTACAGATGGAAGCCGGGCCCTGGAAGCAGCTGATCCAAGATGACGCACTGGGAAGTGCAGACAGTTCATAGCAGGCAGGAGGAGACAGACGTGGTCAAGAATGGAAGTCAAGATCAGAGCACAGTGGTCAAGCAGAGGAGGAGTAGACTGGAGCATGGTCGGAGGCAGGCTGCGGGTCATACACAGGAGGTAATCTGGAACAGGTCTGTGGAACAAGCTGAGGTCAGAGCCAGGAGAGAAGCATGGGGAAGTCCAGAAGCAAGCTGGGTTAGTAACAGGAAATCCAGAAGTAAGAAGCACACAGGAATATGGGTATCAGGGAGCTGAAGACAAGTAAGCAAAGTCCATGAGCAACTATCATCTTTATAAAGGCCAGAAAGCACCAAGATATATCAAACGTGGTGTGCATCAGTCACAAATATTTGTGCACTGTAAATGAATAGGACCATGCTGGCAACTGACAAGCGTGCTTTGAGTAAATCTTCTCCAGCTTATGACCCGACAGTGCTGGCCTAGTGGTTGGATGCTGTGCATGCTGAGAAGAGATCACATGTCCCCCATATGTGGATGCAGTGGGCACTCAGTATGGCCATGGTGATTATGAGTGGGTGAAGGGTTGTTCTTATAAGCAAGCCTAATGCTTCTTCCTAAATTGGCAAAGCCACAGATTGCCTTTAATCTAGTTCTATTTTAGAAAGTGGCCAGTTAGGTGCTGTTTTTAAACATCATGTTCTGCGAGCATCCCTTAGGCTACTTTAACACTGGGGCGGTGCTGGTGTTCTGGCAAAAACTGTCCCCCCATCGGATAGTGTCCGCCCTCTACTGCGCTAGGCGCAGCACTTGCGCAGTACGGAGGACAAGGAGACTCCGAATGTCGAACGGCGTCCAGGTTCAAGCCCCACCATCCAAGTGGACATACGGTAGCACTTTTTAACAGGGCCCCTCGCGGGCTTGCTTCGCTCACCACGCTTCGGGCTTGGGCTCAGCAATTTTTTATTCTAACTCTATGTCCACTTGGATAGTGGGGCTTGAACATGGACTCAGTGCGCAGGCGCCGTTCATCTTCGGAGACTTTTGGCATCTCCTTGTCCTCCATACTGCGCAAGCGCAGTACAGGGCGGACACTATCCGACGGGGGACAGTATTCGACACAACACCGGTGTTATCAGTATAGCCCTGCTAGTTCACGAGGCATGAGAGACACTCATGGTGAACTGGGCAGGGCTGATAACACTGCTTGAGATAACTTTCGGTAAATTCAACATTGTTACCAGCTCAGTGGGTTTCTGGCAGGATCAACAAATATATAATATTTATATATTTATTTTTTTTATTTTTTTGCATTTGTCGAACAGATGCATAAAAAACATCTTCAATTTTTAACAGACTAAAAAGAAGAGAAGTTCATACTTGTATAGACTTTAAATAAATGAGCGTGTATCCAGAAGCAGCCTTCTGCCTCTATCACAGCCAGTGGTTAGCAGATCGGGTAGGAGGGAAAGCTTCTAAACATTTTAGTGCGCTATTTGTAGCTGATTTTAATGCACATTATTTCCATGGGTAATAAAGCAAAACAGTTGTGCCATTTAAAGCGCTATCAACTGTTTTCCATCTTGTTCACACCATTAGCTATTCCCATCAGGCATTCAAATATGCATCAGTGCAAGCTGGTTGCCTTTTATGATTTCTGTAAATAATACTGTGCGCTGGATAAAGCCAGGGCTGTTTGTATGAGACTATTCCATTCCCTGCCGTGCATCATGCTTTGTGTTCCAGAGCCATCAGTATTAATGTGATGGAGGAAAAGTCCTGAGAATTACAGCCACATTCCTTTTACTTTCTGCTGCCGTCGTAAAATTTGGTGTCATCAAATAGCTTCTTGTATTTCCAGTGAAGGGAATCTATGGCATGCTTTCAGCAAGTACACAATGGCCCAGATTAATTCTAATGCCGCGTACACACGAGCGGATTTTCCGTCGGAAAAATCTTGGATGGTTTTCCCAACGGAATTCCGCTCAAGCTTGTCTTGCATACACACGGTCACACAAAAGTTCGCTGAACTTTCGACCGTTAAGAACGCGGTGACATACAACCCTACGACGAGCCAAGAAAATTAAGTTCAATGCTTCCGAGCATGCGGCGAATTGTTTCCGAGCATGCGTAGGAATTTTGCGAATCGGAATTGGTACAGATGACCGGAATTTCCAATCGAAACTTTTTTCGAATGAAAAATTGAGGACCTGCTCTCAATATTTTGCTGGCGGAAATTCGGCCAGCAAAAGTCTGATGAAGCATACACAAGGTCGCATTTTCCAACCAAAAGCTCTCATCAGTCTTTCGCTGGCCAAATTTCCGCTCGTGTGTATGCCTTAACCACTTAAGGACCGCCTCCTGCACATTTACGTCGGCAGAATGGCACGGCTGGGCACATCAACGTACAGGTACATTGCCCTGTAAGAGCCTCTGGCGGCGCGCTCGCGACCAGGTCCTGAGCTCCGTGACCGTGGCCGTGGGACCCGCGGACCCGATCGCCGCTGGTGTCCCGCGATTGGGTCACAGAGCTGAAGAACGGGGAGAGATAAGTGTAAAAAAACCTCTCCACGTGCTTCCTAGTAAGACTGGCACTGATCGTATGTTCCCTGTCATCTGGAAAGATGATCAGTGATGTCGAATGTCAAGCCATGCCCCCTACATTAAAAAAACACACACACGTCACACTTAACCCCCCCCCCGCCCCCTAGTGGTTAACTCCTTCACTTCCAGTGTCGTTTACACAGGAATCAGTGCATTTAAATAGCACTGATTGCTGTATAAATGACAATGGTCCCAAAAATGTGTCAAAAATGTCCGATGTGTCCGCCATAATGTTGCAGTCACAATAAAAATTGCTGATCTCGCTGCCATTACTAGTAAAAAAAAAATATTAATAAAAATACTATAAAACTATACCCTATTTTGTAAACGCTATAACTTTTGCGCAAATCAATAATCGCTAATTGTAATTTTTTTTACCAAAAATATGTAGAAGAATACGTATCGGTCTAAACTGAGGAAAAAAAAAAACAATTTTATATATTTTTGGGGGATATTTTTTATAGCAAAAAGCAAAATTGTCGCTCTATTTTTGTTTATAGCGCAAAAAATAAAAACCGCAGAGGTGATCAAATACCACCAAAAGAAAGCTCTATTTGTGGGAAAAAAAAGGACGCCAATTTTGTTTGGGAGCCACGTCGCACGACCGCGCAATTGTCAGTTAAAGCGACGCAGTGCCGAATCGCAAAAAGGGGCCTGGTCCTTTGGCTGTAAATTGGTCCGGGGCTGAAGTGGTTAAAGTGAAATTAAACTCATTACAGCAACCTTTTCTCTATTTGTTCCTCCCCCTCCCTCTTGCAAAATAAAGAGAAAAATCTCATTAGAATTTGTACCTTTTTTTGTGCTTAAAGGCAGCACTTTATGCTTTCTTGTGCAAGATTCAGCACATATGCAGACTCGCCGCCTATGCTGTGCATAATGCCCCGTACACATGATCCGAAAATCGGACGACAGATCGTCCGTTTTTTATTTTTTTGCATGCTAGTCATATATAGAACCTGAAGACTTCACTAAAGTTATGAAAACTCTCATACGACAGAATAAAAAATCGGAAGCGATGTCATGTGTTGTAGTGTATTTGTATTGTATTTTCGGACGACAACTGTACTGATTAAACAAAAATCATATGATCTGGTATCATACGAGAAAAATTTAGCAATTTGCAATTTTCGTGCATGTCCGAAAAAATATCGGTTGAACTGTCGCGATCGCCTCTCGAAAGCTCTGTACCAACGATCCGATTATCGTACGATCGCATCGAAAGCGCAATTTTTTGTCCGATTTTCAGATCGTGTGTACGGGCCATTAGGAGTGGGTGAGTGATTTGGGTTGAGCGTAAATTCGGCCTAAACATTGCCCATTCTGGTGTTCACCGAATACCCAAATTCTCTGTGCGCTCGGTGGGATGTTCGCCCCCTGAGAGGACAGTCGCTAGACTGCTGCATCCTTAACAACAATTGCGTCATCCGCTGTCAGCGAGTTTCCCCACTAACAGCTGAATATTAAAAAAAAAAAAAACTGCTGGCAAAAAAAAATTGGGAAAAAAATTTACGTGCCCCCCCCCCCCAAAACCCATACCAGAAGGGTCTGGTATGGATTTTAAGGGGAACCCCATGCCATTTTTTATTTTTTTTTGCCTTGGGGGTTCCCCTTTAAAATCCATACCAGACCCTTATCTGAGCATGCAGTCTGGCAGGTCAGAACAAGGGGGAGCAAGCGAGCGCCCCCTTCCCTCGAAACCATACAAGGCCACATGCCACATGCCCTCAACACCCCAAAGCACCTTGTCCCTATGTTGATGGGGACAAGGGCTTCTTCGCCCAACAACCCTGGGTAGGGGTTGTGGGGGTCTGTGGGCAGGGGGCTTATCAGAATCTGAAAGCCTCATTTAACAAGGGGCCCCCAGATCCCGGCCACCCTATGTGAATGAGTAGGGGTACATTGACAGACGGATTTCCCCCCTGTGCGCGCGCCATGGGAGACAGATGGGAAGGCACCGATTAGATGCCTTACCTTAGGAGGCAGGGGGAAGGAAGAGCCGGGCCGTTGCTTCTCCTCCCTGCCCGAACAGGAAGTGTGTCCTGAGACCCGATTGGCCAGGGAGTCCTAAGACTCCTTGGGCAATCGGGTCTCAGGACCTGCATCCTGATTGGCCGGGGGGAGAATCAGGAAGACAATAGCGAATATTAATATCTGCACCTTGAGCCCACCCTTTTCTGAAGCCAATTAGAGCAGGCTCTAATCATGTGTTTTAAAAAAAAAATCCCATTGAAATCGATGCTTCCGGCACCCTGCAGATTAGGGGCAGGGTGCATGGATTAGGGGGCAGCGCCCCTTATGGATGGACCGCCACTGCTTTAAGCTTTGTCAAAAAAAAAAACTGGAAGCTGATTGGTTTCTATGCAGGGCCACACCAGATTTTCCACTCTCCAGTTTTAGCAAATCAACCCCACAGATTTTTAATTTTTTTCATGGCTGAATGAAGAGTACCTTTACATCTGGTAAGAGAGATAACCACAAAAAGTGTATATAGGTCAAGAAGTAAATTTTTAATATTTAAATATATGTGAAAATAAAATCTCGCCTCCAGCTGGCGCCTAATAATACATGTGGCCGCTCGTCTTCTGCTTCCCTGAGACGGGCTATTTACATATCGCCGTTTGTACGGCGTAATTTGACTCTTTCATTACTTTTCATCCTCCGTGTTGGATAAATAATGGAGTAAATGAGTTGTGTGTTTCAAAGCCTCCTTTTTTTATTTTTTCCTCCAGCCCGACGCTACAGATTGTCTAATTGTTCGGAGCGCCGGTTGTCTCTTTGAAGATAATAATTGGCCGCATAGCGCGATTCTCGAACCAGAACCCGCTGTCGTATTTAAAGCGCTGGCAGCGTTGGCTGCACGTGAGCTTGCCCGTTAGGTTCTCAAAATCTGCGAGCGGGAACAAAATCTGCGAGCGGGAACAAGTGTAATTCAAAACGGGCTTAAAAACCCTGTGGGCTGCGTCTCCGGAGGATGACGATTTCATCTTCGGAAAAGTGTCTTGTTGTATGTGAGTCTGCATGCCGCAGGGGGAAAGATGTATACCCCGGCACAGAGCGTGTCTGCTGTCATCCAGTCGGCTGATCTATTTTTGTCACTCATAACATTTGGAAGTAATTGGGGGAATGATAAGTCACTGCTGTGAAACTGTACAGAATCAGGAGTCTGTGCATTCTGGCTTTTCCCATGGCATGTCAATCATATTCAAACAGGGGTCCTTTGTTCTGCGTGCTACAGCCTTTCATGTTAGTGTATTTCCACTTTTGCAGGCAAATCTAGTAAAACCCCCGCTATGCGTTTGTGCCTCCCTAAAGAAAAGAATACATTTCTTACCTTTTTAGATGTTTCTCAGGAGAAATTGCAAGGGTTATTTGAGCTTGTCCCAAGTCTGTCCTCATTAACCACTTCAGCCCCGGAAGGGTTTACCCCCTTAACCACTTAAAGCGGAGCTCCACCCATTTATTAAAGTCTGTCAGTGCAGAATGCTCTTTAATAAGACTTTTTATAATGGCCAATGATTTAAATATATTCTGCCTCTAAATACCTTTTTTTTGCAGATTTTCTTTTCGTTCCGCCCCCAATAGCCTAGGCTATTACGTCACTAGGCAATTCGCAATGGTTCCTGGGATAGCTCCGTCATGTATCCCAGGAGCCATTGCGAACTGCCTAGTGCCGTTTATTGTAGTGTAACTGCAGGGAGAGAGGCGCTGAAACAAATCTTAGATGATGTCAGGGTGGGCGGGGCCAAGCAGCTATCGAAGAACAGCCAATTATTCTGCTTCTTAAGAAAGGGGCGGAGCCGCATACACGTAGCGGCCCGCCCAGACACCATCCTATTGGCTCATTTTCGGTAGATGCTCGGCCCCGCCCACCCAGGCAGCATCTACGATTTGTCACAGCGCCTCTCTCCCTGCAGTTAGAGTACAATAAGCGAACATGTCATACAAAGCAATATTACAAACCATACACGTCTATCATGGCAATGCAGCGGCATCGCTTGGGGGGGGGGGGTGTTCGGACAAAACCCCCCCCCAGCGATGCAGGCATCACTGAGCATGTGCAAGATTTGGTGATGCATGATGGGTAGACAGCTGCACAGAAATCCCAGAAACTGACACTAGAGGGTTTCAGATGCCCACAACTGAAATGGAACCTGCCTGCTTCCGAGATCAGTAAGTAAATAACTATTTTTAAACTAAGTAATAGCGCCAAAAATATGACATGTTAGCAATGTTCATTTACAGATGAAGACAGTTACAGAGCAGTCTTTTAAAAAAAAAAAAGGTTTGGGGGACTGGAATTCCGCTTTAAGCCCCGGACCAATTTGCAGCCAAAGGACCAGGCCCCTTTTTGCGATTCGGCACTGCGTCGCTTTAACTGACAATTGCGCGGTCGTGCGACGTGGCTCCCAATAAAAATCGGCGTCCTTTTTTTCCCACAAATAGAGATTTCTTTTGGTGGTATTTGATCGCCCCTGCCGTTTTTATTTTTTGCGCTATAAACAAAAATAGAGCGACAATTTTGAAAAAAATGCAATATTTTTTACTTTTTGCTATAATAAATATCCCCAAAAAAAACATTTTTTTCCTCAGTAATCGCAAATAACCGATTATTGATTGGTTTGCGCAAAAGTTATAGCGTTTACAAAATTGGGGATAGTTTTATAGCATTTTTATTAATATTTTTTTTTTACTAGTAATGGCGGCGATCAGCGATTTTTATTGCGACTGCGACATTATGGCGGACACATCGGACATTTTTGACACATTTTTGGGACCATTGTCATATATACAGAAATCAGTGTTATTTAAATGCACTGATTCCTATGTAAATGGCACTGGCAGTGAAGGAGTTAACCACTAGGGGGCAGGGAGGGGTTAAGTGTGTGTGTGTGTGTGTGTGTGTGTGTGTGTGTTTTTTTTTTTTTTACTGTAGGGGGGCGTGGCTTTGCGTCTGACGTCACTGATCGGCTTTCCCGATGACAGGGAACAGCCGATCAGTGACAGTCTCACTAGGAAGCACGGGGCGAGGTTTGTTTACACTTACCTCTCCCCGTTCTTCAGCTCTGTGACCCGATCGCGGGACACCAGCGGCAATCGGGTCTGCTGGTCCTGCTGCCGTGGTCACGGAGCTCAGGACCGGGTCACGAGCGATCCATGGCTGGGCTCTTAAAGGGCCCCGTACAGGTACGTGATTGTGCCCAGCCGTGCCATTCTGCCAACGTATATCGGCGTGGTCCTTAAGCGGTTAAACTGAAGGACTTATGAATAAATGGATGTGCAACGAATCATTTGAGTTTCCATTATGAGTTTCCATTAGTTCTTATGGGGAAATTCGCTTTGCTATACAAGTGCTTTGGATTACAAGCATGTTTCCTGAACAAATTTTGCTCGCAATCCAAGGTTTTACTGTATTTACTTGCCACAATCCACTGTTCCTCTCCACAGTTAGACCGGTCCCCACAGGTTCTGCACCCCCATGATCCAATGGTCTAGAATCCTGATGTCCTTAAGCCCTGCTCTGGACATGAGGATGTCAAGGGACAGTCCACACTGCAAGGCATAATATTTAATTGCCCAGAGGTGGACCTTAAAAAGGTGACCTTTGAGCTTGAGTCCACTGACTTTGCCCAAGCTTTGGTGGTGCCATTGGTTTTCTGCAGGTAGGAGGAAGCATTTGCTCAGTCTCCTCTGCTCCGCGGACATTTACACGATTGTGTCATCTCTGTGATGGTATCTCAGTAAAGGAAATAGAAGCTGACCATGGATGAAGCTCCAACAAAGATGGTTATCTTCCTCTGGAGGGGGTACTGGGGGCTAAGAGGCAGTAAATGTTACACCATATAACTTAACATGTATGCACTTAGCAAGCAACATACATCTGATGCTAGGTATTTGATTTAACCCAAAGTGGTGGTGTAACCTACACCTCTCCTTTAAAATGAGGCCAATATCAGACAACTGTTACTTTAAATAAAACATATATTACTTGTTACAGGTACTTACTGTATATAGTGCCACCAATTTACACATATATATATATATATATATATATATATATATATATATATATATCGCTATGTGTATATATATATATATATATATTGTACATTCACATCAGTTTCTGCCCTCAAGGAGCTTACAATCTAAGGTCCCTATCTAACATTCATACATATACATACTGGGGCCAATTTAGACAGGAGTCAATTAACCTACCAGCATGTCTTTGGAGTGTGGGAGGAAACTGAAAAATACAGAGGAAACCCATGCAGGCACAGGAAGAACATGCAAACTCCAGACAGGTAGTGCTGGAGGTTTGGATTTGAACCGATGACCCTAATGTTGCTAGGCAGAAGTGCTAACTACTTAGCTCCTGTGCTGCCCGTGCCCTACCCTGTAAGTCTTAAATCTGCAGTTGTGTTAGTTTACCTGCCATTGTTCGCATTTCTGAGATTTTCTAGTTTTCTTCTTGAGTCATCCAAAGCAATTCTCTCAATTAAGAATGTTTCACACAAATGAAAGGAGTCCCCAGCTGATATAATTACTATTTTTGGATTGTCAATGTAATTGTTTGCATTCAGGATCCATGTTCTCTGGCAGCTTTCAGTCGTAAGCTGGGAAACTCTGAGATGTGTGATTTTACGTTACTGCAAGTGTATAGATCGGATCTCCTGCCCGCTATGTAAGGTGGCATTCGGTGTTTATGGACACTATTGCACCCGCTTCCTCTGGGTTTGCTTGCCATTTCTCTTCATTAGTCCTCTTGTGAACTTCATTGCAGATATTCAAAGGAGTATACCAAAATGTGCCTTCCGCCCTATACCCATCCCACAACTTTTTACATTTTCCGCTTAACCCCTTCATTACCTGCCCATAGTCATATGACGCCCACAAGGTGGATCTCCCATCCTGGGTGGGCGTCATATGACGTCCTCCCATTCCCGGCCGCCTAGGGGGCGCGCGCGCCCGCAGCGTCGCTCGGGACCCGGTGCGCGTTCGTGTCCGCCGGGCACCCGCGATTGCCCGTTAAAACAGCGGGACCGTGGAGCTGTGTGTGTAAACACACAGCTCCACGTCCTGTCAGTGGAGAGGAGACCGATCATGTGTTCCCAGTACGGAGGAACACCGATCGGTCTCCTCCCCTTGTGAGTCCCCTCCCCCCACAGTTAGAATCACTACCTTCGGGAACATATTAACCCCTGCAGCGCCCCCTAGTGTTAACCCCTTCCCTGCTAGTCACATTTACACAGTAATCAATGCAATTTTATAGCAACGATCGCTGTGTAAATGTGAATGGTCCCAAAAATGTGTCAAAAGTGTCCGAAGTGTCCGCCGCAATGTCGCAGTCACGAAAAAAAATCGCAGATCGCTGCCATTACTAGTAAAAAAAAAAATGCAATAAATCTATCCCCTATTTTGTAGACGCTATAACTTTTGCGCAAACCGATCAATATACGCTTATTGCGATTTTTTTTTACCAAAAATATGTAGAAGAATATGTATCGGCCTAAACTGAGTAAAAAAATTTTTTTTTTTTTTTTTTTAAATGGGATATTTATTATAGCAAAAAGTAAAAAATATTGTGTTTTTTTTTTTCAAAATTGTCGCTCTTCTTTTGTTTATAGCGCAAAAAAATAAAAAACCGCAGAGGTGATCAAATACCACCAAAAGAAAGCTCTATTTGTGGGAAAAAAAGGACGTCAATTTTGTTTGGGTGTAACGTCGCACGACCGCGCAATTGTTAGTTAAAGCGACGCAGTGCCGAATCGCAAAAAGTGCTCTGGTAAGGAAGGAGGTAAAATCGCCCGGTGCTGAAGCGGTTAAAAAAATGTTTATAAGGTAGGGTTAGGTAAAATTTGAACCACAGACTTAGGGTTCAAAAACTAGTTAGGATTAACTACACATTTTACTTGTGATTCATCATGTTGGTGGTACAAACACGAACAAATGCAACATTAAGGTTTATGTACAAACAAATAAATTAAGAATCACCAAAAATAAATAAATGATTCTCTCCATCTCTCTTTCATATAGGAAAGATTTACCCCCTTTAAAATAATCACATTTTGTCGCTTTGCAGTCTGAAATGAAGACAGACACAGTTTTAGTTTTATCCAGCTTTACTAGTGCAACTTATAACATCCAAGTGAAAGGTAGAACACCAACAGTGGTGTAGGTGGCACAGTGGTGTAGTGGGTAGTACTCTCACCTAGCAGTAAAAAGGTCACTGGTTCGAATCCCAAACACTAGACATGTGCAATTCCTTTTTTTTTTTTTTCGTTTTCCGTTAAAATTCGTTATATTTGCTATCGTACGAATGAACGAATGATTCGCAAAAAATGTTAACGAATAACGAATGTTCGAATCGAACGAATATGAAAAACAACGAAAATCCGAAATAACCAAATTAGAAACAACGAAACTACGAAAGAAGAAAATTCGAAAAACGAAAACAGGAACAACGAAAATCAAAATGAAAGAAAAAATTTGTACATTCGTAACTTTTTTTTTGTTTTGTTGAATTGGTAATTTTCCGTGTCTCTTACAATGGCGCTGCTTAACGTGCTTCGAATGGATTGAACGAAAAAATTCATACATTCGTAACTTTTTTTTTTCGATTCATAATTTTCCGTGTCTCTTACAATACACATAAAATTATGAATTATGCTCCGATTACGAATCTACGAAAACAATGTTACGAAAGTACAAATAAATCAATCTTATGAAAGTACGAATGTAACTAAATCTACGAAAATACGAATGCGTCCGAATTTCGAATAAACGAAAATTAAACTAACGGGAAAACTAATCAACGAAAAAATAACTGTTACGAAAATACGAATCGTTACGAATACGAACACCGACGACTTACGAAATTACGAATCGTTACGAATCAACGGAAACGAACAGAAACAAAACGAAAATAAACTAATTTTTCTATTGTGCACATGTCTACCAAACACAACACTACCTGCCTGGAGTTTGCATGTTATCCCTGTGCCTGTGTGGGTTTCCTCTGTGTACTCCGGTTTCCTCCCACACTCCAAAGACATGCTGGTAGGTTAATTGGCTTCTGTCCAAAATTGGCCATAGTATATGAATGTGAGTTGGGGACCTTGGATTGTGGGC
The DNA here is from genome assembly GCA_028564925.1 of Lithobates sylvaticus. NCBI lineage: Eukaryota > Metazoa > Chordata > Amphibia > Anura > Ranidae > Lithobates > Lithobates sylvaticus. Next base: position 490,144 of record JAQSEC010001780.1, on the reverse strand, counting down.
TCCTTGGGGGTGGGGTCCGATGTGAGTGTGCAATGTGTGTGTGGAGCGCTGCGTAAATTGATGGCGCTATATGGTTACCTTAAATAAATAATATATAATGGAGGAGCATCTTGATGAGACGCAATGTGCAAGGATAGGGACAATTGTGGACACTCACTCAGGTTGAACTGGATGGACTGGTGTCTTTATTCAACCTTACTAACTATGTAACTATGTAACATGTCAGAAATAAATTTATTTTAATTAAAAACAGAATCACTGCGTTGGAAAAAGGATCACTCCCACATTTTGTTGAACCACATGTTGCTTTAATTCCAGCCTTCAGTCTTCTGGGATATGTCTCTAAAAACTCTGCACATATAGACTTTGTAATATTTGCACACTCTTCTTTGCAGAACTGCTCAAGTTCAGTTACATTTGATGGTGACCATTTGTGGACTGCAGTCTTCAGGTCAATCTACAGATTTTTAATGGGGTTTAACTCTGGGCTCTGACTAGGCCATGCAATGACATTCACTTTTTTCTCCTTCAACCACGGTGTGGTCATTGTTGCTGTGTGCTTTGGGTCATTGCCATGTTGGAATGTTCTTCCCATTGACAACTTTCTGGCAGAGGGCAGCAGATTTTCCTCGAGAATTTAATGGTATTTTGCCCCATACATTTTTCCTTCTATCCTGACAAGTTCTCCAGTCCCTGCTGCAGAAAAACTCCCCCATAACAGGATATTTCCACCTCCATGCTTTACTGTAGGAATGGTGCTATTTGGATGCTGAGCTGTATTGGATTTCTGCCAGACATATCGTTTGGTGTTGAGGCCAAATAATTCAACTTTAGGCTGTCAGTTTTATATGCAAAGTCTGTCCCCTGCAAGCATGCTGACTCAGCAGGGGAGATGGTAAAAATGTGGATCAACTGTCTGTTATTACCTCCCCTCTGCCACCAATAGAAACTTAGCCTAAGCACACTTTTTGTTTTTATACACCTTGGCTGTATTTTGCTAATTTATAGGCTAAGTACACCCTTACCAGAAAAAAACAAAAACCTTGCAGCTTTGTAAAGTGTTCATTCATTTTGTTGTCATACCTGTAGGCTTTTTGTGTCCTTTATTTGTGGTGGACCTGTTCCTGAATCAATCCCTTCTGGATCACTATCTTTAAAGCGGTTCTGCAGTCTTTTTTTTTTTTTTGGGCTATATGCCAAGGGCATATAGCTCAATTGGGGGTCTTACCTGTTCCATCTTCCATCTCAATCGCCGACGGTTTTCATCTTCATCTTCTTCTTGTCTTCTTCTTGTCTGCTGGGGTCCATCTTGCCTGTGGGCATGTGAAACCCCACAGGCACTGTAGATGGCCCAGCATGCACCGCCGTTACTCGCGCGTGCGCAGTAACGGCACATCTGCCGACATCTCACGAGATTTCGGCAGATGTGGCCGAAATCTCGGAAGATGTGGCCGAAATCTCGCAAGATTTCGGAAGATGCCCGCACTGACTCCTGGGATCAATGACACCAGATCCCAGGAGACAGTGCGGCGTGACGACGATCGACGCAGAGACCCCGCCCGCCGCCGAAGAGAGAGAAGACCGGAAGTCATCAATTACAAGGTAAGTAAAAAAAAAAAAAAACATTTCATTTAGTACTCTTTGCCTGATTTGGAAGGCAAAGAGATTTACTAAATGAAATGGGTGCAGAACCGCTTTAAGTTGTGTCATCAGTAGGGATGGGCCCGGTGCTCGATGCGAACCCACGTTCGCATCGAGCACCGGGCGTTCGCTCGCTCGGCGAGCCCAGAACTATTTTGGCCGCTCGCATCACGTTCGTGTGATGCGAGCGGCCCCGCAATGCATTGCGGCCGGCGCGGCTGGCGCAGTGCATTGCTGGCTGATGATTGGCCAAGCATGCACTGTGACCCCGCATGCTTGGCCAATCACAGCCCCGGAATTTCGAAGAGCCATAATTGGCTACAGGCAGGACGCCTGTAGCCAATTACAGCTCAGGGGCTGTAGTACACGCCCCCCCCTATAAAAGGCCGCCACGCCGTCTGCGCCGGTCACATGCTGTTCCGGCGCAGATTGAGCAGGCTAGATCTGTGACACTCTGCTGCATTTAGTTAGTTAGAGAGATTTACTTACAGAGATTGAGTTAGATAGATTCAGTTACAAAGATTGATTAAGAAAGAGGGGCTTGTAGTGTGTTCGTGGCAGGCAGGCAGAGCTCCTATATTTTGTTCCCAGAAGCACCTATAGGACTTGTAGTGTGTTAGTGGCAGGCAGGCAGAGCTCCTATATTTTGTTACCAGAAGCACCTATAGGACTTGTAGTGTGTTCGTGGCAGGCAGGCAGAGCTCCTATATTTTGTTACCAGAAGCACCTATAGGACTTGTAGTGTGTTCGTGGCAGGCAGGCAGAGCTCCTATATTTTGTTACCAGAAGCACCTATAGGACTTGTAGTGTGTTCCTGGCAGGCAGGCAGAGCTCCTATATTTTGTTACCAGAAGCACCTATAGGACTTGTAGTGTGTTCGTGGCAGGCAGGCAGAGCTCCTATATTTTGTTCCCAGAAGCACCTATAGGACTTGTAGTGTGTTCGTGGCAGGCAGGCAGAGCTCCTATATTTTGTTCCCAGAAGCACCTATAGGACTTGTAGTGTGTTCGTGGCAGGCAGGCAGAGCTCCTATATTTTGTTCCCAGAAGCACCTATAGGACTTGAAGTGTGTTAGTCCCATCACACAGACCTACATTTTCTTCCCAGAAGCACCTATAGGACTTGAAGTGTGTTAGTCCCATCACACAGAGATCATATATTTTGTTCCCAGAAGCACCTATAGGACTTGAAGTGTGTTAGTCCCATTACACACAGACCTACATTTTCTTCCCAGAAGCACCTATAGGACTTGAAGTGTGTTAGTCCCATTACACACAGACCTACATTTTCTTCCCAGAAGCACCTATAGGACTTGAAGTGTGTTAGTCCCATCACACAGAGATCATATATTTTGTTCCCAGAAGCACCTATAGGACTTGAAGTGTGTTAGTCCCATTACACACAGACCTACATTTTCTTCTCAGAAGCACCTATAGGACTTGAAGTGTGTTAGTCCCATCACACAGAGCTCCTCTATTTTCTTCTCAGCAGCACCCACAGGACTTCTAGTGTTTTAGTGGCATCACACAGAGCTCCTCTATTTTCTTTGCAGAAGCACCCACAGGACTTCTAGTGTGTTAGTGGCATCACACAGAGCTCCTCTATTTTCTTTGCATAAGCACCCACAGGACTTCTAGTGTGTTAGTGGCATCACACAGAGTTCCTCTATTTTCTTTGCATAAGCACCCACAGGACTTCTAGTGTGTTAGTGGCATCACACAGAGCTCCTCTATTTTCTTTGCAGAAGCACCCACAGGACTTCTAGTGTGTTAGTGGCATCACACAGAGTTCCTCTATTTTCTTTGCATAAGCACCCACAGGACTTCTAGTGTGTTAGTGGCATCACACAGAGCTCCTCTATTTTCTTTGCATAAGCACCCACAGGACTTCTAGTGTGTTAGTGGCATCACACAGAGCTCCTCTATTTTCTTTGCATAAGCACCCACAGGACTTCTAGTGTGTTAGTGGCATCACACAGAGCTCCTCTATTTTCTTTGCAGAAGCACCCACAGGACTTCTAGTGTGTTAGTGGCATCACACAGAGCTCCTCTATTTTCTTTGCATAAGCACCCACAGGACTTCTAGTGTGTTAGTGGCATCACACAGAGTTCCTCTATTTTCTTTGCAGAAGCACCCACAGGACTTCTAGTGTGTTAGTGGCATCACACAGAGCTCCTCTATTTTCTTTGCATAAGCACCCACAGGACTTCTAGTGTGTTAGTGGCATCACACAGAGTTCCTCTATTTTCTTTGCATAAGCACCCACAGGACTTCTAGTGTGTTAGTGGCATCACACAGAGCTCCTCTATTTTCTTTGCATAAGCACCCACAGGACTTCTAGTGTGTTAGTGGCATCACACAGAGTTCCTCTATTTTCTTTGCATAAGCACCCACAGGACTTCTAGTGTGTTAGTGGCATCACACAGAGCTCCTCTATTTTCTTTGCAGAAGCACCCACAGGATTTCTAGTGTGTTAGTGGCATCACACAGAGCTCCTCTATTTTCTTTGCATAAGCACCCACAGGACTTCTAGTGTGTTAGTGGCATCACACAGAGCTCCTCTATTTTTCTTTGCAGAAGCACCCATAGGACTTCTAGTGTGTTAGTGGCATCACACAGAGCTCCTATATTTTCTTCTCAGCAGCACCCACAGGACTTCTAGTGTGTTAGTGGCATCACACAGAGCTCCTATATATTCTTCTCAGCAGCACCCACAGGACTACCGACTACAATGGCTGGAAGACCACCAAGGGGAGGCAGAGCGTGCAGAGCCAAGAACACAGGGCAGGCAGGCTCTGTTTCTAGTGGACGTGGCCATGGACGTGGACGTGGTCGTGCATCGTCATCAGCACGTGGCCATGGGACACGCGCGTCTTTGTTTTCGGCAGCTGGACATGTGGAGCCGCATCATGCTGAAGGCTTGGTAGAATGGATGACCAAGCCCTCCTCATCCTCCTCATCCTCTCTCACCCAGGCTCAGGGTACTGACAGAGCATCATCAGCCACCCCTTCCCTAGACCCACCATGTCCTCCTGAGGAGTCCCCCGAACTCTTTGAGCACAGTGTTGGGTACATGCTCCAGGAGGATGCCCAACGATTCGAAGGCTCGGATGATGATACCCAGCTTGAGGAATCTGGCAGTACTGTTCCACCAGCTGCAGCTTACTGCCAGGTTTGCTCTAGTGGTGAAGAGGGAGGGGATGATGAGGTCACTGACTCCACGTGGGTGCCTGAAGGGAGAGAGGATGAGGAGGAGGACGAGGAGGAGGAGGATGCGGCGTCACATGTCCAACGAGGCAGGATGCCCCCTGGAGGCCAGGTAGAGGCCAGCACAGCAACTGTACAACACCGCAGAGCTCCGCCTGTGCAGGGCGCTGCCTCTGCACGTTATCAGAAAAGTTCTTTAGTGTGGGCCTTTTTTGAGACGAGTGCAGCAGATCGCACCACTGCTATTTGCAATATTTGTCTCAAGCGTATCTCGCGTGGCCAAAACATCAGCCGCTTGGGCACCACAAGCATGACCAGACATATGGCGACCTGCCATGCAGCTCGTTGGCAGGCACACATAAAAGACCCACACCAAAGAACTAAGCGGACCTCTCCTTGCTCCTCCTCAGCTGGGATCTCCATCCCCACTACACCTTCAGTCCTCTCTGAAAGCTGCTCTGAGAGGACTGAAGGTGTAGAATTAGGTGTGTCACAACCAAGTACTTGCAGTACACCGACGTCCGATTGCAGCAGGCAAATTTCCCTGCCCCAGCTGCTGGACCGTAGAAAGAAGTACACTCCCAGCCATCCACATGCCCAGCGGTTGAATGCTAGCCTGGCTAAATTGCTAGCACTTCAACTGCTGCCTTTTCAGTTGGTAGACTCGGCCCCCTTCCGTGAGTTTGTTCAATGTGCGGTTCCTCAGTGGCAGGTTCCCAAACGCCACTTTTTCTCGCGGAAGGCGATTCCGTCTCTCTACCGGCATGTGGAGGGCAATGTCCATGCCTCGCTGGACAGGGCGGTCAGCGGTAAGGTGCATATTACCGCTGACTCATGGTCCAGCAGGCATGGACAGGGACGGTACCTTTCTTTCACGGCCCATTGGGTCACTCTATTGGCAGCTGGGAGGGATGCAGGACAAGGTGCAGTAGTGTTGGAGGTTGTTCCGCCACCACGCCTCCAAAACGCGACTACTGCTACTGGTTGTGACACACCTCTCTCCTCCACCCCCTCCTCTTCTTCTTCCTCCAGTGCTCTGTCCTTGGAACCAGCGGTGCTCCGTAGGCGTACAAGGGGCTACGCAAGTACGCAGGCAAAAAGATGCCATGCCGTGCTTGCGCTGGTGTGTTTGGGGGACAGGAGCCACACTGGGCCAGAGGTTCTGGCAGCTCTGCAGGGGCAGGCCGAGAGGTGGTTGACGCCACGTCAGCTTAAGCCAGGAATGGTCATTTCTGACAATGGCACCAACCTCCTCTCCGCCCTGCGACAGGGGCAGCTCACCCATGTGCCCTGCATGGCTCACGTCCTCAACCTGGTGGTGCAGCGGTTCTTGGGCAGGTTCCCAGGCTTACAGGATGTCCTGAGGCAGGCCAGGAAAGTCTGTGTGCATTTCCGCCGATCTTATAATGCCAGTGCTCGGCTGACTGAGCTGCAAAAGGAGCTGAACCTGCCCAAGAACTGCCTAATATGTGACATGCCCACCAGGTGGAACTCAACGTTGGCCATGCTGCAGCGACTGCACACGCAGCAGAGGGCCATCAATGAGTACCTTTGCGACTACGGCACCAGGACAGGGTCAGGGGAGCTTGGTTTTTTTTCCCCACGTCAGTGGAGCATGATCAGGGATGCATGCACTGTCCTCTCACCATTTGAGGAGGCCACGAGGATGGTGAGCAGTGACAGTGCATGCATCAGTGACACTGTCCCTCTTGTCCACCTGTTGGAGCATACTCTGCGTGGGATAATGGACAGGGCACTTGAGGCAGAACAGAGGCAGGAAGAGGAGGACTTCCTTGCCTCTCAAGGCCCCCTTTATCCGGACAGTGTTCCTTCTGTCCCACCCATCACACAGGAAGAGGATGAGGAGGAGGAGGAGGAGGAGGATTGTGTGAGCATGGAGGTGGAGCCTGGCACTCAGCATCAGCAGCAGCAGTCTTTTAGGGATGATGTACAGTCCCAACAAACCAGTGGACTTGTACGTGGCTGGCGATCATGTCATCCTCAGTGACCCAGAAGACTCCGGACCGAATGCCTCAGCTAACCTACGCTGCATGGCCTCCCTGATCCTGCAAAGCCTGCGGAAGGATCCTCGTGTTCTTCGGATCAAGGAGAGGGACCATTACTGGCTGGCCACTCTCCTTGATCCGCGGTACAAGGGTAAGGTTGCGGACCTTATCTTGCCGTCGCAGAGGGAGCAGAGGATGAGACATCTCAGGGAGGCCTTGCAGAAAGGTCTGTGCAACGCGTTCCCAGAAACTGGGAGGCTACAAACTCCTGGTCCTGGGCGACGAGTTGCTGAGGCTTCGGTCAGTGGCAGAAGGAGCGGTGGGGAAGGTGGACGTCTGACCGATGCGTTCAGACAATTTTTTAGTCCGCAGCCCCAAGGTATGATCGGTTCCAGCAACCATCGCCAGCGTCTGATATACATGGTGCAGGAATACCTTGGGGCAAGGCCAGACTTGGACACCTTTCCCACCGAAAATCCTCTGGCTTACTGGGTCCTGAGGATGGATCACTGGCCAGAGCTTGCACAGTATGCAATTGAGCTACTGGCCTGTCCTGCCTCCAGCGTTCTTTCCGAACGCACATTCAGTGCTGCTGGAGGATTTGTGACTGATCATAGGGTGCGCCTGTCCACCGCCTCGGTTGATCGACTGACATTCATCAAAATGAATCAGTCTTGGATCACCACCAGCTACCAGGCACCTGAGGCGGATATAACCGAATAATTTTTAATGTCACATCCCTTCAAGACTGCCTATGCTGATGCTGAGTGACTGTCCTCTTATGTTCACTGACTATCCTCTTCCTCCTCCTAAATGATCCATGCCACCACACCAGTGCCTAAGGCACAATTTTTCAGCCTCTGTTTAACAGGGGCGTGTACTTACAATTTTTTTAAAAAATGCTTCGCAACACGTGTGACTGCTGTGCTCCAAGTACAGTCTCTGTGAGGGCCGTGTTGCAGTGTTGTGGCACCAGCACCAGTGCCTAAGGCACAATTTTTCAGCCCCTGTTTAACAGGGGCGGGTACTTACAATTTTTTAAAAAAATGCTTCGCAACACGTGTGACTGCTGTGCTCCAAGTACAGTCTCTGTGAGGGCCGTGTTGCAGTGTTGTGGCACCAGCACCAGTGCCTAAGGCACAATTTTTCAGCCCCTGTTTAACAGGGGCGGGTACTTACAATTTTTTAAAAAAATGCTTCGCAACACGTGTGACTGCTGTGCTCCAAGTACAGTCTCTGTGAGGGCCGGGTTGCAGTGTTGTGGCACCAGCACCAGTGCCTAAGGCACAATTTTTCAGCCCCTGTTTAACAGGGGCGGGTACTTACAATTTTTTAAAAAAATGCTTCGCAACACGTGTGACTGCTGTGCTCCAAGTACAGTCTCTGTGAGGGGTTGCAGTGTTGTGGCACCAGCACCAGTGCCTAAGGCACAATTTTTCAGCCCCTGTTTAACAGGGGCGGGTAATTACAAATCTTGATCTAATAGTTCACAGCAGGGCCCATTCCTGCGCCCACCAAGAGTAACTATGAGGGCCTGCAGTCTTGTGGCAACACCGTCCACCACCACCGCCAAAGGCCCAATTTTTCTGCCCTGTTCATCAGGTGCTTGCAATTACAAATCTTGATCTAATAACTCACAGCAGGGCCCATTCCTGCGCCCACCAAGAGTAACTGTGAGGGCCTACAGTCTTGTGGCAACACCGTCCACCACCACCGCCAAAGGCCCAATTTTTCTGCCCTGTTCATCAGGTGCTTGCAATTACAAATCTTGATCTAATAACTCACAGCAGGGCCCATTCCTGCGCCCACCAAGAGTAACTGTGAGAGCTTACAGTCTTGTGGCAAAACCGTCCACCACCACCACCACCACCCCCAATTTTTCTGCCCTGTTCAACAGGTGCATGCAATTACAAATCTTGATCTATTAACTCACAGCAGGGCCCATTCCTGTGCCCACCAGTCTTGTGGCTACACCAACATCTAATAGGGCAAATTTCTGCAGAGTATATACGCCAGGCCCCTACTTTCAAACATCCAACTTACAAACGACTCCTACTTGCAAATGGAAAGAGAAAACAGGAAGTGAGAGGAAATCTACCCCTAGGAAGGGAAATTCTATCCTGTTAGATTTAATTTGGGAAAAAGGTATCTCCTCTCTACTGATACTTTATCACCAATCCTTGTTTCAATTAAAACCGCACTTTTTCCAAAAACATTTGTCATTGGGACGGAAAGTTAGGTGACATGTTCTGAACAGATGTGCAAAGACAGCAAATGTTACAGGGGTGATAACCCCTCCCTATGTTCTCCAAAAAGCTTAAAAATTGATTTTTTTGGGATGGAGCTACACTTCATAATGTACCTGTTCAGATTCTACTTAAGAACAAACCTAAAGCCGCAAGTGGTTTTAAATGGCTTCTTTTTTTCCTTTACAAATGTCATTTTGTGCAAGGACAGTTCTAAACACGGGAAACACATGCCACTTCACAGGCATACTTTAGACACCCCCCAGGTACCATATTTAAAGGAAAATTTCACTTTTTTTTTTTCACTTTATGCATCATTAAAATGACTGCTCCCGAAAAAACGTTAGTTTTTAAAAGTTCTTTTTGCATTGATATATGTCCCCTGGGGCAGGACCCGGGTCCCCAAACCTGTTTTATGACATTAACATGCATATTGGCCGTTTTAATTAGCACTTTTGATTTCGAACGTTCGCGTCCATTATAACGTATAGGGTTCGAAAATTCGCGCGAACTTTCGGTCGGTTCGAAGGTTCTGGTGCGAACCGAACCCGGGGGTGTTCGGCTCATCCCTAGTCATCAGATCACTGGTTAAACTTGGCCAGAAACTTCTGAGATGGCTCTTCTCTTTGTAATATGAGGGTCCATTGCTGGGCTCAAAAGGAGGTATCCTCCATGTTCTCCTCTCTGCAGCATGTGCACTCATTCCTAGACACTGGAAGAAGACACCACCTCTACTGTTAGGGAATGGGTAGAAGAACTTAACTCAGTTATGCAGATGGAGGAGTATCTGCTAGCTTACACAACTGATGTCACAAGTTTGTGCAGTTGTGGACCTCTTGGATCAACTTCTCCACGTCAACCAAACTTCAACCTTTTCCTTGACATTCCCATCTAGGTTGTTGTGCTAACGTGAGTCTTGGCACTGCCCCAGTCATGAGTCCTCCCTTCTTGCTGGCTTCTCTTGTTCTGCTATCCATCTCCCCCATATTTTCCCTGCTCTTGCAGTTCTTTCCTAAAGACACTGATCCCACCTATGACCTAGATCAGGGGTCTACAAACTTTCAAAACAAAGGGCTAGTTTACTGTCCTTCAGACTTTTGAGGGGCCGGACTGTAGCCATTAGGAGTAGACAAGGTCCCGATGTCAGTGGGCAAGAACAATGCCTCATCTTTGATGTCAGTCAGCATTGTGCCCTATTGTTGGTGTCATTGGGAGGAATTGTGCCCTATCATTAGTGTCATTGGGAGGAATTGTGCCCTAACAATGGTGTAACTGGGAGGGATTTTGCCCCATTATTAGTTTCATTGGGAAGAATTGTTCCCTATCGATGGTGTTATTGGGAGAAGTTGTGCCTTATCGTTGGTGTCATTGGAAGAAATGGTGCC
>JAQSEC010001780.1:459751-479165 GCA_028564925.1 Lithobates sylvaticus | reverse complement strand
TTTTGCAAATAAAAATCCCAAAGTGGATCCAGTGTCAGTTTTTCTGCAGTTCTTTGGGCCATCTACCTCGGGAAACCCCTAGACGCACACGAGGTCAAGAAGGTAACGGTAAGCCCAAATCAAACCAGCGGCTCTTTCGGGGGTTAGTGCTACATAAAGAATACCCAATCAGGTACAAGGAAAAAAAAATAAAAATAAGATCTGTAATCATTAATACATCATTAAATGTACTGGTTAAATGCAAGAAGTGTAAGTACCTGACACACTGTGATGCATTTCGTGCTTTCGACTTTATCTAGGGGATCCTAGACAAAGTCACAGTCCTGACATCACATCCGGTTGCCATACAGTCATGTCACAATCTGTTTCATCCTTCTAACTTTGTCTACGATGCTTTGTGCACTGGTCCAAATCATTTGCTGGAGGGGGGATTACGGTGTGGGGTTGCTTTTCAGGGGTTGTGCTTGTCCCCTTAGTTCCAGTGAAGGGAACTCTTAACCGCTTGCCGACCGCCTCGCGCAGATATACTGCCGCAGAATGGCACATACAGGCAAACTAACGTACCTGTACGTTGCCCTTTAAGAGGTTGCCTGCGGGCGCGTGAGTCGGATCGCGGGTCCCGCAGACTCGATGTCTGCGGGGATACCCGCGATCGTCTCACGGAGAGGAAGAACAGGGAGATGCTAATGTAAACAAGCATCTCCTAGTTCTGCCTAGTGACACTGTCACTGATCTCTGCTCCCTGTAATCAGGAGTGGTGATCAGTGACATGCCACACGTAGCCACGCCCCCCACAGTTAGAATCACTCCCCAGGACACACTTAACCCCTACACTGCCACCTAGTGGTTAACCCCTTCACTGCCATGTCATTTACACAGGAATCAGTGCATTTGTATAGCACTGATTGCTGTATAAATGACAATGGTCCCAAAAATGTGTCAAAAATGTCCCATGTGTTCGCCATAATGTCGCAATCATGATAAAAATCGCTGATCGCCGAAAGACACACATCCCCTCTCCTCATAGGTAGAAACTTTCAGAGCTGATCGTTGAATCATTCAGCACTCTGCTAATCTATTTATAGCATCCTCCCCGATAAAAAAATTCAGGCTGCTTTTATCTAATGTGACAGAGAACTTGTCAGAAGTTATCAGGCTGATAACAGAAGAACGGAGAAGGAGACAGCTACAGGACATAGTGCTTTGAAGAGAGATAAACAAAACACTGCTGATATATGTGCCCAGCTCAAATTTCATAAATCGGGTTTACATCCACTTTAAGATGTCAGCATACCAAGACATTTTGGACAATTTCATGCTTCCAACTTTGTGGGAACGTTTTGCGGATGGCCCCTTCCTATTCCGACATGACTGCGCACCATTGCACAAAGCAAGGTCCATAAAGACATGGATGGGCAAGTTTGGGGTGGAGGAACTTGACTGGTCTGCACAGTGTCCTGACCTCAACCTGATAGAACACCTTTGGGATGAATTAGAGCGGAGACTGCTAGCCAGGTCTTCTTGTCCAACATCAGTGCCTGACCTCACAAATGCGCTTCTGGAAGAATGGTGAAACATTCCCATAGACACACTCCTAAACTTTGTGGACGGCCTTCCTAGAAGAGTTGAAGCTGTTATAGCTGCAAAGAGTGGCCAACTCTATATTGAACCCTACGGACTAAGACTGGGATGCCATTAAAGTTCATGTGCGTGTAAAGGCAGGTGCTCCAATACTTTTGGCAATATAGTGTATATATACACATTTTCTTGGACTTCAATTTTCTTGGGTTTTCACATTAAAGCGGTGTTCTGCCCAAAAAAAAAAAAAAATTAAAGCCAGCAGCTACACATACTGCAGCTGCTGGCTTTTAACAATAGGACACTTACCTGTCCTGGAGTCCAGCGATGTCGGCACTGCAGCTGATGTTTCCATCAGCTGTCGGGTGCTGCCACCGCCATTGCGGGTAAGGGTACCCGGCAGTGTAGGCTTCACGCCTGGAACCCTACTGCGCATTCATGAGGCCCCGCTCCTCTCTCCTACTGGACCGGCGACAGGGAGAGGAGGAGGGAGCCCCGCGGTGATGTCACGGGCATCACCAAAGATGTCAAAGATAGGTATCCTGTCCCCCCTCCCCCCCTGAAAGTTGCCAATTGTGGCACCGGAGGGGGAGAGGAGACAAATGAGCGGAAGTTCCACTTTTAGGTGGAACTCCGCTTTAACTCAATTTTGCCGTTTATAACACTACAAACTGTTTATAAGTGGATAGTGTCTTATTGTCCAAGCAAAGACTGGGGTTGGGTACAAGAAGACCTGGGCTCAGAGGAAGTGGCCTGAAGTGGTAGGAAAAACACACTGCAAGGGAAATCTCTGCATGTTATGGCAAAAGTTGGTTTTGTTATTTATCTTTTAATTGTCTTTTCATTTTTTATCTTGTTATCGTTGGCTGGAGTTCTGCTTTAAGTAACGCAGCCTCTTGATCTATCTGAAAGCCATCAATCCCCGTCTGTAATTTCTCCCTTGAACGACTGTTGATGACTAACATATCCTGGCCTCTAGGAAGGCGGCGTATGATGGGTTTTCGAAGAAAAGTCAAGGTTACAAGCCCTGGAAGTAATTCAACTTAAAAGAGTGATCAAGCACAATGCAGCCATTAGCCGGCAGAGACAGAGAGAGAGAGAGATGAAAGAGAACCTGCGTAAGTGGCACAGTAGGTTCGTTTTACCAGATTGTAAATAATATATGCAGGAGCCGAGCTCAATAAATACAGCTTTATCCTTCCCTCCTGCCAACTGAGCCCAAGCTAAGATATAGAGTGACACCTGTATGGGTATACAGTGCAGCTACCAAATTAATCCTTCACACTTAGCACAATGCAGTCTAATGTTCAGTAACTCAAGCAACGCTCGCCCGCGGTTCTGTAGCTCAGAAATGAGGCACATCCTGCACTGTGGGCATTCCTAGAGGCTGGTGGATAATATTAAGCTTGCAGGTCTGTATTATGGGGAATCAACGTAACCTTGGAGGAAAGGTTCACTGAACTGGAGAAAGTTAATGCAGTTTACAAAGTAAATCAACACACATACTGGATAACATGTCCTCTACTGCACATAGGCATTGCACTATCCACAGTTATATAGTTACATAGTAGGTGATATTGAAAAAAGACACAAGTCCATCAAGTCCAACCTATGTGTGTGATTATATGTCAGTATTACATTGTATATCCCTGTATGTTGTGGTCGTTCAGGTGCTTATCTAATAGTTTTTGAAACTATCGATGCCCCCCGCTGAGACCACCGCCTGTGGAAGGGAATTCCACATCCTTGCCGCTCTTACAGTAAAGAACCCTCTACGTAGTTGAAGGTTAAACCTATTTTCTTCTAATTTTAATGAGTGGCCACGTGTCTTGTTAAACTCCCTTCCACGGAAAAGTTTTATCCCTATTGGGGGGTCACCAGTACAGTATTTGTATATTGAAATCATATCCCCTCTCAAGCGTCTCTTCTCCAGAGAGAAGTTCAGTGCTCGCAACCTTTCCTCATAACTAATATCCTCCAGACCCTTTATTAGCTTTTTTGCCCTTCTTTGTACTCGCTCCATTTCCAGTACATCCTTCCTGAGGACTGGTGCCCAGAACTGGACAGCATACTCCAGGTGCGGCCGGACCAGAGTCTGTTAGAGCGGGAGAATTATCGTTTTATCTCTGGAGTTGATCCCCTCTTTAATACATGCCAATATTATGTTTGCTTTGTTAGCAGCAGCTTGGAATTGCATGCCATTGCTGAGCCTATCATCTACCCTGTTTCCCTTGAAAATAAGACCTAGCGTGATTGTCAGTGATGGCTGCAATATAAGCCCTACACTCCAAATAAGCCCTAGTTAAAGTCCTTGTAGGTCTTATTTTCAGGGTAGGGATTATTATCGGGAAAACAGGGTAGGGATTATTTGGGGGGTAGGGCTTATATTGCAGCCATCACTGACAATCACGATAGGTCTGATTTTCGGGGAAACAGGGTACTAGGACCTTTACCTTTACCATTCTAGATTGCCCCAGAGGTTCTCCCCCCAGTGTATAGATTGCATTCATATTTTTGCCACCCAAATGCATTATTTTACATTTTTCTACCTTGGAGATATTTGGACCCACCTGAAGCAGAAGGCTGACTGTACAGTATATAATCATACAATTAATTCTAAAATAACTGCAAAATTGTAGATGGTATAAAAGTACTAAATTGGCAATATGATTGGAAATCGAGCACATAGATGTGCCAACACATACTGTAGCTCTCTATAGCTTCATGAGTCCTCCAGGGTCTTCTGGGAGGAGATGATCAAAGCTCTGCCCAACCCGCTACTTCTTCCCAATCCGCACTATGGGTCCATCACTGTGATGGGTAGCCTTACTAACCAATACCAATGTGTGGGAGAGGATGGACCAGAGACTTCAGCACTAAAAGTATATATTTGCATATATAGGAAAATAAAATGCAGTGCTTTCAAATATACAAGAGTTCTTTAAAAGTGGTCCTTAAAACTCCAAGGAGAGAACCCCTGGTGTTAAACAAGAGTTCTTCTATAGGTGATAAAAAAGAACCTCCAGCGACACCACAGCACACTGAGCCTCTTACCCTTAGGCATAGCTCCGAACTGTCCCTGATTTCAAGGGACTGTCCCTGATTTGGAGCAATGTCCCTCTGTCCCTCGTTCCGCCTCATGTGTCCCTCATTTTGGTCTGATCCATAGAGTTTTATTTAAAATGCACTTTTTATCTTTCAAAAAGTGTTTTCCAGCGCTAAACTCTTCATCCAAATTCAACATTTCTGCATTTGTAAATTTTAATAGCCAATATAAAGGAATAATAGTGGTAAAAACAAGCCCTTGTGAATTTAATTAACCTTTTTTTTGGTTAATTCTCCTTTAAGTGGGTGTGGCAGGGGGCGTGTCCTATGCCTACATACATTTGCTAGTAGGTGTCCCTCATTCCCATCTTAAAATGTTGGGAGGTATGCCTTCCCAAAGTTCTAGTGCTCCCAGGAGGGACAGGTGTAATTCTGAACTTTTATTCTTAAACGCATGGGGTCCAAGATGCAAGTACCATTCGGTACAGCGTTTAGCCCTGTCCAGCCACAGCCTGCCATGCACTTTTAGAGGCTGCTTGTAGCAGGGCTGGACGCTGTACCTGTTCCTAAATGCCGGCAGGAGGGGTGCACTGCTCCTAGACAGCTCCGCGTGCAAGGGGGCCCAGTGATTGGTAAACTGCAATATATAACATTTTTGGTAAGCTACATCAATGCCAAAAACAAGCACACGCGTTGGTTAGGCTTTGTTTATGCATTTTCAGTTTATGGTTCAGAACCCACATTTCATGAATTACTGGCAAAGCTAGGGTTGCCACCTGTCCGAGTTTGACCCGGACAGTCTGGGTTTTGACAGTTGTATCCGAGTTTAAGTTCACCTGAAACCCGGAAACACATACCTCCAGTGCAGTCCAACCACCCTGGAACAAATCCAATAAATCAAATTCTGTCCCAAGGATGGAGTCAGGCAGGGCCGAAGCAAGTTCCGGGTGCTCTACTTGCAGTTCACCAGTGAGGAGTCCTGGGTTGTGCTGGTCCAGCACCTGCCTGTGTTCTCCCGGACTCCCCCCCCCCCCCCTGCACAGTGGGAGTGAAATAGCGCTGGAGCTACTTCCCAGCTCCGCCCCCAAACTCTGGCTCCCACACCTCCTGGCTCGCAGTGGCTCCCACCGGTAAGGCAATCTAATAGGAGTGTTTAGGGACAGAGGGTGCTGATATAAGGGGGACTCTCTGATCTAATGGAAGTTTCTAAGGGGGGCACTGATATAAAGGGACTCTGAGCTAATGGGGAGGGGCTCTCTAAGGGGGGGGTGCTGGCTGCTGATCTAACCCCCCCTCCTTAGAGGCCCTCATTAGAGCAGAGTCTTTTTTAAAATTGCAATTCCCTTCTTAGAGACCCCCCCCCCTACTGTAGACCAGAGTCCCTTTATATTAGCACAGGGGTGTCAAACTCAATTTCATCACGGGCCGCATAAGCATTATGATTGACCTCAAAAGGTCCGGTTGTATCTGTAAGATTAGATGTCCAGCGCATCCCCTCCCCTTACATTAGATGTCAAGAGCCACCCCACCATCAGAAGTTGAGTCCATCACTCTCCCTTACATCACAGTGCACCCCCTTCCTTATGCTGCTGCTGGGAAATCGCTGGATGCATTCCTTGAAAGCAGAAAGTAGGGGTCCGGAGGAGGACCAGAGGAGGGCTGGAGCTCTCCTGCAGCTGCAGGAGAGGTGCGAGGGCCACATGAAATGGCCTGGAGGGCCATATTCAGCCCACGGGCCTTGTGTTTGACACCTGTGTATTAGCAGCCCCGTTTAGAGATTGCCTCCATTGGATCAGACTCCCCTTATATTAGTGACCCCCCCCTCAGAGACCAACAGTTATTCAACTCAAAATGGCTTTATAGGTTGGATATTAGCACAACACATTCTGGAATGGATTGAAGGTTCCCACCACTATTCAAATATTATTATAGGTATGAAGATTGTATAGTATATATTTGAATACGATTGGAGTGTATTAATACTTGGATTACCCTTGGGGGGGTGGGGGTGGTTCCATCATCATTCACAATAATTTTTCACATGTAAATATACACTATATTGTTAAAAGTATTGGGACGCTGCCTTTACACGCACGTGAACTTTAATGACATCCCAGTCTTAGTCTGTAGGGTTCAATATTGAGTTGGCCCACCCTTTGCAGCCATCACAGCTTCAACTCTTCTGGGAAGGCTGTCCACAAGGTTTAGGAGTGTGTCTATGGGAATGTTTGACCATTCTTCCAGAAGCCTACACACGACGAGTTTCCGACAACAAGCTCCGATCACACATCGAATCCGATCGTGTGTATGGGGCATAAGACTGGGATGCCATTAAAGTTAATGTGTGTACAAAGTAGGCGTCCCATTAGATTTGACAATATAGTGTAATTGTAGGGGAAGGATGTGCTGTGTTTTTTTAATTTTTAGTTTTTGGGGTATCTAAGGGGAGGACTGACCTAATGGGTGTCTCTAAGGGGATCTAATGGGGGTCTCAAAGGGGGGGGACTGATTTAAGGGGGACACTGATTTAATGGAAGGTCTTGAAGGGGAGCACTAATATAAGGGACTCTGATTTAAAGGGGGGTCTCTATGGGGGGGCCCCCTGTATTATGAAGGGGGTAACACTACCCCTGTATTATGAAGGGGGTAACACTACCCCTGTATTATGAAGGGGGCGTGACACTGACCTCTGTGCTATGAAGGGGGTGACACTAAACATTTTTTTTCCCACATCTCGCTATAGTTTTCGGGTTGGGCTTGAAGAAAAGGTGGCAAGCCTAGGCAAAGCACAACAGAAAGGCCTTTGGTCTTGATCAGGGGTCTCCAAACTGCGGCCTGAGGGCCAGATGTGGCCCTTTGCTAGCCTTTACCTGGCCCTTGGGGCACTACTCCTCCTACTGACCACCGACCCTGAGGCCATTTATTCTTACTGATGCTGGGCCCGGGACATTTTCTACCCCCACTGGCCACAATCCAGCCCTCCTAAAGTCTGAAGGACATTAGACTGGCCCTTTGTTTGAAAAGTTTGGAGACCCCTGGTCTTGATGAAGGAGATGTTGATTTCCAAAAACATTCTACCCGGCTTCTTCTCCCATATACAAAAACTTGTTATGTTTCTCTTGAGCTGTAAGTTGTGCACCATTTATACACTGCAGCAGGAATTCACAGCTGACATTAGCAAGAAACCCAGGCTGACATTTGTTCTTGCTTAGACTAAAGCCTCCTCCTTATCTGCTTGGTGCACATGCTGCTACACATTGACAAGGGAAGCGTCTCTTACCTCGGAGTCTCTTCAGTCTCTGCTCTCTCCTCCTCCTCCTGACAAACAGCAGCAAGGCAAAGACAAGCAGGACGGCGATGAGGATGCAGGAAATTGTCACCAGCATTTTTATCCCCCTGTTGTTTGACAGACCTTCTTCGCTCGTCACAATGGTGTTTATGAGTGGTGGGATTGTACCTGCAAGTGACCAAAGACCAATGTTAGAGAACGGAAACAGCGAGCAATGAAAAGGGGAACATAAACTGGTTAATGATTATTTTTCAAACACTTACATCAATGACATCTCTTATTATCAACAAATGTTTCAAAAACCTTTGTTCTATGTAGAATTGTTTAGGCTGGCCATATATTATACCATTTTCTTGTACAATTTTCCTTTAGAATTACCAAAGCCATAAAATATGAGGTCAAACCTAAATACTTTCAATTAGTATTAGGGCTGCGGAAATTAACGATTAATTGTTTGATTAATTGTTAATTTCTTTGATCGATCAAAATAATTTTGATCGAGGACGATCCGCGGAGTGAGCTCCTCGTTCACGCCCATAGGAAAGGCCGTGGCTTCGGCCGAGCTCCAGAGCCGCGGCCATCTTGGTCCACCCGGCAGCGGCTTAGTAGCGGCGCGATGACGTCATCATCGCCCGCCTGCTTGTGCCGTCTACTCTGAGGACGGATGGGTCTGCCTGCTGTCTATTCCGGACAGAGCAGACAATTTTGAATATTAAGGTATGAGGGAGATGTGTCGAGATGTAGACATTACAGTATGGGGGAGATGTGGATATTACAGTATGGGGAAGATGTGGACATTACAGTATGGGGAAGATGTGGACATTACAGTATGTGGGGAGATGTGGACATTACAGTATGTGGGGAGATGTGGACATTACAGTATGTGGGGAGATGTGGACATTACAGTATGTGGGAGATGTGGACATTACAGTATGGGGGAGATGTGGACATTACAGTATAGGGGAGATGTGGACATTACAGTATGGGGGAGATGTGGACATTACAGTATGGGGAAGATGTGGACATTACAGTATAGGGGAGATGTGGACATTACAGTATAGGGGAGATGTGGACATTACAGCATGGGGGAGATGTGGACATTACAGTATGGGGGAGATGTGGATATTACAGTATGGGGGAGATGTGGACATTACAGTATGGGGGAGATGTGGATATTACAGTATGTGGGGAGATGTGGACATTACAGTATGGGGGGAGATGTGGACATTACAGTATGTGGGGAGATGTGGACATTTCAGTATGTGGGGAGATGTGGACATTACAGTATGGGGGAGATTTGGACATTACAGTATGGGGGAGATGTGTCGAGATGTAGACATTACAGTATGTGGGGAGATGTGGACATTTCAGTATGTGGGGAGATGTGGACATTACAGTATGGGGGAGATGTGGATATTACAGTATGGGGGAGATGTGGTCATTACAGTACAGGTAGTCCCCGGGTTACGAATCCGACTCTCCTCCTGTTTGCAAATCGGAAATGTTCTTAAGTTGGCCGCTCATGCGCAGAACGGCAATTACGGACATTTCAGATGTTCCGTCGAATGTCGTTCTGCGCCTGCGCAGCAAATTACGGATATTTCCGATGTTCCGTCGATTGCTGCTCTGCGCATGCGCGGCAAATTATGGATATTTCCGTCATTTTCCGTGGCTCCGCCTGCCTGCGCAGGACAGCCGATGTCCCCGCAGAACGGCAGAGGGTCACCGCAGCGCCGGGTTCGTAAGTTGGGGTTGTTCGTAGGTCGGGCGTTCGTAAGTCGGGGACCCCCTGTATGGGGGAGATGTGGACATTACAGTATGGGGGGAGATGTGGACAAAACTGTATGTGCGTTATAATTAATCAAAATTAGTCGATTAATCGATTTTAAAAAAAAAATTATTAATCAAACACAAAAATTTTAATCAGTAACAGCCCTAATTTGTATGCAATCAGGCACTATGTAGTAGAAGGTAAATCTAAAGGAAATTGAAAAAGAAAATGTATAATGTATGGCCAGCTTAACTGTCCATGCACATGTGGGAAGCCATATTTTGCTGCTTTAAGCTCAGTAGAGCTGCACAGCGATTAAGCTTTGCTTGACTAGGGTAGATCAGAGGTCACCAATTACCAATGACCCCTCGCCTACCTACCCAAGATCTACCTCCCACTACACCCAAAAAAACGCTTTACTCAAAGCAGGCTTAAATGGCCGTAAGGCCTTTTATTTTAAACAACGTACAAATAAATAATAAAAACATAACATTACAGATCAACTTGGGTTGCAAGTCCTTGAAGGTACCGTATTACTGAAACACTGTGTCTGTGGCACCCACTAGCTAAGTTATGCCACCAGCCGCAAGACACCGCCTCAGGGACAATCCCAGCTGACCTCAGACACATTACAGGTCTTCCATGACCTGGTCACTATTATTGGACCACCAACTAGAGGGCGCCATACCAATGATGGTTCCCCCACGTTTTTCCCAAAACACCAGATTTTCCACCCTTTCAAGGACCCCAAACTGCCAAAAACATCCGCTACAAACTACCACCAACCCAAAGTAACCCAAACAAAAAGGGAGGGAGGGCGTTCATTTGGCGGCTTCAATTCTGTAGCTGCTGACTTTTACTAATAAGGCACTTACCTGTCAAGGCATCCAGCGGTGTCCTCACCCAAGCCGATTCTTAAATCGCCTCTCAGGTGGGGGTGCCACCATCTCGGCTAAGAGAAACCGGCAGTGAGGCCTTGGGGCTACAAAGCAGCTTTCCAACAGCGCATGCACAAACCACGTTGCGCTCTGTGAATGGGCTGGCTGCAAAGGGAAGGAGAAGGGGGCCGAACTTCTGGCTCACTTCGCTGCAGCAAACTCACCCAAAAGTGGGAGCGGGTACTAATCAAAACCAGGAGGACGCAGACAAGCAGAGCTTCTCCTATTGGGTGGAGCTCCGCTTTAAACCCTCAGGTTTTTAAGCATTTTCAACTGCTGAAATTGTCTTAGGGCTCTTTCACACGGACGGTCCGTATGTCCGTTTTTCATCCATCCGTTTTTGGATGAAAAACGGACATACATGTATCCCTATGGGATAGCGGGTGTCAGCGGATGAACATCCGCTGACACCCGCTCTCGTCCGTGCCCGCTATGCTCCGTTTCTGCAGACGGAGGAAAACCCAATTTTTTCATCCGTCTGCAGTGCGGATCGGATGACGACGGACTCTACGGTCCGTCGTCACCCGATCTCCCATAGGGGAGAGCGGGGGGGATTGACAGGTCCGTCCCTGCGCTGTGTGCAGAGACGGACCTGTCATCTTCCTGCTCAGTGGAGATCGCTCCGGCGATCCCCGCTGAGCAAGCGGCTATCCACGGGGCGGATCTGCACTGATCCGCCCCGTGTGAAAGAGCCCTTAATCATCTACTGAGAATTCAGCTTCTTTATCTTCAAATCCTTGCCTTTGTTCCAGTTTAACCGATGCCATAACCACTGCCCCAGGCTTCTGGTTTCAGGGTGGCTCCCTTCTCTTGCAGTATTCTATGGAGCCACTCTTGCATGCATGAACTAGAGTGGTGTCTCCCTACACTGTGTGCATCAATAAAAACACATAGCCCCATAGCCTAGGCCAGCGTTTCTCAACTCCAGTCCTCAAGGCGCCCCAACAGGTCATGTTTTTAGGATTTCTGTTATTTTTCACAGGTGATTTGATCAGTTTCACTGTCTTAGTAATTACCACAGCCGTTTCGTCTGAGGGAAATCCTGAAAACATGACCTGGGCGCCTTGAGGGCTGGAGTTGAGAAACACTGGCCTAGGATGTCAAGGAATCCCCCTCCTCCTTCCTCTTCTTCCCACCTCCCTTCTACAAACTAATAGACTGACTTCAGACTGTCATGGTGACCCTCTTGTTTGTTTTCCTTTGGGTCACCAACTTTTCCCAAGTGCTGATGAGCACTTCCAACTTTCTTGATTAGCACACCTGCTGAGCACAGAAGCCAGTGGGTCAGCAAACAGTCCCATGGCATATTAACCACTTCAATACCGGGCACTTAGACACCTTCCTGCCCAGGCCAATTTTCAGCTTTCAGCGCTGTAGCACTTTGAATGACATGTGCGCGGTCATACAACACTGTACCCAAACACATTTTTTATAATTTTGATCCCACAAATAGAGCTTTCTTTTGGTGGTATTTGATCACCTCTGCGATTTTTATTTTTTGCGCAACAAAAAAAAGACCTCAAATTTTGAAAAAAAAACAAGTTTTTCTTTGTTTCTGTTAATTTTTTTTGTAAATAAGTACGTTTACTTCTTCAATGACAGGCACTGATATGGCTGCACTGATGGGCACTGATAAGGTGGCACTGATGGGCACCAATGAGGTGGTACTGATGAGGTGGCACTGACTGCCACTGATGATGGGCACTGATAGGCGGCACTGATGGACACTGATAGGTCGCACTGGTATGCAGCACTGATGGGCACTCATAGGTCGCACTGATGGGCACTCATAGGCGGCACTGCTGGGTACTTATGGGTGGCACTGATGGGTACTTATGGGTGGCACTGATAGGTGGC
Organism: Lithobates sylvaticus; assembly: GCA_028564925.1. Classification (NCBI taxonomy): domain Eukaryota; kingdom Metazoa; phylum Chordata; class Amphibia; order Anura; family Ranidae; genus Lithobates; species Lithobates sylvaticus. The sequence continues at coordinate 466,687 of JAQSEC010001780.1, read as the reverse complement.
ATGGATGGGCACTGATGGGCACGGATGGGCACTGATAGGTAGCACTTCTGGACACTGATGGGTGGCACTGATGACACTGATGGGTGGCATTGCTGGGCATCGCATATTTATTTTTTTGGTACATAATGGTGCCAGTCAGTGACTGGCACAGATTGGGCATCATTTGCACATGTGGATGGCCATGGGGTACATACCTGGCCATCCACATGTTGCCCACTTCCCTGGTGGTCCAGGCGGCTTCCCTGGTGGTCTAGTGTGGGCATCTGAGGGGGGGCTGCGCTGATAAACAATCAGCGCAGACCCCCTTTGTCAGGAGAGCCGCCGATCGGCTCTCTTCTACTCGCGTCTGTCAGATGGGAGTGAGGAAAAGCCGATTACCTGCTTTTCCTGTTTACATCGTGATCAGCCATGATTGGACGCGGCTGATCATGTGGTAACGAGCCTTCGCTGGAGGCTCTTTACCGACATCAGTGTACAGGTGTGTCAGACTGACACCCCGCACCACCGATCGCCGCGATCCTGAAGGACATCACTTCCAACTTTCTTGATTAGCACACCTGCTGTGTACAGAAGCCAGTGGGTCAGCAAACAGTCCCATGGCAGATTAAATGAACCCCCTTACTGTTAATTATCCCCTTGTTGTGCATACTCATGTCACCCTGCTCCATAGGTAGCCTCACCAAACACATAGGGGCATTGGCAGCTCTGTGCAGAAAAGGCCAATGTGGGTACTAGCCTCACTAAGTTTTCTTTTTGCAACTTTATGGTAACTGCTAAGCAGGGTCAGGCTTACTTTAGCTTTTATTTCCCTATATTGGTTTTATTTAAGAGGCAAGAAGAACAAACTTTTTTTTATTTTTTTAAGATTTCCCTTACTAGACGTAATATATTAGGCACAGGGATCGTGCCAAGATCTGGGAAGCTCTAGACGACTGTGGGGTATAATTCAGTGACGGCTCCTTAATGGAACATCCTCTGCCAGTGATGACAAATTAGTCAATAAGGACATCGCTGATAAGCCGGGAGCCTGCATGCGGCACCGGGTAGTTGCTTCTATATGCTGCGGGCTGCCGGAGGAATCTGAAATTTCGCTCCACTGAGTACTTTGCAAGCTGAGTAATGACAGTTCATTTTCATGCTGCCGCAAGCACCAGGACTTTCCTGACTTCTCAGTGTTCAGGTGAAATACAAAATGGATAAGTAGAATTAGGCTTGGTTGTAAAGCCAACCTGAGGACCACATCAAATGTTTAAACCTGTTCTGAGAGTGATGTAGAGGTTGCCATTCCTAAACAGTTTTTCAAAATGTGAGTTGTCTGCCGTCAGCCATGGGCTTTAAATCTTAACGGGTCACTGACTGGGAATAAGTATGCAGATTAGGAGTTCTGACTTTACTTTCTGCATGCTCATTACGAATCAGTGAGGGCATGAAGAAGCTACTAGATCAGCTATGCTAGGGTCACACCTATGAGGGTGCTGCACAGAGCCGGGACAAGGGGTAGGCGGGAGGGGCGGCTGCCCCTGGCGCAATGGTATATTGCAGGGGTAGAGGGCACCCTGAGCCTAACCCTAAGGGAAAGGGGGGCGCAGTTTGGCATCTTTGCCCTGGGCACTGGATGACCTTGTCCCGGCACTGGTGCTGCAGCTCGCGTTTGCAAGAAGGAAGGGCAAATTGAATGACGGGAGGCAGAGAAGGGGCACTTTGAGGGGCAGGTGGAATAATTCTTTGTGCCGTAGCTCCAGACAAATAAAGTTCCTGGCCTTTTCTTCTATATCAATCTGGCTATTTGACTTGTATATAGAAGTAATATAGCTTCAGCTTCCATACAATGGGAAAAATAATTATTTGATCCACTGCAAATTTTGTAAGTTGGCCCACAGAGACAGAATATCAACCAAAAATCCATAAAAAACATGATACAAATGTTATAAATTGAGTTGGAGCTCAGTGAGTAAAATAGGTATTTTATCCCCTACCAACCAACAATAATTCCGGCTCCCACGGACTGGCCACAGTATGAACTCATGTGGTACACAGCTTAGTCCTGTCAATTTAAGAAGGTACTCCCAACGACAACTCCTTATCTATAAGACACCTGTCCGCAGAATCTCTTTTTCATTCAAACCTCACCATCTTGGGCAAGACCAAAGAGCTGTAAAAGGGACGTCAGGGACAACATTGTAGACCTGCACAAGGCTGGAATGGGCTACAAGACCATCAGCAAGAAGCTTGGTGAGAAGGAAACAACTGTTGGAGCGATTATTTCGCAAATGAAAGAAATACAAAATAACCATCAAAAATTAAAAAAATGAACTTTGCTACAATGTAAAGTAGTGAGTGTACAGCTTGTATAACAGTGTAAATTTTCAATCCTCTCAAAATAACTCAACACGCAGCCATTAATGTCTAAACCGCTGGCAACAAAAGTGAGTACACCCCTAAGCGAAAATGTCCAAATTGGGCCCAAAGTGTCAATATTTTGTGTGGCCACCATTATTTTCCAGCACTGCCTTAACCCTCTTGGGCATGGAGTTCACCAGAGCTTCACAGGTTTCCTCCATGATGACATCACGGAGCGGGTGGATGTTAGAGACCTTGCGCTCCTCCACCTTCCGTTTGAGGATGCCCCACAGATGCTCAATAGAGTTTAGGTCTGGAGACATGCTTGGTCAGTCCATCACCTTTACCCTCATCTTCTTTAGCAAGGCAGTGGTCATCTTGGAGGTGTGTTTGGGGTCATTATGTTGGAATACTGCCCTGTGACCCAGTCTCCGAAGTGAGGGGATCATTCTCTGCTTCAGTATGTCACAGTACATGTTGGCATTCATTGTTCCCGTAATGAACTGTAGCTCCCCAGTGCCGGCAGCACTCATGCAGCCCCAGACCATGACACTCCCACCACCATGCTTGACTGTAGGCAAGACACACTTGTCTTTGTATTCCTCACCTGGTTGCCGCCACACACGCTTGACACCATCTGAACCAAATAAGTTTATCTTGGTCTCATCAGACCACAGGACATTGTTCCAGTAATCCATGTCCTTAGTCTGCTTGTCTTCAGCAAACTGTTTGCAGGCTTTCTTGTGCATCATATTTAGAAGAGACTTCCTTCAGAGACTTCCTTCTGGGATGAGAGCCATGCAGACCAATTTGATGCAGTGTGCGGCGTATGGTCTGAGCACTGACAGGTTTACCCCCACCCCTACAACCTCTGCAGCAATGCTGGCAGCACTCATACATCTATTTCCTAAAGACAACCTCTGGCTATGATGCTGAGCATGTGCACTCAACTTCTTTGGTCGACCATGATGAGGCCTGAATGAATGAATGACTTGTATAGCGCTACCTATGCGAACTGAATCGCCTCAGGGCGCTTTTTGCCACTGGTGTCCACCTGTTGTATAGCGCGGTCCTTGCCCTGTGGGGTTCCGACACGCTTACAAACACATACACATACAACATACACATATTTGGCCAATTTTATCAACAGGATCTAATTAACCTACCAGCATGTCTTTGGAGTGTGGGAGGAAACCGGTGTTCCCGGAGGAAACCCACGCAGGCACAGGGAGAACATGCAAACTCCAGGCAGAAGGTGTCGTGGTCGGGATTTGAACCAGTGACCCTATTACTGCTAGGTGAAAGTGCTAACAACTACACCACTGTGCTGCCCTTCTGCCTGTTCTGAGTGGAACCTGTCCTGTTAAACCGCTGTATGGTCTTGGCCACCGTGATGCAGCTCAGTTTCAGGGTCTTGGCAATCTTCTTATAGCCTAGGCCATCTTTACGTAGAGCAACAATTCTTTTTTTCAGATCCTCAGAGAGTTCTTTGCCATGAGGTGCCATGTGGAACTTCCAGTGACCAGTATGAGAGAGTGAGCACGATAACACACAAATTTAACACACCCGCTCCCCATTCACACCTGAGACCTTGTAACACTAACAAGTCACAAGACACTGGGGAGGTAAAATGGCTAATTGGGCCCAATTTGGACATTTTCACTTAGGGGTGTACTCACTTTTGTTGCCAGTGGTTTAGACAGTAATGGTTGTGTGTTGAGTTGAAAGTGCACCCGTTTAAATCCTATAGAAATCTTCACACCAGTCAGTTGCGTTTTTGGCTGCTTTCACACTGCTTCATTGCAAAAGTAGTTAAAAATCTGAAATTGTGTGGGCTCTTCCTTCTCCTAACCCCAAGATGAGAACATCTTCTGGAAACAAAGCTTGGTAAAGCTGCTATTAGGGTCCATTGCCATAAAGCCTGAGGAAGATATGGAATGGGCTACACGTGGTGCTGGTTAGGTCAGGCTGGGGGATGCCAAAGGGCTATGACAAAGCATTGGGTTGACGTTGTCTGCTATTAAAGGGCCAACTACTACTACCAAGAAACCTGAGAGAAGTAAACACATGCTAAACTAAATTTGGGTTAGGAATTAAGATTCGCCCTGCAAACTGCGTGAGCCTAATTTGCTGCCATCTTTTTTTTTTTCCTTCTAGAGGGCGTATCCTATATCTAACTCTCTTTTTATTCATCAATAAAATTACAAAAAGACTAAAGTGACTGGCACCCAACTTATTCAACCTATCATGTGCCAAGGATCCAATGCCGAGAGGTGAACGTAATCCTACCACACCATTTTGAGGGTCATTTTAAACCACTCTTATGCCCTGTACACACGGTCAGAAATTCTGACCACAAAATCCGTCGGATTTTTTCAGACGGATTTTGTCCGACACTGGTGTTGCGTACACACGGTCGGACAAAGTTGTCGGAAAATCCGATCATTCTGAACGTGGTGACGTCCGTTGCGTAGGACGGAACTACGTAGAGGCTAGTAGCCAATAGCTTTGGTCTCCTGATTTGATCTGAGCATCCGTGGCACTATGTCCGTCGGAATTCTCTACACAGGATCGGAAAAAGTCCAATCTGATTTTGTTGTCGGAAAATTTGAGAGCAGGAAAAAAAGTCAGATGGAGCCCACACATGGTCAGATTTTCCGACAACATGGTCCGATCCGACATTTTCCGTTGGAATTTCCGATTGTGTGTACGGGGCATTAGAGGAGGAGTGCTGATAATTAAAAATAGACAAAAACTAGAGAATCTAAACTAAGGAGGTAAGTATAAAGATATATGAATGCAAATGCATTTATCATATAAAAAAATACATGCATATATTTTTATAAAGAGTTTGGCTATGCACATACTTTAATGGACGGCGCTGCACATAATATACCCTTCCCCGTACTAAGGGGAGGGGTCCTTGTGCCAGAAAGGATGATGTCTCTTGTTCCCATATTAATTTGTTTCTCCCCATCATACCTGCCTCACACTAGGAAATAATTTAGCTGGTTGCTATGGGCAACAATAGCCCTTCACTCAGACATTTTTCAGCATTAGGTGTTTTTGACTTGTTAGTGACAGCTGTGCAGTGTCACAGCACAGGAGCCATCGGCACACCAGGGGGAAAATGTGTGCCAGTCTCTGGCACATCTGTGCTTGATCCCAGCCAAATATAAAAGGATGAAGAGCTGGCAGGATGATAAAGGCCACGGCAGAACACAGCCCGCTCTAATGAGCTCCATGCATAAAAGTCCCCCTATGGCCATCTTTGATAGGATCGAGAACAAACTATGCAAATAAGGACAGCTCTGGGAAGTACATTTCAATAATGCGTTCCACATGGAAAATGGAGAGGAGATGATAAATGTGGAGCTACAGACGTCTCATGTTCTCACCATATGCTGTGAGACTCCAGTCTGGGATAGGTCATCTCAAAAGACACTCCGTGGAAAATAAAACGAGTCTCAGGTTTTTTTTTTGCCTAAATGCTCCAATGATTAGACGCAAGTGTTATTTTAAAATGAATATGTGGCCAGGATATGAACATTAAGTGTTCACATATTCTCAAGAACCCTCTCTAACCTCTATAGCTGATATTGTGGAGCAATTGATCCTGAAAAATACTTTCAGGTAAATTTACAAGAACCTAAAGCCCAACTCTGAGCTTTAAGGGTGTCAGGGCTCAGCCCTTCCTTCTCTGAGCTGGCCGCTCAGCTGTCGGCTAATTGCCAGCTCCCATCTCTCTCCACAGTTACTCAGCTGTTGTTGATATCCTGCTCGTCAGTCCTGCCTACTTAAGCCATCCAGTTCAGAGGAGCTCTGCCTTCGCCTTGGTCAGCATCACAAGAAACATCTCCTGCGATCCTGTTCAAAGACTGGCTTTGCTGACATCCCCTCTGGCTCCAGATCCTGCTTGCTGTTCCACTACTTTGATCCCTGACTTCTGGCTTGGCTGACTATCTGTTCCGGTTACTGAACTTTGGCTATGCTTTGACTGCGTTTGTTCTTTTTACTTTTATTATTAAACAAGTGTGATTTAACTGTACTTCTGTCTCGGTCTGATTTCATGGTTTCTGACAAAGGGATGAGACACAATTACATCACTACTGTGCTACACATAACACTAAGTGCAAGGAGCTGTGGTAATGCTCCTTCAGGGGGCCAGTCTGCAGTTGAATGGCTCTGGGTGTAACAAGGTATAAGTTCCCTTTATGGTTTAGTCCAACCCAGGGGTTTCTTGGGTGCTCTACTCTCCATCAGTTACACTTATTAGTGGAATTTAAAGCTTTTGGGGTAGGGGTTGGAAGGGTCAGAGTAGCTACCCTTGTAATGGGAAAAGACCCATGTTCCTAGGAAAGGTGAGTACCTCATGCACCACTGTGTAGTGGGGTGGTGAATCGCTTTCTCCCTAGGGGGGAAAGCACTAGATTGCATTACATTGGGAAAGGATGCAATATAAGTTGTGCTTATTCCGGTTAAAAAAGTCTGGAAATTGTAAGCCACGTGTGGGAAATGTGACTCTCCTCTTGGCGCTAGTGACAAAGTCCTGTGAAGAGTAACATAAATGTGAGGAGTCCGGCTCCTTGTTATGTG
>JAQSEC010001780.1:447310-459450 GCA_028564925.1 Lithobates sylvaticus | reverse complement strand
CTATCTTCTGCTCTTTTTCCCGCTCTTTTGCTAGTGGTGGCCCGGTCTTCTCCTCATCGTCTTCCCTCTTCTTCCGATGTTTGACACATCGCTCTTGCCCGCTGTAATGCCGAGTGCGCGGTCTGCAACGACTTATATGTGCGCGGTGCGCAACGACCCTGCTCCTTATGATGTCACGCCCCATCATGCCCCGGGCGGTGACGTCATAAGGGGCAGGGTCACCGGTTGACATCGCCCGGTGACCCCGCCCCATGCCTATATAAGTCGTTGCGCACGGCGCAAACGGCATTACAGCAGTGGGGGGCCGGGATCTGGGGGCCCCCTTATTAAAGGGGGCTCCTGGATTCCAATAAGCCCCCTGCCCGCAGACCCCGACAACCAACGGCCAGGGCTGTCGGGAAGAGGTCCTTGTCCTCATCAACATGGTGACAAGGTGCTTTGGGGTGGGGGGGCCACAGGGCACCCCCCTGCCCCAAAGCACCCACCCCACATGTTGAGGGCATGCGGCCTGGTACGGTTCAGGAGGGGGGGGCAATCGCTCATCCCCACCCCCTTTCCTGACTGGCCGGGCTGCCATTTATGTCAATGACAGCCTGTACGCTGCACCTGGACAGAGGAAATACACCGGCAGTTACACTAACTGGGCTCTGCCAGCCTGTATGCAAGAGCCCTTAGGTCATAGGTGGGCAAAAGTACAGGTGTAAATGCACCTGATGTACATGGCCGACATCTGTTTACAACCCTGCCCCCTGGAGCTAGGGCCGGGGTTGCGATTGTGACCCCTGCGGCCCCTTATGCTACGCCCATGTGGACGTCATCTGTTTACATCTGCAAAAACAGAAAGGGACGCAAAGCTTTTAGCGGAGCGGCCTATACTGGCAAACAAAGATCTAATGCAGTTTTTTTGGAGTATTCATCTATCATTTGGTAAACGAATGTAATGGGGTTTTGTTTTTATTTCTTTTTTTTGTTTTTTTGCGGTGGGTGGCAGACTTTATTTCCACTTTAAAGTACCGATACTCTGATTTAAAATATTTTTTATTTGCCTTATAACTGCTCCAAGATTAAAACATTATATTAAACCAATATAATTAGGATCCTAGATCATTCTGAGCTTGGTGTGTTTATGAAATCTCCAGACAACTGAAGTGTATTAAATCTCGTTAATAAGAAACAGAATATTGGCATGCATTAAAAAGGGAATTAATTCCAGAGATAAGATGATAATTCTCCTGCTCTACAAGACTCTGGTCCGGCCGCACCTGGAGTATGCTGTCCAGTTCTGGGCACCAATCCTCAGGAAGGATGTACTGGAAATGGAGTGAGTACAAAGAAAGGCATCAAAGCTAATAAAGGGTCTGGATGATATTAGTTATGAGGAAAGGTTGTGAGCACTGAACTTATTCTCTCTGGAGAAGAGACGCTTGAAAGGGGAGATGATTTCAATTTACAAATACCGTACTGGTGACCCCACAATAGGGAGAAAACTTTTTCACAAAAGGGAGTTTAACAAGACTCATTAACCACTTCAATACCGGGCACTGAAACACCTTCCTGCCCAGACCAATTTGAGCTTTCAGCGCTCTCACACTTTGAATGACAATTGCGCGGTCATACAACACTGTACCCAAATGAAATTTTTATCATTTTTTTTCCCACAAATAGACCTTTCTTTTGGTGGTTGTATTTGATCACCTCTGCATTTTTTATTTTTTGCTGAACAAATAAAAAAAGACTGAAAATTTTGAAAAAAAATATGTTTTTTTTTTGTTTCAGTTTCAAAACTTTGCAAATAAGTACGTTTAATCCTTCACTGGTGGGCACTGATGGGGCTGCACTGATGGGCACTGATAAGGCGGCACTGATTGGCACCAATGAGGTGGCACTGATATGTGGCACTGATAGGCGGCACTGATGGGCAACACGGATGGGCGACACGGATGGGCACTGATAGTGGCACAAATTGGCACTGATGGCTGGCACGGATTGGCATGGATAGGCGGCACGGATGGGCATGGATAGGCGCCACGGATTGGCATGGATAGGCGGCATGGAGGGGCATGGATAGGCGGCACTGATGGGCATGGATGGGCTCTGATAGGTGGCACGGATAGGCACTGATAGGTGGCACGGATAGGCACTGATAGGCAGCATTGTTTTGTATTGATGGATGCCAATCAGTGCCAAACAATAATGCATGCCAATCAGTGATGCCCATTGTGGGCACTGATTGGCATCCATTGTGGGCACTGATTGGTATCTATTGTGGGCACTGTGTCATCCCTGGTGGTCTAGGGTGGCATACCTTGTGCTGCGCATCCCTGGAGGTCTGGTGGCGTCCCTGGTGGTCCAGTGTCGGCATCCTCGGGGGGCTGTGCTGATAATCATTCAGCACAGACACCCCCTGTCAGAGGAGCAGCCGAGCGGCTCTCCTCTACTCGCGTCTGACAGACGCGAGTGAGGAAAAGCCGAAAACCGGCTCTTCCTATTTACACTGTGATCAGCTGTGATTGGACACGGCTGATCACGGGGTAAAGAGTCTCCGTCGGAGACTCTTTACCAAGATCGGAGTTGTGGGGTGTCAGACTGACACCCCGCAACAACGATCGCCGCGATGCGGGCCCAATCGCATCAGCGGCTCAAAATCCTGAGGATGTTCTATGACGTCCGGTCAGGATTTGACAACCACTTTGCCGACGTCTATTCACAATGGGCGGGCGGCAAGTGGTTAAAATTAGAAGAAAAGAGGTTTAATCGTGAGTAATTTCAGACAGTGTTCAAAGCTTATAACGGCCACTACTAGCTCTACTGTAAACTGTTGGGGAGAATTTATCTCCATGTACTTCTAGACCAACAAGCAAATATTCAAACACTTGGACTTTGCAACCGTAGTGGTGGTCAATAATCAAGCAAGGCGAAATAAAGAAGAAAAAATAAAAAATAAAAAGTGCATAGGCTATGCATATGTATTCCAGTGTTTAGAAAGAACAGGGGGGGGGGTAAAGTAGTGTGGGTAGGAAGTGAAAGAAGAAGAAGGGGGGAGGAGAGGGGGGGGTGGCCGGCATGCATGCATGTTACCTTCATACAAGAAGTTTTAAAGTGTGCAATCTCAAGAAAAAGGGGTATGCAAACATTTAAGCAGTGGTCTCAAAAGGCCGCTTAAGGTAAAGGAGGCCCGGCCCCTTGTATGAATTCGGACCCATCGCTCATTGGACAACTATTTCCTTATAGGCAGTGGTGTTTTTAAAGTCCGTCCATTGGGACCAAGTCAGGGTGACCGCATTTGATTTGAACAGGAATGCTGTGCGATTCCTGTCTGAATCGTACGCAGTTTCCCTCACTGTCCTAGTGATTTCACCCTGGGTCCACAAAGGAGCAGTGCGGAAAGCAGCATGCGATTCGGACAGGAATCAAACCACATTCCTGTTCAAATTGCATGCGATTCTTTGCATTATAATTTGCACCCATTAACTTTGTATGGACGCAAATTGCACCACAAGGTATCGGTTTCAGTGACGGGAGCATTTTCACAAGTACGAGTGCATTCCTGGTTTTTACCCTAATTCTTTGTTACTGTAGGTATGATCATTTGATACAGTTTGGCTGTACATTAACGGAAAACTATACCGTATTCCAGAAAGTATGCAATTTAAAATCCAAATCCAATTTTATTTTTTCTTTAAATGTTCCTAAGGCAGTGTTTGAAAGAAAAAAGCAGCTCCTCTTCAATGCTGCCCGCCCACAGTTATCTCTTTTTAGCAAAAAAAGGTCCTCAGTAGACATGTGCAATTCGTTTCGTTTTTTTTTTCGTTTTTTGCTTTTTTTTCGTTATTTTCGTTCGTTCGTTTTCGTACGAATGAACGAATCGTTCGAATTGTACAAATCCGAATAACGAATCGTTCGAATCGTAGGAATCTGAACAACAAAAATCCGAAAAAAACTAATTAGAAACAACGAATGTACGAATGAAAAAAATCCGAAAAACGAAAACAGGAACAACGAAAATGAACGAAAAAATTCGTACATTCGTAACTTTTTTTTATTTTTTTCAATCGTAATTTTCCGTGTCTCTTACAATGGCGTTGCTTAACGTGCTTCGAATGGATTGAACGAAAAAAAAAGTACATTCGTAACTTTTTTTTTCGATTCGTAACTTTTTTCAATTCGTAACTTTTTTTTTCGATTCGTAAATTATTAAAATGTAATAATAGCATACACATTACATAAAATTATGAATTATGCTCCGATTACGAATATACGAATGTTACTAATGTACGAATAAATACGAATGCGTCCGAATTTCGAATAAACGAAAATTAAACAAACGAAAAAACGAATCAACGAAAAAATAACTCTTACGAATGTACGAATCGTTATGAATACGAACACCGGCGACTTACGAATTTACGAATCGTTACGAATCAACGGAAACGAAAAAAACGAAACGAAAATAAACACATTTTTTTGTTGTGCACATGTCTAGTCCTCAGTCTAGGAGGTTTTCAATGACACCCCTTCCAGGAGGTTAGTCTAAGCTTCTGAACTTTGAAGAGGACATTGCAGATTCTTCAGTTATAGGAGGGCCTCTAACCCATAGCTCCCAACTGTCCCTGATTTCGAGGGACTGTCCCTGATTTGGAGCAATGTCCCTCTTTCCTCCTCATTTGTCCCTCATTTATGCACTTTTTATCTTAAAAGTCTGAAAGTCTTTTCGAGCACTAAACCTTTTATCTGAGTTCTAAATTGCTGCATTTGTAAATTCCATAAGCCAATATAAAGGAATAGTAGTGGTAAAAAAAAGCCCTTGTGGGTTTATAGCTAAAGTCAGGTGACCGACATTGACTAAACAGCCAATCAGGGCACTACAGCTTAATCATTTTGGTGATTGCATTCAAAAGATCTCACCTGGCTGCAGCAGCAGTTTCTCCCTATCATACCTGGCTCACACTAGGAAATAATTTAGCTGGTTGCTATGGGCAACAATAGCCCTTCACACAGACATTTTTCAGCATGAGGTGTTTTTGACTTGTTAGTGACAGCTGTGCAGTGTCACACACAGCACAGGAGCTATCGGCACACCAGGGGGAAAATGTGTGCCAGTCTCTGGCACATCTGTGCTTGATCCCAGCCAAAATATAAAAGGATGAAGAGCTGGCAGGATGATAAAGGCCACGGCAGAACACAGCCCGCTCTAATGAGCTCCATGCATAAAAGTCCCCCTATGGCCATCTTTGATAGGATCGAGAACAAACTATGCAAATAAGGACAGCTCTGGGAACTACATTTCAATAATGCGTTCCACATGGAAAATGGAGAGGAGATGATAAATGTGGAGCTACAGACGTCTCATGTTCTCACCATATGCTGTGAGACTCCAGTCTGGGATAGGTCATCTAAAAAGACACTCTTTTTTTTGCCTAAATGCTCCAATTTTAAAATGAATATGTGGCCAGGATATGAACATTAAGTGTTCACATATTCTCAAGAACCCTCTTTAACCTCTATAGCTGATATTGTGGAGCAATTGATCCTGAAAAATACTTTCAGGTAAATTTACAAGAACCTAAAGCCCAACTCTGAGCTTTAAGGGTGTCAGGGCTTGGCTCAGCCCTTCCTTCTCTGAGCTGGCCGCTCAGCTGTCGGCTAATTGCCAGATCCCATCTCTCTCCACAGTTACTCAGCTGTTGTTGATATCCTGCTCGTCAGTCCTGCCTACTTAAGCCATCCAGTCCAGAGGAGCTCTGCCTTCGCCTTGCTCAACATCACAAGAAACATCTCCTGCGATCCTGTTCAAAGACTGGCTTTGCTGACATCCCCTCTGGCTCCAGATCCTGCTTGCTGTTCCACTACTTTGATCCCTGACTTCTGGCTTGGCTGACTATCTGTTCCGGTTACTGAACTTTGGCTATGTTTTGACTACGTTTGTTCTTTTTACTTTTATTATTAAACAAGTGTGATTTAAACTGTACTTCTGTCTCGGTCTGATTTCATGGTTTCTGACAAAGGGATGAGACACAATTACATCACTACTGTGCTACACATCATAACACTAAGTGCAAGGAGCTGTGGTAATGCTCCTTCAGGGGGCCAGTCCACAGTTGAATGGCTCTGGGTGTAAGAAGGTGTAAGTTCCCTTTATGGTTTAGTCCAACCCATGGGTTGCTTGGGTACTCTACTCTCCATCAGTTACACGCATTAGTGGAATTTAAAGCTTTAGGGGAGGGGTTGGAAAGGTCGGAGTAGCTGCTCTTGTAAAGGGAAAAGACCTATGTTCCTAGGAAAGGTGAGTACCTCATGCACCACTGTGTAGTGGGGTGGTGAATCGCTTTCTTCCTAGGAGGGAAAGCACTAGATTGCATTACGTTGGGAAAGAATGCAATATAAGTTGTGCTATTTGCTGATAAAGAAGACTGGAAATTGTAAGCCATGTGTGGGAACTGTGACTCTCCTCTTGGCGCTAAACAAAGCCCTGTGAAGAGTAGCATAAATGTGAGGAGTCCCGCTCCTTGTTATGTGAAGTATTATGTATTTCACTATTGATGTTGTAAAAGTAAAAGTTTCCTGCAATCAACAAAGACAACAGTATAGCCAACGTCTGGATGAAGAAGTTGGTAGTGGGCTCTGAAGGGAATAGGGCAGTTTGGCCTGTCTTGAGTAAGGCCTGTGGGCCTTACGGAAGGGTGCAGTTTACCATCTCCTGAAAACAGCCATCTAGCTGGAGGCCTTTGGATTTGGCAGGCCTGAGCCCTTGTCAGGTTCCTATGGTAGTGAGCTCTTGTAGAAGGCTAACTTGGAGTTTCCCGAGGTGCAGATTCTAAGCCCCAGCCTGCTTCTTCACCAGGACCCCTGATGGTGGGGATGAATGTGCAGCAGACTGGAACCAGGTTGAGGCCCCTAGGTACACCCAGTAGAGTATAGATAACAGGAGACAGAGGAGGATCCAAAAAACAAGCCAAGGTCAGGGCATGTGGCAGGCAGGCAAAAACGGAAGACGAAAATGGGGTAGGTACACGGAAAGTCAGACACAAAATATAAGTAATACTTGGGAAAGCAGGAGCATAGAGACACTAGGAAGTTGCTCAGGCAACATAAGCTGCCCTGAGCATGTCTATATGTAGAGAAGCAGACTGGGAGGCAGACCAGGAAGTTATAGAAGAAAAAGGGATATAAATCCACAGTAGAGCAGGTAACATCCATAGGTGAACACAGACGCCAGCAGCACATGTGAGCAGAACCAATAGGTCCAGAACCACTACAGCAAAGAGGTAATAATTTCAAAGCAGGAAACTGCAGGCTAGGCAGTTCCCTGGAGCTATCGTTATTAGAGAAGCCTTTCCTGGAGAAAGTTTGCCTTGACAAACTGAACTAGAAAGCAGTGAGTCATAAGTTATGGCTTTGGTTAGACCATAAGTCCAACTTTTTGGGCTGGGAATGAGGGACACCTATCAGCAAAAGTATACAGGCATAGGACACACCCCTTGTCACGCCCCTTAAAAGGAGAATTGTACAAAAAAAACAAGATTTGTTAAACCCACAAGTGCTTTTTTTACCACTAATATTCCTTTATATTGGCTTTTGGAACTTACAAATGAGGCAATTTAGAACTCAGATGAAAGGTTTAGTGCTCGAAAAGACTTTCAGACTTTTAAGATAAAAAGTGCATAAATGAGGGACAAATGAGGAGGAAAGAGGGACATTGCTCCAAATCAGGGACAGTCCCTCGAAATCAGGGACAGTTGGGAGCTATGGGTTAGAGGCCCTCCTATAACTGAAGAATCTGCAATGTCCTCTTCAAAGTTCAGAAGCTTAGACTAACCTCCTGGAAGGGGTGTCATTGAAAACCTCCTAGACTGAGGACTAGACATGTGCACAACAAAAAAATGTGTTTATTTTCGTTTTGTTTTTTTCGTTTCCGAAAAAAAATCGTTTTTTTTCGTTTAGTTTTTTTCGTTTCCGTTGATTCGTAACTATTCGTAAATTCGTAAGTCGTCGGTGTTCGTATTCGTAACGATTCGTACATTCGTAAGTCGTCGGTGTTTCGTATTCGTAACGATTCGTACATTCGTAAGAGTTATTTTTTCGTTGATTCGTTTTTTCGTTTGTTTAATTTTCGTTTATTCGTTTATTCGAAATTCGGACGCATTCGTATTTATTCGTACATTCGTAACATTCGTAGATTCGTAATCGGAGCATAATTCATAATTTTATGTAATGTGTATGCTATTATTACATTTTAATAATTTACGAATCGAAAAAAAAAGTTACGAATGTACGTTTTTTTTTCGTTCAGTCCATTCAAAGCCCGTTAAGCAACGCCATTGTAAGAGACACGGAAAATTACGATTCGAAAAAAAAAAAAAAAAAAGTTACGAATTTTTTCGTTCATTTTTCGTTGTTCCTGTTTTCGTTTTTCGGATTTTTTTCATTCGTACATTCGTTGTTTCTAATTTGTTTTTTTCGGATTTTTGTTGTTTTTCGGATTCGTTCGATTCAAATGATTCGTTAATCAGATTCCTACGATTCGAACGATTCGTTATTCGGATTTGTACAATTCGAACGATTCGTTCATTCGTACGAAAACGAACGAACGAAAATAACGAAAAAAAACGAAACGAATTGCACATGTCTACTGAGGACCTTTTTTTGCTAAAAAGAGATAACTGTGGGCGGGCAGCATTGAAGAGGAGCTGCTTTTTTCTTTCAAACACTGCCTTAGGAACATTTAAAGAAAAAATAAAATTGGATTTGGATTTTAAATTGCATACTTTCTGGAATACGGTATAGTTTTCTGCCAAACTGTATCAAATGATCATACCTACTGTAACAAAGAATTAGGGTAAAAACCAGGAATGCACTCGTACTTGTGAAAATGCTCCCGTCACTGAAACCGATACCTTGTGGTGCGATTTGCGTCCATACAAAGTTAATGGGTGCAAATTATAATGCAAAGAATCGCATGCAATTTGAACAGGAATGTGGTTTGATTCCTGTCCGAATCGTATGCTGCTTTCCGCACTGCTCCTGTGTGGACCCAGGCTGAAATCACTAGGACAGTGAGGGAAACTGCGTACGATTCGGACAAGAATCGCACGGCATTCCTGTTCAAATCAAATGCTGGTTCTTTGCAGTGTGATTTGCGCCCATTCATTTTGTATGGATGTAAATCGCACTGCAAAGTACCGGTACTCGTACTTGCTGATCAAAAAAAAAAATGTATCGGTGCATCTAATAATATCATGTTAAGTGCACCTTTTGTATTGTGATCTGCAGTGTTTGTGCCTAATGTTACAATTTACTTATTTTTGAGAAGAGACTCTGCTGGAGGAATGGATTTAAGTTGCATAGTTACATAGTAGGTGAGGTCGAAAAAAGGCACAAGTCCAACCTATGTGTGTGATTATATGTCAGTATTACATTGTATATCCCTGTATGTTGCGGTCGTTCAGGTGCTTATCTAATAGTTTCTTGAAGCTATTGATGTTCCCCACTGAGACCACCACCTGCGGAAGGAAATTCCACATCCTTGCCGATCTTACAGTAAAGAACCCTCTATGTAGTTAAAGGTTAAACCTTTTTCTTCTAATTTTAATGAGTCTTGTTAAACTTCCTTTTGTGAAAAAGTTTTCTCCCTATTGTGGGGTCCCCAGTACGGTATTTGTAAATTGAAATCACCTCCCCTCTCAAGCGTCTCTTCTCCAGAGAGAATAAGTTCAGTGATCGTAACCTTTCCATATAACTAATATCCTCCAGACACTTTATTAGCTTTTTTGCCCTTCTTTGTACTCGCTCCATATCCAGTACATCCTTCCTGAGGACTGATGCCCAGAACTGGACAGCAGACTCCAGGTGCGGCCAGACCAGATTCTTGTAGAGCAGGAGAATTGTCGTTTTATCTCTGGAATTAATCCCCTTTTTAATACATGCCAATATTCTGTTTGCTTTGTTAGCAGCAGCTTGGCATTGCATGCCACTGCTGAGCCTATCGTCTACTAGGACCCCCCCCCCCCCCCAGGTCCTTTTCCATCCTAGATTCCCCCAGAGGTTCTCCCCCCAGTGTATAGATTGCATTCATATTTTTGCATTATTTTAGTTTTTTTTTTTTTTGAAGAGAACCATTGGCTTAATTTCCTGTTACTTGCCCAACATTCATAGAACATTTTTTATTTATTTTTTAATACAAACCCCCCAAAAAAAAGAAATCCGAAAAATTAAACAAAAAAAAATAATCAAAAGTAAAATATACACAATGCTGTATCCTGCCTGGAGTTCTCCTTTAAAGCCCCCTATTGTGTTAGGACAGGCGCACAGTGGGATATCATAGGAGGATACAGGATTTTAGGATTAGCTTTTATAAATAATCAATGCTCCCCAACAGCCTCATAACTTACTACCTGCTTGGTTAAGGAACTGTACGTGGTCTTAATGTGTTTCTTATTAACGAGATTTAATACACTTCAGTTGTCTGGAGATTTCATAAACACACCAAGCTCAGAATGATCTAGGATCCTAATTATATTGGTTTAATATAATGTTTTAATCTTGGAGCAGTTATAAGGCACATATAAATATTTTAAATCAGAGTATCGGTACTTTAAAGCGGAAGTAAAGTCTGCCACCCACCGCCAAAAAAATAAATAAAAACAAAACCCATTACATTCGTTTACCAAATGATAGATAGATACTCCAAAAAAACTGCATTAGATCTTTGTTTGCCAGTATAGGCCGCTCTGCTAAAAGCTTTGCGTCCCTTTCTGTTTTTGCAGATGTAAACAGATGACGTCCACATGGGCGTAGCATAAGGGGCCGCAGGGGTCACAATCGCAACCCCGCCCCTAGCTCCAGGGGGCAGGGTTGTAAACAGATGTCGGCCATGTACATCAGGTGCATTTACACCTGTACTTTTGCCCACCTATGACCTAAGGGCTCTTGCATACAGGCTGGCAGAGCCCAGTTAGTGTAACTGCCGGTGTATTTCCTCTGTCCAGGTGCAGCGTACAGGCTGTCATTGACATAAATGGCAGCCCGGCCAGTCAGGAAAGGGGGTGGGGATGAGCGATTGCCCCCCCTCCTGAACCGTACTAGGCCGCATGCCCTCAACATGTGGGGTGGGTGCTTTGGGGCAGGGGGGTGCCCTGTGGCCCCCCCACCCCAAAAGCACCTTGTCACCATGTTGATGAGGACAAGGACCTCTTCCCGACAGCCCTGGCCGTTGGTTGTCGGGGTCTGCGGGCAGGGGGCTTATTGGAATCCAGGAGCCCCCTTAATAAGGGGGCCCCCAGATCCCGGCCCCCCACTGCTGTAATGCCGTTTGCGCCGTGCGCAACGACTTATATAGGCATGGGGCGGGGTCACCGGGCGATGTCAACCGGTGACCCTGCCCCTTATGACGTCACCGCCCGGGGCATGATGGGGCGGTGACATCATAAGGAGCAGGGTCGTTGCGCACCGCGCACATATAAGTCGTTGCAGACCGCGCACGCGGCATTACAGCGGGCAAGAGCGATGTGTCAAACATCGGAAGAAGAGGGAAGACGATGATGGAGAAGACCGGGCCACCACTAGCAAAAGAGCGGGAAAAAGAGCAGAAGATAGCTGAGGAGCCCGGCAGAAGATACCGGAGAGCGGGAGAAGAGGCCGGAGAGAGCAGAGAAGTCGGAAGAGACCCCCCCGGTGCTGCCTAATAAATTACTTTAAAAACCTGTCTAGTGTGTTTTTTTTTATTGACACTTTTTCCCCCAGGTGAATGGGTAGGGGTAAGATGTACCCCATACTCATTCACATAGGGTGGGGGCTCCCGGATTTCGATAACCCCCCCGCCCGCAGACCCCGACAACCAATGGCCAGGGTTGTCAGGAAGATGCCCCTGTCCTCATCAACATGGGGACAGGGTGCTTTTGGGTAGGGGGGCCGCAAGGCACCCCCCTGCCCCAAAGCACCCACCCCCCACGTTGAGGGCATGCGGCCTGGTACAGTTCAGGAGGGGGGGCGCTCGCTCGTCCCCATCCTCTTTCCTGACCGGCCGGGCTGCATGCTCAGATAAGGGTCTGGTATGGATTTTGGTGGGTTTTTTTGGCGTAGGGGGTTCCCCTTAAAATCCATATCAGACTGAAGGGCCTGGTATGCTCTTGGAGGGGGAACCC
>JAQSEC010001780.1:385658-446868 GCA_028564925.1 Lithobates sylvaticus | reverse complement strand
CACTTTGTCCGGTCGGACAACCGTACACACGATCGGATTTGGTGTGATCGGACCGTGTTGTCGGCAAATCTATCCAGCAGGAGATAGGACTTTGTCCGTCGGACAATCCGACGTACACTGTCCGATGGTGCATACACACGGTCTGATTTTTCAACAACATTGTCCGATCGGACAGAATCCATGCAAAAATCCGACCGTGTGTATGGGGCTTAACTGTGACCCTTGTTCTTATGTACACATGGCATAAGCAAATCTGCTAAACCAAACCCAACCTTTTCTTTGTGTCTCGCCCCATTGGACACATCTGTAGTTAGGAAATGTTGTACACCAGCCAGTTACTGTGCAGTGGTTTTAGCCCATGATGGTTTTTACCCCTATTTACAGAATGAGTGTTTGGGACACACTTGTAGCAACCCCCACCAAAGCCAAGTTATTCTGAACCTAGGTCTCCACTTGGGTTTGTTAACTTACTTGGAAATACATTTATTCCCCTGGCAAACCATTTTTTTTTTACCTAGGACACAACAAACTCTAAAACTAAGTACCCTAGAGTTAATTGCTCTGTGTTTCTATAGATAGTGTTCAGTAGCTCAAGGCAAACGAGGAGCATTGGTGCCAAGCTGGGTAACTCTAGTCATGGTTGGAATGGTAAAACAAGTATCCTTGCAATACAAAGCACTTTAAGCCCACCTTCATGTGCATGACCATGTTGTATTAAGCAACTGCCAACTTACTATTATTGTGGGGCTCAAGAATAGAATGATGTTGCTTATGACGAGCCTGATTTCTACCCCTTACTGGTGGCATTAGTGTGCCTAAATTCTGGAGCACTGGTTGTGTTGCAGGAATTTCCTCACACTTTCTGTTTGGTTATGGGACAGGAAGTGAAGGTAAATCTCCCCAATGGGACCAAGATAGCAAAAATAAACACTACAGGGGTTATAACCCTTCCGTACTCTATCCAGAATGGAACAAAAATGTTTTGCCTATAGTTCTACTTTAAAGATAAATTGTATTAGTCAGGATAGAAATGAGACAACTGCTGTTTACGAAGCGCCAGTACCCACCACACTTCTCATTTTCTACTGACAACATTACATACCTGCAGGGCCGGTGCTACCACTAGGCAAACTAGGCAGCCGCCAAGGGTGCACTGCTGCCTAGGGCCCCCGGCCACTAATGTTCCTACTCTCTTGTCTCTGCAACAAGCAACTAAGTCTCAGCATCAGCAGGCAGCCGCCGCTGTGTTCGTGGAGGACTGTCTGTGTCCCGACTCCAGAATAAATGGAAGCTTCATAGTTTCATAGTTTCATAGTTAGTAAGGTTGAATAAAGACATCAGTCCATCCAGTTCAACCTGAGTGAGTGTCTACAATTGTCCCTATCCCTGTACATTGCACACTCACATCAGTCCCTACCCTCAAGGAGCCCATTCATATACTAGGGCCAATTTTTGGACAGAAGCCAATTAACCTACCTGCATGTCTTTGGATTGTGGGAGGAAACCGGAGTACCCGGAGGAAACCCACGCAGGCACAGGGAGAACATGCAAACTCCAGGCAGGAAGTGCCGAACCAGCGACCCTTCTTACTGCTAGGTGAGAGTGCTAACCACTACACCACTGTGCCGCCCTAAAGCAGGTAAACCTTCATTGATGGGTGCTGGTAGGCTGCATTTGATGGACGCTGGTGGGCTGCATTTGATGGGCGCTTCAATTAAAAAGGTGGGGTATACATGGGTAGGGCAAAGGGGGTGGAGTCAGGGGTGGAACCAATGGGGAGGTGGGGCAGAAAAATTAGGTTTCGCCTAGGGTGTCAAAAATCCTTGCACCAGCCATGCATAACTGGTACTCTTATCCCTACCCTTGTATCACACCAAGATAAAGCGTTAGGCTCATTTTAATAGAGATTTCCCACCAAGCAGAAAATTCATCCATCATCTCCAGTTGGCCCTCCAGAACATCAAGATGACCTGTTAATCACAACTGTTCATGGACAACCTTATGTCCTGCTACTGTCAACACATCTACAGCACAACCACCCCAGACAGCTTTCAACTTACCTCTACAGAATCACTCCCTTATGACATCTAACTGACCAGGTTGGTGACGTAGCAACTCCATAAAAACAGGTAACAGTGTAAAGATCCCTCATGTGACATGGTCCTTAGTGCTGCCACCTCTAATGCCCCGTACACATGATAGGATTTTCCGACGGAAAATGTTTGATAGGAGCTTGTTGTCGAGATTTTGACTGTGTCTAGGCTCCTTTGGACATTTTCCATCGGAATTTCAGTCAAACAAAATTTGAGATCTGGTTCTCAAATTTTCCGACAACAAAATCTGTTGTTGCAAATTCCGATCGTGTGTACACAATTCCGACACACAAAGTTCCACGCATGCTCGGAATCAAGCAGAAGAGCAGCACTGGCTATTAAACTTAATTTTTCTCGGCTCGTCGTATGTGTTGTACGTCACCACGTTCTTCACGTTCGCAATTTCCGACCAACTTTGTGTGACTGTGTGTATGCAAGACAAGTTTGAGCCCACATTTGTTGGAAAAAATCCCTGGATTTTGTTGTCGGAATGTCCGATCAATGTCTGATCGTGTGTACGCTGCATTACCCTCATATCCCAGGCATTGCCCTACTTAGGAAATCGTTCGCAGACAGTGAAACTAGGAGCCTTCACTTCTGAAACTCAGGCAATTTCTTATGGAGTCCCTCAAGGTTCACCCTTGTCACCAATACTCTTCAACATTTACATCTGTCCACTCTTCAAAATCATCAGCAAATCGGATCTATGCTTCCATTCATACGCTGACGACACTCAACTTTACTTCTGCATCACAGGAAAATAAGACCAATATCAGAAACTAGAAAAATGTCTCACATGGATAGATGACTGGATGACCACAAGCTCCCTCAAACTCAATGGATCAAAAACAGAGCTTCTGCTTCTCAACGCAAACCGAAATAAAAAAAACGAAGACACCACCCACCATCCTTGGACAGACCATCCTTCCAAGCACCAAAGCCAAAAGTCTTGGAGTCATCTTTGACTCAGAGATGACTATGGATGCACAAATAGGATCAGTAGTCAGTGGATCCCACCATCTTCTCCGCCTGCTATGCAGACTCATCCCCTTCATTCCAGAAAAGGAGAAAGCGGTAGTAGTTGGAACAATCATCAATTCGGGACTCGACTACGCAAATTCCCTCTACATAGGACTACCTAATTACCAGATTGCACGCCTACAAGTTGTCCAAAACACAGCAGCAAGACTAGTCACAGGAAAGAAACCCTGGGAATCCATCTCCCCAACCCTACATTGGCTAACGGTAAAGGATAGGATCACAGTCAAGACCCTCACCCACAAATGCACTCAAGGAAAGGCTCCTCAATATCTATGTGAGAAAATAAAACACTACATACCTAATCGCAGTCTCCGATCAACAAACCAAAATCGCCTCCTCATCCCAAAGTCCTGCTACAAATCTAAGGGAGAACGAAGATTCGCTGTCCAAGGACCTCGGCTATGGAACGCTCTACCCACCAACATCCACATGGAAGAAAACCATCGGGCCTTCAGGAAAAAAACTCAAGACCCACCTCTTCTAAGAAGCAGAACAACACAGGATGGACCAATCACCTTGAGGCGATTCAGTTCGCATTTGCAGCGCTATACAAATCATTCACTCATTCACAAGTGCC
This sequence comes from Lithobates sylvaticus, assembly GCA_028564925.1. Taxonomy (NCBI): domain Eukaryota; kingdom Metazoa; phylum Chordata; class Amphibia; order Anura; family Ranidae; genus Lithobates; species Lithobates sylvaticus. The sequence continues at coordinate 443,157 of JAQSEC010001780.1, read as the reverse complement.
TTACTGCACTATGGCCCCAGGAGAGGAGGCAGGAAGATCAGTTGCATCAAGACCAGAAAGCAGAGACGCTAGGCTTCTGATGTGACTTCAATAAAGATTTACAGCTACATCACTGCAAACTAGTAAAAGTTTAGGGAAAAGTCTCTTTTCTTTAATGCAAGTGATTATCTCCCCTTACTTTGTTAATATTTCTGGTTAATGGCCCATGTGGTGTTAACAGGCAGGTGTCTAATATTTATAGCAGCAGCTGATGTTCATAAAGAAATCTCTGTTACACTTCATTACACTATAGTTGATTGTTGAACGGAGCGCAGAGACTGCTGCTGTCATTAAGAAGGGTCTTGCCACTGCAGGTCTTGTTCCCATAGCTATGGGCCTAAAGCGGAACTTTCACCAACTGTTAAATAATCATCGTTAAAGAAATGCTAATGCAGCAGTGTTACTGCACCATGACAGTGAAAGATCAGGAAGAACACTTGCCAATATTTGTTGGCTGCTTTGCTACTGGTGTATCTTTTGCAGAAGTAACACCAAAGACGGAGTGGCCAGTGGGTAGGTGCTAGAGTAGTAATGGCAAAAGATCCTTTGAATCAGTAAGTGCATTATCAAGCCCACAAAGAAATAGGTACCCATATGGTCATAAAATATTTCTTAACATAGACAATTCTCACTGTCTTGAGAAGCAGACAGTAAACATGAGGGTAAAGATTGTGGTATTTTTGTATATATTTTGTTAAAATATTACACTTTTTACATTAATATGAAAAATATGTAATATCGTACATTCTTTATATCTAGGAGTACTGCAGAGCGGGGTGATGTCTAGATAGAGGGTCCCTCTTTTATAGGGAGGTCTAATGTGAAAGGACTTGAAGTGTCAAAGTTTGGCAACTTAAATAGGCAAGTCCTTTTTTCTGACATTATAGTATACTATTGGTGCTCCCCCATCCACTGACACCCCCGCTGGCAGTGCTTCATCTATTTTCCAAGTTGTATGGTGGAACATTTTACATGTAAGACACAATTATGACTGCAAATCCCCCTGACGAAGGTGCTTGAACTAGAAACGCGTAGGGTACCAGAGACTACTGTATACCGGAGAGTAACAACAATCTTTTTGTCATGCAAACCATGTAACCTGTAGTTTTTTGTCTTTTCTTTGTTTTTCTTTATTTTATTTATTTTATTTTTTTATTTTTTTGCACATTTGTCTACTATCTTTGCTTTGTCCTTTTAACCATTGGTCATTTTATGATCGAATGATTTTATGTATACCTAATTATATTTTCAAATTCATAAATGTGTGGTTGCTGCCTATAAAGTCCCAACGAAGGGGGATTCTCTTTTTCTTGATCTATAATTAGGGATTTGGCAACAACACACTGGTCTTATATGGTGAAATCCTCTTTTTTGCTATTCTTTTTATCTAAAACTTCCAGGCGGAACCCTGGCCTGCTTTTGGTTACCAGCCAAAGCCAATTGTTTTGTGTAAAGCGACTCCATTGAGGGAAAACCAGTATCAACCAACAATGTCCTGTAAATAAAGGGACTTCATGCTCATGCCTACAGTATATCCCCCCCACCAAATTCTGTAGTTCCTCCCGACGCTACTGCAACACCCAGAAGTGTGTCAGATGTCAAGATTCTTCAGTGTGGTCCAGGCTAATATGAAGTCTTTTGACAAGCTCTACAGATAAGTGGCAACCACCCCAATCTATAACTGGCCTTTACAGTAAGGTGCACACACAAGAAAAAATTGCCAGCACACTTACCAGCTACCCTGCAAAAAATAAAAAATAAACAAAATAGCCCTGTCTTAATGCCCTGTACACACGGTCGGATATTCTGATGGAAAAAGTCAGATCGGATTATGTTGTGGGAAAATCCGATCGTGTGTTGGCTCTAGCGGGCTTTTTCCGTCGGAATTTTCGACTGAAAAAATTTGAGAGCAGGATCTCAAATTATCCGACAACAAAATCCGATCAGACTTTTTCCGATCGTGTGTCGAGAATTCCGACGGACAAAGTGCCACGCATGCTCAGATCAAATTACGAGACCAAAGCTATTGGCTACTAGCCTCTGCGTAGTTCCGTCGTACGCAACGAATGCCACTGCGCTCGGAACGATCGGATTTTCCGACAACTTTGTCTGACCGTGTGTATGCAACACCAGTTTCGGACAAAATCCGTCTGAAAAAATCAGGCGGATTTTGTGGTCGGAATTTCCCACCGTGTGTACTGGGGCTAACAGTTCATGTTAAAGACAGCGGGTTTGGTTGCACACATTTACAAATATATGTAAAATCCACAATACCTTGCCACTGCCCTGACCCAAGATGGCCGCCGAAGGTCAGGAGGCACACCAGCTTCCAATCGGACAGCTGCCCCCTTGGTGACCACAGGAAATCGTAGAGGAACCAAGCTCCTCACAACTTTCTTCCCCTTCTGCAATGCCACTTCGGTCGAGCACCACCTACAGTGGGGAGTACAGACTGCACCTGCACAGGGCTGTTTTTTCCACTGGGCATGCTGGGCAGTTGCCCGGGGGCCCCATTTGTCTGGAGGGCCCTATCCAGGTCTGATCCTCAGCGCTGCAATCTTCTACTTAAATTGACTGACTGCACTGGCTGCTCACTTCGCCGGCTGGCAACTAGCTAGCAGCCAGTGATGTCAATCAGAGGCCGCGCCCGCCCCAGCATTCATAGCGCACCGCGGCTGCCCCAGTAGCTAGTGAACAGGCTCCGCCCACCTCTGCCATGTTCTTCAGACAACATGGAGAGGGAGCGGAGCGGAAAGACGGCCCTTGATAGCTGGTGCTGCCTTGCTGCTGTGAGTGACACACTGTACTGCACCAGGCCGGCGGCCTCAAGTAAGTCTAACAATGTCTACTTAAGTAAGTTCAAGTTGTGCATCAAACACAGCCACTGTCTGTGCCCCTCAAAAGCTGCCACTGTGCCCATCAAACACAGCCACTGTGCCCATCAAACACAGCCACTGTGCCCATCAAAGCTGCCACTGTGCCCATCAAAGCTGCCACTGTGCCCATCAAAGCTGCCACTGTGCCCATCAAAAGCTGCCACTGTGCCCATTAAATGCAGCCACTATGCCCATCAAACGCTGCTAGCTGTGCCCAAACGCTGCCAGCTGTGCCCATCAACGCTGCCACTGTGCCCATCAAACTCGTGTTATATTATCCAAAGGTTGTGTTAATGTTTAAACACTGATTTTGTTGGAAGTACCAATAAATATAGCCTTATTGATAATTTGCATTTTAATTCTCGTGCCAGATCGTGTAGACAGAGCCCCAGTGCACTGTATTGCCCGGGGGCCTATAATGCTCTTAAGATGGCCCTGCACCTGCATACAAGCCGACAAGCTCTACGGATAAGTGGCAACCACCCCAATCTATAACTAGCCTTTGCAGTACATAAAAGGCAGGTTTTGCCTGGAAGGAGCCAACTTCTCCTTAACAGGGACACATTGGAAGCTATATATGTGGCCAGTGCCGGGACAAGGTCATCCAGTGCCCAAGGCAAATATGCCAAACTGCGCCCCCCTTTCCCTTAGGGTTAGGCTCAGGGTGCCCCCTGCCCCTGCAATATACCATTGCGCCAGGGGCAGCCGCCCCTCCTGCCCACCCCTTGTCCCAGCCCTGTATGTGGCTTTCCCATACATTTGTAAATGCTATATTATATTACTTTTTATGTTGTTTGTAAGTATGACGTTTTTATTTGGTTGATACTATTTTCCTACTATCAGCATCACTTTAAACAAACTTGTGTGAGCTGTCTTGAGAAAATCCATAATTATCTTTGACGGATATCATTGAGGCATCTTGCATTTAATGTTTGTTTTTAAAACAAAGATTTTATATAGTCGAAACGAAAAAAATAAAATAAAAAAAAAGTTTAAAAACCCCCAGAAACAAAAAAATAAACCAATATACCTTTAAGGAAGAGATCTGGTAGAAGAAAAAAAGGGTTAAGAATATAACCCGGTGTCACTTATCCATCTACAGTACAAAGCACTATTCCCCACTAAACTTGCCAAGACAGCAAACTGGATTTATTGACAATGAAGGTAAGCAAACACTGCCTGACCTAGGGAGATGTATGCAGGCTTATATTCAACGTCCATAAATATTTATAAGCACGGAAATTAGATTTATATTGAAAATGAGACACAGTTATGAAGAATCACCAGATTACACATAGATCAGAGAAGAGCCTACATTGCCCGCAATGCTTCTGGTCTGGAAAAAGATACTCAACACCAACCAAGCCCTCGAGGCACAAAGTGCAGATTTAAAAGTAAACCCGTCAGCATGTCAGAGTGAATAAACTGATACAAGCGCTCAACAGAAGATACCACACACACCACGCCGCAAGTCGCCCGCACATACCTTTTTATCAAAGTGCTCCTGGGAATCCACAAAGCTCAACAGGTGCTGCTGAGAAGCAATGGCCATGTATCTGACTGTTCTTAGGCCCCATGCACACCAGATGCCGATGAAAACTCTGCTGAACGCATGTTTTAAAAAGCAGAAACCTGCGTTTAAAAACGCGCGTTTTGCCGCGTTTTAAACGCCGCGTTTAACCGCGTTTGCGTCTATATGTATTTGTAAAGATATCATATAGACCCTCCCCAAGCTCAGAAAGCATGTATTATTAACTATTTCTGCCATTTTGATCAGAGTGAGCAGCAGCAGCAGAGAGATCAGTTGTACACTTGCATTTGCCTCTCTTTCTATGTTTTTTTTTTGGAAATGGATCCCATATTGAATATATGTCAGGAAATGCTCCTGATGTTGCTCTTGATGAGGCAGCAACGTCGTCGCAAATTGCGTGAGAGGTCCAGAGTCAGAGCTCGTCGATAATGGACCCATCCGTTGATGGCACAGCGAATGTCCGTTGGATATTTCACAAACACGGTGGGGGGTTGGGGCTGACATTGGTATGCAGGTTTTTCTTTGTGAAAAAAAGACATTGCTATGCTTTGGTCAGACTAGGCGGAGTCACTGATTAGATTAGAAATTGGATGAAGGGTTGGGGCAAAGAAGTGGAGGCATTCCTCATTGTCTAAGCTACCTAAAAAAATAGTTTTTTATGGCATTGCATCAGTGAGTATATATGCTCTATGAACTATCTAAAGTAATTATGACATTTTAAACCAATTTTTTTAGTATTTTTTATGGTTTACCATCATATTTCTGAGTTTTCTGGTCCAAAAAATTGGGTTCCTTTAAAAACGCTTATAAACGCAAACGCGACTAAACGCGGGTGCCACGTTTAGCCGCTTTTTGCATCCGAAACGTGGAAAAGCAAAGTGTCTGTACCCATTTTTTTGCTTCTGGAAAAACAAGGTTAAACGCAACTGCATAAAAATGGGAAAAAACAAGACTGTGTACATGGACACATAGGATAACATTGATGCGTTTAGGGGCAGTTGAAAAAAGTGTCCGACTGCCTCTGAACGCGCGTTTAACAGCGTCTCGTGTGCATGGGGCCTAAGTCAGTATTTGCACACATTGTTGAGTTGAATTCTGGGGATTCTGAAGGTGCAGAGACCCCCCTGGTACACAGTGCCGATCCTGACCTCCCTGGGGCCCTAAGCAAAATTCTGCTGAGGGTCCCTCTACCTGACCCGTGATGCCGTGAGCTATGGGAACCATTTGCCATTGCCACACAGTCACACCTGACACTTCAGCGCTCCCAATACAATCCTCCCTCCTTTAAACAAAACAGTCAAAGAATAAAGTACAACAATATAGAACAGACATTATATATTTATCTTTACATATCTGAGTGTGGATCCCCCACTTACACCAGGGTCCCCAGAGAGCCCCCCCTTACACCAGGGTCCCCAGAGAGCCTCCCCTTACACCAGGGTCCCCAGAGAGCCTCCCCTTACACCAGGGTCCCCAGAGAGCCTCCCCTTACACCAGGGTCCCCAGAGAGCCTCCCCTTACACCAGGGTCCCCAGAGAGCCTCCCCTTACACCAGGGTCCCCAGAGAGCCTCCCCTTACACCAGGGTCCCCAGAGAGCCTCCCCTTACATTAGGGTCCCCAGAGAGCACCCCCCTTACACCAGGGTCCCCAGAGAGCACCCCCTTACATCAGGGTCCCCAGAGAGCATCCCTATAAAGCCCCTCCTTACATCGGGGTCCCCAGAGAGCCCCCCATACATCAGTGTCGTCAGAGAGCCTCCCTACTTACATCAGGGTCTGCAGCATTGCCCTTTACATCAGAGTTCCCCCTTGCACTGTAAGGTGGAATCCTGCATACTATGATGTAAAGGGGAACTCTGGGAATGTGGGGAGGACTCTGGTGACCAGAGAAAGAAAACACTAAGATAAGGGGGTTTACTGATAAGGGGGAAACCTTTATATCAGTGCCCCCTTACAATATTGTATTGACCCCCCCTAGACTGGCCTGGCGGTGCTGTCACTGACCTCCTCTCAGGTGCATCGTGCAGGGCTCAGTCAGTCGGCTCCAGCTTGGTGGCTCTGGTTTTATCCCATAGTTTCCTCTCCGCAGTCCATACATGTCTGACTTCTCCCATGACCCCCATCCTGGCTGCGCTCCCTCTCTTGACTCAGGGGAGGTCAGAGGCTGCGGATGGGACAGGGGAGGTCAGAGGCTGCGGATGGGACAGGGGAGGTCAGAGGCTGCGGATGGGACAGGGGAGGTCAGAGGCTGCGGATGGGTCAACAGGAGAGGTCAGAGGCTGTGGGGGGGGCAACAGGAGAGGTCAGAGGCTGCGGGGGGGGGGCAACAGGAGAGGTCAGAGGCTGCGAAGGGGGGGACAGGAGGTCAGAGGCGGCAAGGGGGGGGACAGGAGGTCAGAGGCGGCAAGGGGGGGGGACAGGAGGTCAGAGGCTGCGAAGGGGGGGGGGACAGGAGGTCAGAGGCTGCGAAGGGGGGGGACAGGAGGTCAGAGGCTGCAAGGGGGGGGCAGGAGGTCAGAGGCTGCGAAGGGGGGGGACAGGAGGTCAGAGGCTGCGAAGGGGGGGGGCAGGAGGTCAGAGGCTGGGAAGGGGGGGGACAGGAGGTCAGAGGCTGCGAAGGGGGGGGGACAGGAGGTCAGAGGCTGCGAAGGGGGGGGGGGGGGAGGTCAGAGGCTGCGAAGGGGGGGGACAGGAGGTCAGAGGCTGCGAAGGGGGGGGACAGGAGGTCTGAGGCTGCGAGGGGGGGGGAAGGAGGTCCGAGGCTGCGAGGGGGGGGCAGGAGGTCCGAGGCTGCGAAGGGGGGGTGGGGCAGGAGGTCCGAGGCTGCGAAGGGGGGGGGCAGCAGGTCAGAGGCTGCAGGGGGGGGACAGGAGGTCAGAGGCTGCGAAGGGGGGGGGGGGGGGAGGAGGTCAGAGGCTTTGAGGGGAAAGGGGGGACAGGAGGTCAGAGGCTGCGAGGGGGGTGGCAGGAGGTAAGAGGCTGCGGAGGGGACGTTTTATTTTTAAAAATGGCGCCACTCGGCGCCATCGTGTCACTGGTACCGCTGCCGCCGTTGTGAGGGCAGCGGCGCCTGAAAAAAAGATGGCCGCGGGGCCGACATGCAACTGCGCATGCGCCCGCCTTTCCGAAAATTGCCGAGCAGCGGCCACAGCGCTGGCGCATGCGCAGTTGCATGTCGGGCAACTGCGCATGCGCCAGCGCTGTTGCCGCTGCTCGGCAATTTTCGGGAAAGGCGGGCGCATGCGCAGTTGCATGTCGGCCCCGCGCCCGTCTTATTTCAGGCGCCGCTGCCCTCACAGTGGCGGCAGCGGCCCCAGGGGCCCCCGAGCAGAGCCGATCTGCCGCGGGGCCCTACGCAGCTTGCGTAGTCCGCGTATAGGGCGGATCGGCTCTGCTGGTACATAATGCTAAGCAGTTGTCTAATGCCACGTACACACGTTTTCCCTTCGGAATTCCCACGGAATTTCGCTCAAACTGTCTTGCCTACACACGGTCACACCAAATTCCGACGGTCAGTAACACAGCGGCAGAAAACATGTTCGACAGCACTATAAAAGGGAAGTTTAATGCTTCCGAGCATGCGTCGGAATTTTGCGTGTCGGAATTGCATACACACGATTGGAAAATCCGATAGAAAGGTTTTCCGTCGGAAAAATTGAGAACAGGTTCTCAATCCAAAGTCCATCGGAAATTCCGACAGAAAAAGACCGATGGGCATACACAAGGTCGGAAAATCAGTTGAAAAGCTCCCATCGGACTGTTTCCATCGGAAATTCCGACCGTGTGTACGCGGCATTAGTGTAATCACTGGTTTTGCCACACTGGAGTAACACTGACTCGCTGTTATAACCCATAGACTGTGAAACGTTTCCATGGCATTACCATTAAAAGCCTTGAAGAATTGGAAGTCTGAATCCTCTTAAAAGGCATTGGATATAAAATATTTTACTGATTGCAAATCAAGTCTTGAACCAAATATTTTCTGCATGTGATTCTTCACTTTAGGCGCTTCTCATTGTACACACACAAAACAATCAGCCTTAGCACCATCCCCTGCTGGGCACCCGAAGAACAAGACCAACACAGGGTCTCAATGACAATCTATCAAGGAGCCCTCAACCATGGCTCTGGTTGTCCACCTACAATATGAATTATAGTTTTGCTTTGACACAGGGTTATAAGCCCCATATATTACACTAAACCCCCAAAAAACAAACCATTACTTGCTTGTGCACTGGTGTGCAGTCATGTTGGAACAGGAAGGGGGCACCTCAAACTGTTCCCATAAAGTTGGGAGCATGAAATGGTCCAAAATGTCTTGGTATGCTGACGCCTTAAGAGTTCCCTTCACTTGAACTAAGGGGCCAAACCCAACCCCTGAAATACAACCCCCACACCATAATCCCCCTCCACCCAATGATTTGGATTAGTGCACAATACAAGGTCCATAAAGACATGGATGACCGAGTATGGGGTGAAGGAACTTGACTGGCCTGCACAGAGTCCTGATCAAAACCCGACAGAACACCTTTGGAATGAATTAGAGTGAAGATTGCAAGCCAGGCCTTCATGACCAACATCAGTGCCTGACCTCACAAATGAGCTTCTGGAAGAATGATCAAATATTCCCATAGACACACTCCTAAACCTTGTGGACAACCTTCCCAGAAGAGCTGAAGCGGTTATAGCTGCAAAGGGTGGGCCAACTCAATATTGAACCCTATAGACTAATGCCCTGTACACACGGTCGGAAATTCCAACCACAAAATCCGTCGTATTTTTTCCGACTGATTTTGTCCGACACTGGTGTTGCATACACACGGTCAGACAAAGTTGTTGGAAAATCCGATCATTCTGAACGTGGTGACGTTCGTTGCGTACGACGCGACTACGTAGAGGCTAGTAGCCAATAGCTTTTGTCTTGTAATGTGATCTGAGCATGCGTGGCACTTTGTCAGTCGGAATTCGATACACACGATCGGAAAAAGTCAGATCGGACTTTGTTGTCAGAAAATTTGAGAGCAAGATCGACGGAAAAAGTCCGATGGAGCCCACACACGGTCGGATTTTCCGACAACATGGTCCGATAGGACATTTTCCGTTGGAAATTCCGACCGTGTGTACGGGGCATAAGACTGGGAGGCCAATAAACTTCATGTGCCTATAAAGGCAGGCAGGTGTTCCAGTACTTTTGACAATATAGTGTATGTCAGGGTGGTTTAGTTAGTTTTAGGGTGGCTTACCTAGCATGGTGTCAGGGCTGGGCTCAGTCCTTCCTTCTCTGAGCTGGCCACTCAGCTGTCGGCTAATTGCCAGCTCCTATCTCTCCACAGGTACACAGCTGTTGATGATTTCCTGCTCGTCAGTCCTGCCTACTTAAGCCGTCCAGCCCAGAGGATCTATGCCTTCGCCTTAGTCAGCATCACAGAGACGCTCTCCTGAATTCCTGTTAAAAGACTTGCTTGGCTGACATCCCTTCTGGCTCCAGATGCTGCTTGCTGTTTTACTACGCTCATCTCCGGCTCCCTGACGTTTGGCTTGTCTGACTATCCATATCGGTTCCTGAACTATGGCTATGTTTTGATTACGTTTGTTCTATTTACTTTTATTATTAAACGAGTGTGATTTAACTGTACTTCTGTCTCGGTCCGATTTCATAGTTTCTGACAAATGGAAGACATAGGTCAACATCACCTTCCAATATACCCTAAAATCTTTGCAAAGGTAAAGTCAAACTCCAGGCAAAAACATTTGTAGACTTGAATGAGGTGATTGTAGCCGTATTCGTTCACTTGCAACAGAAACAATTGAGTATTGTCCGTGATACTTTTTTTATTTGCACTTACATACATTTTTTTAGGACAAGTTTTCAGGGTATGTCCCCTTCTTCAAGGTCCAAGCAGGTCCTTCAAGGTCCAGGAGCACTGGTTGGACCTTGAAGAAGGGGAACCTATCCTGAAAGCTTGTCCTGAAAAATTGTATGTTATTGAGAATAAAAAAAAGTATCACAGACAGTACTCAATAGTTTCTTTAGACTTAAATAAAGGGAAAGGATTGAACTTCTTTTAGGTTTTTATTAGCAGTCTGTGTCCCTGCTATGGAAATTCTCCATTGCTTCCTTCCAGGACAGATAGTGATTGAAAATCTCTCCAAGGAGGAAAACTACAGCTAGGCTACAGTAGACTTTATTCAGTAAAATGAGGATGGGTTATAAACTTTGTCAGGTTATCAAAGTATAACTAAAGGAAACACATTTTTTTTAGTTTTGGATTGAGTAGGGAGGGATTAGAATGCTTGCCAGTTTTGCCCTGTTAAGAAGATCCCCCCTTTATATTTGTCCTGTTTACCATTATCATTGAACATTGTGTTGCCCGAAGAAAAGTAAAGGAGGGAAAATCTTCCAATGGGGTTCTGGTGACCTGGGGGTCCCCAAGGAATTCCCCTAATTTGCCAGGATTTCTTCTCATTTCCTGTTTGGTTATGGGACAGGAAGTGAAGGGAAATCTCCACAATGGGACACAGATGGTGAAAAAAATCTGACATGTGGTATAACCCTCCATTACACTATCCAAAATGAAAATTAAAAAAAAGTTTTGTCTATAGTTCTACTTTAAGCCTCCATCTAACTGTCTAGGACACTGATGGCTAACCCTTGTACCCCAGATGTTTTGGAACTACATTTCCCATGATGCTTAACTACACTGCAGAGTGCATGAGCATCATGGGATATGTAGTTCCATATGGGGTGCCAAGGTTTGCCATCACTGGTCTAGGAGATATTTTTGCTGTCACAAGGATAGGAGGTAGACATGTGCACATCAGAAAAATGTGTTTATTTTCGTTTCGTTTCCTTCTTTTCCGTTGATTCGTAACGATTCGTAAATTCGTAAGTCGTCGGTGTTCGTATTCGTAACGATTCGTATTTTCGTAAGAGTTATTTTTTCGTTGATTAGTTTTTCCGTTTTAATTTTCGTTTATTCGAAATTCGGATGCATTCGTATTTATTCGTACTTTCGTAACATTCATAACATACGTGGATTCGTAATCGGAGCATAATTCATAATTTTATGTAATGTGTATGCTATTATTACATTTTAAGAGACACGGAAAATTACGAATCGAAAAAAAAAGTTACGAATGTACGAATTTTTCCGTTCAATTCATTCGAAGCACGTTAAGCAGCGCCATTGTAAGAGACACGGAAAATTACGAATCGCCAAAAAAAAAAAAAAAAAAAAAGTTACGAATGTACAAATTTTTTCATTCAATCCATTCGATTTTTTTTCGGATTTTCTTCTTTCGTAGTTTCGTTGTTTCTAATTTGGTTATTTCGGATTTTCGTTGTTTTTCGTATTCGTTCAATTTGAACGATTCGTTAAAATTTTTAGCGAATCGTTTGTTCATTCGTACGATAACGAATGAACGAATATAACGAAAAAAAACGAAACACAAAAAAAACGAAACGAATTGCACATGTCTAATAGGAGGTGAGATGAAATTTCCCAACAGTACCAACAGCAATAAAAGTATAGGAACTTGTTTAGATGGGCAAATGCAGGATGCTTTTAGGTGCATTCAGCTAACTTTTGAGATGCTTCAGAGACCATTATGAATTTCATCAGACAAGCTTCCGATCTTCTAAGCTGCACCAAGTAGCTTTTACATTCCTATTGACTTGTATAGAGCAAAAAGCCGATGCAAACAAAAACCCATGCATACAAGAGATGTGAGCGGTTGGCAGAAGAAAAGGTTAATTTTCATTCAAAAACAAATGAGATAAAATCAAATAACTGGATAGTTAATAATTACTTCCTGCTTTGGGTGGGCAGGACAAGACTCCAGTACCTTTCCCAAGGGTTTTAGCCTCTATGATCTCACTGATGCGCCCGGGTCCGACTCCGTTTTGGGCCGTGAGCGTAAATTTGTACCAGGTGCCACATTTTAGGTTTTCCAGGCGGTATGCGCGCTCGCTGGGACTAATAGGAATACTGCCCCACTGCTCGCTGTTATCTTCCGAGTATTGGAGTATATAACCTGCAAAGGAAGAACAGAAACGGTCAGTGTAAATGATATCTGCTCTTCAAATCAATGCTGTCCTTCAAGCAAAGTCTTGAAATACAGTCAAGGTGTAATCATTTGAGAACCAACGTATCTGACCAGACAGAAATATTGAATGCTTATGAAAGACGGACAGTTTTGCTATTTAATAAACTGTGTAATAAGTCTTTAGGACTGATGTTCACTCTATTGCATGAGACATTAACAGTGACTCCTCATGGCATTTTGTAGCAGAGAAGGCTTTTAGATGTTTGTTTTGAATATTGCCGTGATTGCAACTCCCTCCTCATTGACCTACCTTTACACAGGCTACCCACTCGCCCCCCATCAGTCTATCATGAATGCTGCTGCCCGGATTATTCACCTTACCAACCATTCAGTATCTGCCATCCCTCTCTGCCAATCCCCCCTCTGGCTTCTTCTTGCCCAACAAATCTAATTTAAAAATACTTAAACATACAAAGCCATCCACATGTCTCTGCCGAGTTACATCAACAAACTCATCTCAAAATATCACCAAACCCCCCTCTTCACTCCTCCCAAGACCTTCTGCTCTCTACCTCTCATTACGTCTTCCCATACTCACGTCCAGGACTTCCCCAGAGCCTCTCCCATTCTCTGGAACTCTCTTCCCCAATCTGTTTGGCTGCCTCCTCCTCTATTCCCATATAGATAATCTTTGAAAATGCATCGCTTCATCCTCCCTCTATCTAGCGCTGCGTAAACTGTTGGCGCTATATAAATCCTGTAATAATAATAATAATATCTACCTTCCTTTTTCGACTTTCTCTATCAGTTCATACATCCCTCAATTACTTTGTGTATCACTTGTCCCTCTAATTTAGATTGTAAGCTCTCAAATTATGTTTTCAGAAAAGAGAAGTTCTCACAACCATAAATAGTTCCTCAATAACTGGACCCGACTCTTAACCTGTCCCTAAGGCCAGGTTCACATATGTGCTGCCGTGGTTCCCAGCATGGGGTGTGGTGTGTTCCTGCAGGGAAACTCGCATCCAATTCACACATATGTGAACCTGGCCTAAAGGTAGCTACTGTATAACAAAAACAAAAGAGAGGGTACACCAGCCTTGAATAAAAAAGATTTCCAATATATTCACAAAAGTAGGTAAAATCAGACACATCAATACAATCCAGTAGACACAATCCAATAGCAATGTTCCAGTTATTCCCATCAACTGGAAGTGAGGTTTGGGTGTTCCAAGGGCAGAAAGGCTAGCTCTAAATTAAGAGGGTTCTGCCCTTGAAACAAGTAAACCTCACTTCTATCTGAATGGACTTTCGGTAAGTGTGTACAGCTGTCTGTCCAACACAACCTGGTCTAACAATGCAGCTTTTGGAAAAACAGCATCCAATCAGCGCTGATCAGTGTATTCTGGTCGGGATCCAATGGATCCAGCGTTGACCTGCTGAAACCATCTCATGCCCGACCACAGCTCCGTCCCGCACCACCATGTTTTATCTGACATCATCGAGAGGCCCACCAGCTCGTCCGGGTTCAGCGGGCGGGCCCGATAGGCCTGCACCCTCTTCCTGTTCTTCAATGAAGGTCCGTGCCTCCTGGGATAAGTGACGTACATATCCTGAGAGGTACTGTGGGAAGTGCGTGCGTCATTAGCCTAAGGCAAGTGATGTGCATGGAGAGGCGAGGCGGACTTTTTAAAAGTAAAAAACTTAAACAAAAGAGAAATAAATAAATTGCCTGATTCCGTCAGAGGAAGGAAGGAGGGGTGGGGATTCCTCGGGAGGGTGATGGTCCGGGGATTCCCCTCACTTTGCAGAGATTTCCTCTCACTTCCTGTAGTGTCCATAGGACAGGAAGTAGAAGAGAAACCTCCTTAATGGGACACTGATGTCAAAAGTACATACCCTAACCTTTTGGCTTTAGATATACTTTAACCCCCTAAAAGACATTCCTAAGTTATCCTATTAAAAACAACACTATATTGTTAAAAGTTGTTAAAAGTATTGGGACGCCTGCTTTTACACGCACATGAATTTTAATGGCATCCCAGTCTTAGTCCATAGGGTTCAATATTGAGTTGGCCCACCCTTTGCAGCTATAACAGCTTTAACTCTTCTGGGAAGGCTGTCACAAGGTTTAGGAGTGTGTCTATGGGAATGTTTGACCATTCTTCCAGAGTGCATTTGTGAGGTCAGGCACTGATGTTGGAGAGAAGGCCTGGCTAGCAGTCTGCACTCTAATGCCGCGTACACACGAAGGGACAATCCCGCGGGATTATCCTGTGGACTGAAGTCCAGCGGATAATCCCCTCGCGTGTGGGCGCCGGCGGACTTTTTGGCGCCAAAGTCCGGCGGACCAAAGTTTTAAGTTTTGTTTTAAAATTATCCGCTGGACTTGGCAGTCCAGCGGACAATCCCGCCGTTAGTGGGCAAGTCCGCGGGACTTTTGAAATGAACGGACTTGCCGCTCATCGGCAAGTCCGTTCATTTAGCACGTGACTTCAGGTTACGTAGCTAGCGTAGGCAGTTACTGCCGCCGCGCTAGCTCCGTGACCTGGCATGGATTTAAAGGGAATCCCCACGCCGAAAAAACGGCGTGGGGGTTCCCCCCAAATCCATGTCAGACCCTCATCCGAGCACGCAGCCTGGCAGGCCAGGAAAGGGGTGGGGACGAACGAGCGCCCCCCCCCTCCTGAGCCGTACCAGGCCGCGTGCCCTCAACATGGGGGGTGCCCTGGGGAAAGGGGGGCCGTGCGGCCCCCCCCACCCCAAAGCACCTTGTCCCCATGTTGATGAGGACAAGGGCCTCTTCCCGACAACCCTGGCCGTTGGTTGTCGGGGTCTGCGGGCGGGGGCTTATCGGAATCTGGGAGCCCCCTTTAATAAGGGGGCCCCCAGATACCGGCCCCCCACCCTATGTGAATGAGTATGGGGTACGATGTACCCCTACCCATTCACCTAAGGTGTAAAATGTAAAGTACAAAAACACACACACTTTTGAAAAAATATTTTATTGCACTGCTCCGGGGGTCTTCTTCCGTCTTGGGGGTCTTCTCGCCGGACTCCTCCGCTCTCTTCTGCTCTTTTACCTAGCTCTTTCACGAGCGGGGGAGTCCGGCTACCTTCTTCGTCGTCGCCGCCGTCGTCGTCTGGGGGTCTCGATCCGCCTTCGGGGGTCTTCCGGGGTCTCTTCTGTTCTTGCGGCGGTCGTCGTCTTCCACGCCGCCGGCGCCGCCTTCTTCTTCTTCTTGTCCTTCTTGTTCTTCTTCTTCTTCCGATGTTGACCCGTCGCTGTCTCTGCCCGGAATGCCTGTGCCGCTCTGCGCTCGGACTTATATAGGGACATGGGGGACAGGGTCACATGCACATGTCACATGGTGACCCCGCCCCCTTGTGTTGTCACAGTCCCGGAGGATGCTGGGACTGTGACATCGCAAGGGGGCGGGGTCACCATGTGACATGAACATGTGACCCTGTCCCCCATGTCCCTATATAAGTCCGAGCGCAGAGCGGCACAGGCATTCCGGGCAGAGACAGCGACGGGTCAACATCGGAAGAAGAAGAAGAACAAGAAGGACAAGAAGAAGAAGAAGGCGGCGCCGGCGGCGCGGAAGACGACGACCGCCGCAAGAACAGAAGAGACCCCCGGAAGACCCCCGAAGGCGGATCGAGACCCCCAGACGACGGCGGCGACGACGAAGAAGGTAGCCGGACTCCCCCCGCTCGTGAAAGAGCTAGGTAAAAGAGCAGAAGAGAGCGGAGGAGTCCGGCGAGAAGACCCCCAAGACGGAAGAAGACCCCCGGAGCAGTGCAATAAAATATTTTTTCAAAAGTGTGTGTGTTTTTTGTACTTTACATTTTACACCTTAGGTGAATGGGTAGGGGTACATCGTACCCCATACTCATTCACATAGGGTGGGGGGCCGGTATCTGGGGGCCCCCTTATTAAAGGGGGCTCCCAGATTCCGATAAGCCCCCGCCCGCAGACCCCGACAACCAACGGCCAGGGTTGTCGGGAAGAGGCCCTTGTCCTCATCAACATGGGGACAAGGTGCTTTGGGGTGGGGGGGGCCGCACGGCCCCCCTTTCCCCAGGGCACCCCCCATGTTGAGGGCACGCGGCCTGGTACGGCTCAGGAGGGGGGGGGGGGCGCTCGTTCGTCCCCACCCCTTTCCTGGCCTGCCAGGCTGCGTGCTCGGATGAGGGTCTGACTTGGATTTGGGGGGAACCCCCACGCCGTTTTTTCGGCGTGGGGATTCCCTTTAAATCCATGCCAGCTTGCGGAGCTAGCGCGGCGGCATTTACTGCCTACGCTAGCTACGTAACCTGAAGTTACGTTCGAAATGAACGGACTGCTCCGTGTGTGGGCAAGTCCGTTCATTTTCAAAAGTCCCGCGGACTTTTGGCCGGCGGATTATCCGCTGGAGAAGTCCGTGCGTGTGTGGGCAAGTCCACACGCTCGGAAAGTCCAGCGGACCTAGCTGGAAGGTCCCGCGGGATTGTCCGCTGGACTAGGTCCGCCGGCAAAAGTCCGCACGTGTGTACGCGGCATAATTCATCCCAAAGGTGTTCTATCGGGTGGAGGTCAGTCAAGTTACTCATCCCCAAACTCACACATCCATATCTTTATGGACCTTGCTTTGTGCACTGGTGCTCTGTCATGTTTGAACAGGAAGGGGCCATCCCCAAACTGTTCCCACAAAGTTGGGAGCTCAAAATTGTCCAAAATGTCTTGGTATGCTGATGCTTTAAGAGTTCCCTTCACTGGAACTAAGGGACCAAGCCCAACCCGTGAAAAATAACCTCACACCATAATCCCCCCTCCACCCAATGATTTGGACCAGTTAAGGTCCATAAAGCCATGGATGAGTGAGTTTGGGGTGGAGGAACTTGACTGGCCTGCATAGAGAACTGACCTCAACCCGATAGAACATCTTTGGGATGAATTAGAGCAGAGACTGCGAGCCAGGCCTTCTCGTCCAATATCAGTGCCTGACCTCACAAACGCGCTTTTGGAAGAATGGTGAAACATTCCCATAGACACTCCTAAACCTTGTGGACGGCCTTCCCAGAAGAGTTGAAGCTGTTATAGCTGCAAAGGGTGGGCCAACTCAATATTGAACCCTACGGACTAAGACTGGGATGCCATTAAAATTCATGTGCGTGTAAAAGCAGGTGTCCCAATACTTTTAACAACTTTTAACAATATAGTGTCATTTTTAATAGGATAACTTAGGAATGTCTTTTAGGGGGTTAAAGTATATCTAAAGCCAAAAGGTTAGGGTATGTACTTTTGGTAATATAGAGTATACAGTATATACCTTCCTATTCTAGATCGACACAAAAAGCTTTCAGTCCCCCCCAAAAAAAAAAAAAAACAGATCCACAATTCTTGGAACTACACAAAACAATTCCTGTTTGTCCTACTAACAGGTTCCCTTTAACTGCAATGTCGCCCTGTGTGATTGGGGTGCACGTTTGAGCTAGGAAGTTTCTGAACACCATACGTGATGTGCCATTTTAATTTTCCCCGTTTATACGGTATTGAGGTTTAAGCTGCAGTTTGTGTTCTGTTGGCTGGGCTCTGGCTGCATTATTCTCATTCACAGCGGGAGAATTGTTCCTGAATGTGTAATAAGTTTGCACATCTGCTGCTGTGTAGGTGACCTGGGTATTTATAGGACTGTTATTTCCATGTCTTAGAACCTTCATGGAACAATAATCCTAAAATACAAGCTGGCAGAAAATAGCTTTTAATAACATCAGCAGATCATATTTAGGGGGGTGGGAATTGGGTGCACAAGCGGCACAATCAGAACTAACGAGGAGAAATTCTGATTGTGGGGATTGACATGTTCAAGAAATATGGAGACTGAGAACACCAGAATTATAAGGCTGGTAAATGTTTATTTAGGCCCCTTTCACACTTGGGCGACTTTAAAGTCGCGCGATTTTACCGCAATTTTGCCACGATTTTTCAGAGATTTCGCTGCAATTTCAAGGAATGCCTGTGTAAGTGGCATCAAATCTGACCAAAGTAGTGCGGGGACTACATTGAAGTCGTATTAATATGAATGGCTGTCATTGGAAATCATGGGGAACGACTTGTCATGCTACTTTGCAGTCCCAAATCGTGGGACGAGTCGTATAAGTGTAAAAGGGGCCTTAGCATGACAGAGGGTCAAAATTGATAAAAAAAAAAAAAAAAAATGCATTTTGGGGGTTTCATCATACCTCCCAACTTTCTGAGATGGAAATGAGGGACACCTATCAGCAAAAGTATGCAGGTATAGGACACACCCCCTTGCCACGCCCCCTTAAAGGAGAATTGTACAAAAAAACAAGATTGGTTAAACCCACAAGGGCTTTTTTTACCACAATTATTCCTTTATATTGGCTTTTGGAATTTACAAATGCAGCAATTTAGAAATAAGATGAAAGGTTTAGCGCTGGAAAACACTTTGATAGATAAAAAGTGCATTTTATATACATCTATATAGATCAGACCAAAATGAGGGACAAATGAGGAGGAATGAGGGACATTGTTCCAAATCAAGGACAGTCCCTCCAAATCAGGGACAGTTGGGAGCTAATGTATAATGCCCTGTACACATGGTTGGAAAATCCGACGGAAAAGGTTATATTGTCCGAAAATCGTGTGTGTGACGGATTTTTTCCGTTGGAAATTCAGACAGAAAAAATTTGAGAGCAGGATCTCAAATTTTCCGACAACAAAATCCGATCGGACTTTGTCTGATCGTTTGTAGAGAATTCCGATCGCCCATAGTGCCACGCATGCTCAAATTAGGAGACCAAAGCTATTGGCTACTAGCCTGAACGTAGTCCCGTCGTACGCAACGAACGCCATCACGTTCCGAACGATCGGATTTTCCGACAACTTTGTCCGACCGTGTGTATGCAACACCAGTTTTGGACAATATCCGTCGGAAAAAATACGACGGATTTTGTGGTCGGAATGTCCGACCGTGTGTACGGGGGCTTAGTGTCACTGGTCCCCAAAAAGTGTTAAAAGTTCATATTAAATACTGTATATTAAAGTGGATGTAAACCCTCACATATACCCAGTGAAGTGAACAGCCTCAGATGATACACAGAGATGAAACAAATCTCCTTACATAAGTTTTATTTGTATATCTGCTGTCTTCTGCTTTATATACTGTTTAGAAAATGAACATTGTGTTGGATATTTTTTCTTCCTGTTCCACCACTGGGTGTGGAGTCTGGGCATACACTGTGGGACAGGTGATTGGAGGAAAATAACCCCCCTCCCCCATCCACATAGGCAGAGGAATGCAGAAACTTGCAGAGCTGTGCTGTGAATAGACAAGCTCTCTGTTTATCTATCTCTAAGAACCCATCCCGACACAAATTTTCAGCTGCTTTAATCTCCTGGGTTGGGGAGCTTGACAGAAATGTTCATGCTGATAACAGAGGAATGGAGCAGCAGAAAAACATGGGACGTAGGGCTTTGGAGAGAGATAAGTAAACACTACAGATATATGTGCCCAGGTCAGATTTCATGAATGGGGTTTACATCCACTTTAACTGGTTTCCGACCGCGATGTCCGCGGAGATACCTGCGATCGTCTCACGGAGAGGAAGGACAGGGAGATGCTAATGTAAACAAGCATCTCCCCGTTCTGCCTAGTGACAGGACACTGATCTCTGCTCCCTGCGATCGGGAGCAGAGATCAGTGACGTGCCACATGTAGCCATGCCCCCCCCCACAGTTAGAATCACTCCCCAGGACACACTTATCCCCTTAACTGCCCCCTAGTGGTTAACCCCTTCACTGCCAGTGTCATTTACTCAGGAATCAGTGCATTTGTATAGCACTGATTGCTGTATAAATGACAATGGTCCCAAAAATGTGTCAAAAATGTCCAATGTGTCCGCCATAATGTCGCAGTCACGATAAAAATCGCTGATCGCCGCCATTACTAGTAGAAAAAAAATTGTTAATAAAAATTACATAAAACTATTCTATTTTGTAAACGCTATAACTTTTGCGCAAACCAATCAATAAATGCTTATTGCGATTTTTTAAACTAAAAATATGTAGAAGAATACGTATCGGCCTAAACTGAGGAAAAAATTATGTTTTTTTATATATTTTGGGGGGATATTTATTATAGCAAAATGTAAAAAATAATGTCTTTTTATTCAAAATTGCAGATTTTTTTTTTGTTTATAGCGCAAAAAATAAAAACCGCAGAGGTGATCAAATGCCACCAAAAGAAAGCTCTATTTGTGGGGAAAAAAAGGACGTCAATTTTGTTTTGGAGCCACGTCGCACGACCGCGCAATTTTCAGTTAAAGCAACACAGTGCCGAATCGCAAAAAGTGCTCTGGTCTTTGGCCAGCAAAATGGTCCGGGGCTGAAGTGGTTAAGGTTGACTTAAAGACTGATTAAAGTTTTTTTAATTAAATTGCACCAATCATTTTAGGGTGCACATGTTTCGACTTCCGACTCAACTTTTCTCAACCATTTTATCCCTGGGGAACTCTAGACATCCTTTTGAAGTTTCAGGGAATCCCTACTAAAAACAAATGATATCTACAGATCTTGTTAATAATAATGGCCAGAAAACACAATGAAAATTGTAGTGTCCCCTTACATTGGGGGGCTGTGAGAAAAAAGTGTCCCCTTACATTGGAAGTCAGTGGAAAAATGCCCCCTAAACCTTGGTTCACATCTACTCGTGCCAGAAACACATGCAAATTTGCATGCTTTTCCGCCACATACAGAAACACACTGTTCTTTAGCAGACAATCTGGGGTGCCATTAATTATTAATGGCACCACTAAGCACTGGCCAATGACGGGAAAATTCTCACGGCAAAATTTTACATGTGGCACCCTCTAGGTTGCTAGAGAATTGTATATAGGTTTTTGGCAGAGTAGGTAAATTTAGGCAGGCCTGGTTGGCAGTCAAACCTGTTTGTTTTGATCTGGGCTGAGAGTGGCTCAGAGTAGTGCTGGGTGACTCACAGGCAGCATCACCAGGACCTCCTACTTCTTTCTAGAATCTTCTAGTGTTTTCTAGAAAGAGGGGCTGGAGGGGAGGTGGGTATTCTAGGGAGCCCTGACCAATCCCCAACTTGGATTGGCAGGGGGCAGGCCTCCTTAAATACCCAGGGTCAGCCCAGCTTGGGAGGAGTTGTTTGTTGGGTTGGAAGCTGCAGATGGAGTACTAGGCTGTCGTGGCCTTCGAGGGAGCTCCCCAGTCTGGGGGGGAGGGGGGTGACCTTGGGCCTGGGCTCAGGTGTGGACGGGATCCTCCTACAACACACAGAGGTGTCTTGGCTAAGAGGAACAAGGAGAGGACAGCGGGAGAGAGCACTGCTGGGCAAGTCTCCAAGGAGGAACAACAGGTCGCAGCCAGGAGGGCTGGTGAGTGAAGCACAGTAGAGAGGACTGGGAAGACACGCCTGAGAGGACTGATAGAGAGCAGTCTGAGATGGGTGTAGGACCCGAAGAGAGGACTGGGGAGCCACGCCTGAGAGGACTGGGAGATTGCAGTCTGAGATGGGTGCAGAACCAGGTAAGAGAACTGTGGAAAGAAGAAGATGTGGTACTGGGCTCAGTAGCCACGTGGACAGCTAGCACTAAAAGACTACCATATTTTTGTCACTATACTAAATGGGCCCGTTGTCCTTGGCTGCAAAGGGAACCTAGCTTAGGCCTGGTTGAGTCAGTTTCGGCCTACAAATCAGTGCTAGCTGGTCCTGGAAGAATAAGCAAGTAAAGTGCTGGTGGTATTGAGGAGGAATAGTCTGCAAGTAAGTGTTGTGCTGGAGTGAAGTCTAGAGTGTTTATACAGAGAGTGTATATAGTTGGTCCAATGTAAATGTTCTGCAATCAAGTGGGCATCCCCTATACCCTTTACACCATCCAAGTTAATTCCTCTCAATAAAAATACAAAACAAAGTGCATGGACTGTTTTCTGTCTGAGCGTGACCGGAAATCGTGTGCCTGGCTGGGCGGCGTGACAGGTGGACTACAAAACTCAGCAGAGGGTACTGCTACATACAAAATGGTTGGGACTTCTCTCCCTGTGTTTCTCATGGGTAGGGCAGCTCACTGAAATAAATAGGCTACCCTACACGCACCATACACAAACCATATGGGCACTTTACTGCTGTAAACCTAGCCTAAAAATAGGGGTCAATGGAGAAAAGCCCATTTACATTGGTGATCATTGTTGAAGTGTCCCTTACATTAGGTGTCAGTGGCAAATTGCTTCCTTACATTGGTGATCAGTGGGAAATTGCCCCCTTAAATTGGTGGTCAGTGGGAAATTGCCCCCTTACATTGGTGGTCAGTGGGAAATTGGCCCATTACATTGGTGGTCAGTGGGAAATTGCCCCCTTACATTGGTGGTCAATGGGAAATTGCCCCTTACATTGGTGGTCAGTGAGAAACTGCCCCCTTACATTGGTGGTCAGTGGGAAATTGGCCCATTACATCGGTGGACAGTGAGAAATTGCCCCCTTACATTGGTGTTCAGTGGGAAATTGCCCCCTTACATTGGTGGTCAATGAGAAATTGCCCCCTTACATTGGTGGTCAGTGGGAAATTGCCCCCTTACCTTGGTGTTCAGTGGGAAATTGCCCCCTTACATTGGTGGCCAATGAGAAATTGCCCCCTTACATTGGTGGCCAATGAGATATTGCCCCCTTACATTGGTGGTCAGTGGAAAATCGCCCCCTTACCTTGGTGTTCAGTGGGAAATTGCCCCCTTACATTGGTGGTCAATGAGAAATTGCCCCCTTACATTGGTGGTCAATGAGAAATTGCCCCCTTACATTGGTGGTCAGTGGGAAATTGCCCCCTTACCTTGGTGTTCAGTGGGAAATTGCCCCCTTACATTGGTGGCCAATGAGAAATTGCCCCCTTACATTGGTGGTCAGTGGGAAATTGCCCCTTACCTTGGTGGTCAGCGGTAAATTGCCCCCTTACCTTGGTGTTCAGTGGGAAATTGCCCCCTAACATTGGTGGTCATTGTAGCTGAGCTCTGGAGAAACCCTTGTTGGGAAAGATTGGTCTAATCTGTGAAATGAGTACAACTTGTCCCCCAGTCTAATATCAGTGTACAGTACATACAGGTAAGGGGCTCTATACCTACTGTATTTTCTGGCGTATAAGACTACCTTTTACACCGAAATTACACAGCCAAAAAGCAGGGGTCGTCTTATACGCCGGGTGAAGAAGCCGCCAGATGGATATCAGTCCGCCGGGCGCTCTGTAAAATTGTAATATGTATACAGTATGCGCCGCTCAGCCAATCCCGGCGGGCGATGCACTCTGATGAATACAGAGCCTGCTAAGCCTGCTTGGATTAGGTAACAACCTCTGCCAATCCGAGCAGGCTACATGAGTCAGAGCGGCGCGGGCTGATGTCACAGCCTCTGCCAATCCGAGCAGGCTTTGTATCCATCAACAGATTAGTAAAATACAATGCCTGCCATGATTGGCTCAGCGGTGCACACTGTCTGCACACTGTATTCTGAAGTGTACCTGGTGCTACTGTACTAACACAGCATTATATACTGTGTACTTGGTGCTCTACATATTAACAAAGCATCCTGTACTGCACATCCAGCTCCAGATCTCCCCTAAAATACAGGTATGATTTATGGTGCTTTGGAAGAGAGGATTCATTGTTGCTGCCTACCAATTGTGGGATCTCTGGGACTTGTAGTTTACCAGTTTCCTTTTTCTGATGTTTAGTTTTAATAATGTTCCTTCGATTTTTTTAGTCATTAGTGGGGTCAAATCTACACTTACCGGACACTTTATTCAGTATTGTTAAAAAAAATGAATGTGCAAACCGAACAATCCAAATCCTCAAAGTGTGGCAGCCAAGATTTAGCCCGGGTTCACACATGTGCGGGGCGAATTGAAGCTCCGGTTTCACTGCGAAGATAAAAATCAGTTGTTCAGAGGTTCCTCTGCGTTTTAGCTGCGGATCAGTGAGCAGGGAGAGCGGGGGGGGGGGGGGGTGTAGTGAGGAGAAGGAGAGAATTTGTGTTCAGAACGGAATGCATCTGCGAATCAGATGCGTTCCCATAGAAGATAATGGGCCTGAATTCGCACCTGAGCCCGACCGCACTGCCTAGAAAACGCACACGTTTTTTTGTGCAATGCGGAGTGCGAATGCACCGCAGATATGTGAACCAGCCTCATTAAAATGAATGTATTTTGAAATATCCTGTGAATTGGATGCGGTGTAAGCCGCATCTAATTCGCATAGTTGTGAACTGGGGCTAAAAGAGATGTCCCCACAAAAATGATAATTGTAGCACACGTCCTCCCAGACAGCTGTCCAGGTGGCACAGAACCCTGCCCATTGGCTGAGATACCCCATCTATTCCTAATCTGTCCTTGCAATGCCCTTGTCTTCCACCTGTGGAAGGGAATTCCACATCCTTGCCGCTCTTAGGCCCCTTTCACACTGAAGCGTTTTTCAGGCGCTACAGCGCTAAAAATAGCACCTGTATAGCGCCTGAAAAATACTGGTCCTTTCACTCCAGTGTGAAAGCCGGAGGGCTTTCACACTGGAGCCGTGCGGTAGCAGGACGGTAAAAAAAGTCCTGCTAGCAGCATCTTTGGAACGGTATAGGAGCCGTGTATTCACTACTCCTACCCATTGAAATCAATGGGGCAGCGCGGCTATACCGCCGGCAAAGGGCCGCTGCTTTAACCCTTTTTCGGACGCTAGCGGGGGTTAAGACCGCTAGTGGGCGAATACCGCTGCTAAAACTCCGGTAAAGCAGCGCTAAATATAGCGTCTCTTTACCGCCAACGCCCGCACCGCCCCCAGTGTGAAAGGGGCCTTACAGTAAAGCACCCTCTACGTAGTTGAAAGTTAGACCTCTTTTCTTCTAATTTTAATGAGTGGCCACGTGTCTTGTTAAACTCTCTTCCACGAGAAAGTTTTCTCCCTATTGTGGGGTCACCAGTACGGTATTTGTATATTGAAATCATCTCCCCTCTCAAGCGTCTCTTCTCCAGAGAGAATAAGTTCAGTGCTCACAACCTTTCCTCATAACTAATATCCTCCAGACCCTTTATTAGCTTTGTTGCCCTTCTTTGTACTCGCTCCATTTCCAGTACATCCTTCCGGAGGACGGGTGCCCAGAACTGGACAGCAGACTCCAGGTGCGGCCGGACCAGAGTCTTGTAGAGCGGGAGAATAACAAATAATAATAAAAGAATGACTTTGCGAGCTACTATATGTGTTCACCAATGTGAGAAGAAATCACTCAAGAGTTTTACAGACCAGCTGCCAGCACTAATCACATACCCATAATCATGTGCAAATAAGTTAGACAAAAGTTTAAGGTGCCGCGCTGAGTAAACATTCACAACATAAATCATCAGTGCATAATGAAGTGCAAAAATCAATAAAATGAACAAAAATAGTAGTAGTAATAATAATCAATGTGATGAAGAAACATAAGCAGTAAGTCCATACAACATCAACAACTTTATAAGTCTGGTGATGTGTTGTTCCAGCTCAGAGAGGAGTCTAGTCTAGAGTAGCATAGCGTGCGTGAACCCGGAGTGGGGCTTCTAGGACACTCCGGAGAAGAATTCTAATGCCGCGTACACACGATCGCACATTCCGACAACAAAATCCATTGGATTTTTTCCGATGGATGTTGGCTCAAACTTGTCTTGCACACACACGGTCACACAAAGTTGGTCGGAAATTCCGAACGTCAAGAACGCGGTGACGTACAACACGTACGGCGGCACTAGAAAGAGAAAGTTCAATAGCCAGTGCTGCTCTTCTGCTTGATTCCGAGCATGCGTGGCACTTTGTGCGTCGGAATTGTCTACAGACGATTGGAATTTCAGACAACGTATTTTGTTGTCGGAAAATTTAAGAACCAGATCTCAAATTTTGTGCGACGGAAATTCCGATGGAAACTGTCCGATGTAATTTCCGACAACAAGCTCCGATCGCACATTTGTCGTCAGAAAGTCCGACCGTGTGTAGGCGGCATTATAAGTCGCTGGTCTGTATTTGTACCGTGTGCTGCTGTTCTTGTTCTCCGTAAGCCGAAATAAGTTAATTTAAATAGTTGTTACAATTGAATCACTTCAGCTTTTTACAAATGATCTAATCGAGGAGAGAATTGTATCAGTGCCCACATCTAATCACCAAATCAAACTGAAAACAGCTTTAGAGAAAAATCAAACTGAAAACAGCTAAAAAAAAAAAAATGTAATTGTCTTCTATGGTTTATATCAGATGAGACTCCAATGAAAAACATTCACTTTGTTAAAGCCGATCTAAAACATTTTAGTTTTGTTTCTCTTTGCAGCCACTTCATATCTATGTGCAGTCCCTCCAGGGTTGGCTGGATGTCATTACTAAAGCCCCATAGACACACGCGCGGATTATCCGAGGACCAGGTCCGTCAGACCATGTCCGTCATACTTTGTCTGATGTTGGTTTTGCGTACACACGGTCGGACAAAGTTGTCGGAAAATCCGATCATTCTGAACGTTTCACAGATTAGACCAGTCTTTCTCAACAAGGGTTCCTCCAGAGCTCAACTACAATGACCACCAATGTTAGGGGGCAATTTCCCACTGACCACCAATGTAAGGGGGCAATTTCCCACTGGCCACCAATGTAAGGGGGCAATTTATCACTGTCCACCAATGTAATGGTCCAATTTCCCACTGACCACCAATGTAAGGGGGCAGTTTCTCACTGACCACCAATGTAAGGGGCAATTTCCCATTGACCACCAATGTAAGGGGGCGATTTCCCACTGACCACCAATGTAATGGGCCAATTTCCCACTGACCATCAATGTAATGGGCCAATTTCCCACTGACCACCAATGTAAGGGGGCAATTTCCCACTGACCACCAATGTAAGGGGGCAATTTCCCACTGACCACCAATGTAAGGGGGCAATTTCCCACTGACCACCAATGTAAGGGGCAATTTCCCACTGAACACCAATGTAAGGGGGCAATTCCCCACTGATCACCAATGTAAGGAAGCAATTTGCCACTGACACCTAATGTAAGGGACACTTCAACACTGATCACCAATGTAAAGGGGCTTTTCTCCATTGACCCCTATTTTTAGGCTAGGTTTACAGCAGTAAAGTGCCCATATGGTTTGTGTATGGCGCGTGTAGGGTAGCCTATTTATTTCAGTGAGCTGCCCTACCCATGAGAAACACAGGGAAAGAAGTCCCAACTCTTTTGTATGTAGCGGTACCCTCTGTTGAGTTTTGTAGTCCGCCTATCACGCCGCCCAGCCAGGCACACGATTTCCGGTCACTCTCAGACAGAAAACAGTCCATGCACTTTGTTTTGTATTTTTATTGAGAGGAATTAACTTGGATGGGGTAAAGGGGAAATGGGATGCCCACTTGATTGCAGAACATTTACATTGGACCAACTATATACACTCTCTGTATAAACACTCAAGTCTTCACTCCAGCACAACACTTGCTTGCAGACTTTTCCTCCTCAATACCTCCAGCACTTTATTTACTTATTCTTCCAGGACCAGCTAGCACTGATTTGTAGGCCGGAACTGACTCAACCAGGCCTAAGCTAGGTTCCCTTTGCAGTGCAGGCAGGGACCGCAGGCCCATTTAGTATAGTGACAAAAATATGGTAGTCTTTTAGTGCTAACTGTCCACGTGGCTACTGAGCCCAGTACCACATCTTCGTCTTTCTACGTTTCTCTTACCTGGTTCTACACCCATCTCAGACTGCAATCTCCCAGTCCTCTCAGGCGTGGCTCCCTAGTCCTCTCTTCGGGTCCTACACCCATCTCAGACTGCTCTCTATCAGTCCTCTCAGGCGTGTCTTCCCAGTCCTCTCTTCTGGTTCTACACCCATCTCAGACTGCAATCTCCCAATCCTCTTAGGCGTGGCTCCCCAGTCCTCTCTTCGGGTTCTACACCCATCTCAGTCTGCTCTCTATCAGTCCTCTCAGGCGTGGCTCCCCAGTCCTCTCCACTGTGCTTCACTCACCAGCCTCCTGACTGCGACCTGTTGTTTCTCCCTGGAGACTTGCCCAGCAGTGCTCTCTCCCGCTGTCCTCTCCTTGCTCCTCTTAGCCAAGACACCTCTGTGTGTTGTAGGAGGATCCCGTCTACACCTGAGCCCAGGCCCAAGGTCACCCACCCCCCAGACTGGGGAGCTCCCTCGAAGGCCATGACAACCTAGATCTCCATCTGCAGCTTCCAACCCAACAAACAACTCCTCCCAAGCTGGGCTGACCCTGGGTATTTAAGGAGGTCTGCCCTCTGCCAATCCAGGCTGGGGATTGGTCAGGGCTCCCTAGAATACCTACCTCCCCTCCAGCCCCTCCTTCTAGAAAACACTAGAAGATTCTAGAAAGAAACAGGAGGTCCTGGTGATGCTGCCTGTGAGTCACCCAGCACTACTCTGAGCCACTCCCAGCCCAGATCAAAACAAACAGGTTTGACTGCCAAACAGGCCTGCCTAAATTTACCTACTCTGCCAAAAACCTATATACAATTCTCTAGCAACCTAGAGGGTGCTACATGTAAAATTTTGGCGTGAGAATTTGCGGGTCATTGGCCAGTGCTTAGTGGTGCCATTAATAATAATTGGCACCCCCGATTGTCTGCTAAAGATTAGAACAGCATGTTTCTGTATGTGGCGGAAAAGCATGCAAATTTGCATGTGTTTCTGGCAAGAGTTTTTTTTTTTTAATTTTGACCTTCTGTCATGCTAAATAAATGTAGCGCTACCCCCAGTTAAGAGAGCCGCTGGTTTGTTTTGGGTCCCTGAGTACAGCTCCACCAACCCCCGGCAATTTGGCTCTACCCGCTCTGGCACAGTTAGTAAAGGGGTACGTCCCTATGCACATAAAACTTAGCTTATACTCTAAGTGTAATTGGTATGAACTCACAAGCAGACTGCTGAAATAAGAATAACTGGCTTTACTTTTGTCAGTAAGGAAAAGAAATAGCAACATGCGTTTGAACATATGACTTACAATACTTTAGCAGGTCCCTGCAATATGCACTTTAACATGTACACACATATGTAACAACTGGCAATGGGGAAACGGAGCGCCCAGTGTGGCGACCGTCTGCTATGCACCCCTGAGGTACAATAAATCTATCTGCGCCTACCTAATGGACCAGGCCTGATCCCTAGTAATAGAGCTCAGTCCTTGTACTAGCACAGTGTTCTTCACCGGCAATGAATCTGTAGAGGTGGTGCACATGTAGCTTTAAATGGTGTCTTTGTAATCCACAAAAAGTAACATTGCTGCTCTGAGGTGAATTGCGCCTAGGCAGTTCAATAGGCATAAAACGTGTGTGTCAATGCAGGATGAGCCTCTCGGCTCTCTCACCAATCCTTGGGTACCGTCCTCAGCTCCGGTCCCTCCAATGGTGGCTCTGGTCTCTTCAATGGCGGCGTCCGGTCTCCTCAGTCACAGCCCTGAACTCCGGTCATCAGCTCCGTCCGACCGACAGTAAGGGGAAGTCTCCGCTCCGCTGCTGTGGACTCTGAGGGGTGAGAGTCTCACTCCATCGGCTGCAAGGCCCAGGCTTCAGGCCTTCAGCTCCGGTCCGCACAGGTGTCTCTGCTGGCTGCAGTCTACGCGTCACACGCTCTGTCAGCAGAGGCAGGCCAGTCCTGTCAGGCCTCAGAAGAGGAAGTGTCCCAAGAGGAAGAGGCGGTCTCCGCTCTTCCTTTTTATAATCTCCCCCAGCAGCCTCCCGGGCGGAAGCAAGCAGCCCGGGGGCCTGGGGAATCATGGGAAATGTAGTCTCTTCCCCTAAAAGGGGTAGAACCCCGCTACACACTCCCCCCACTTTGAATCTTTGGTCCCCAAAGACAGTGTTCAAACTACAAACTTTCTCGGGAACAACATTTTCACATAATTTGGACAGAGGAGCCTCCCACCAATTGGCATAAGATGGGGAGCTGTCCTGTCTACAGGTCACTTCAGTGTGGGCGACCTGCTTAACTGTGCCAGAGAGTGAGCTGGGGTTGCCCTCCACTAAATGAACAGCGGAAGGGTCAGGGCTTTCAGCACTTCTCCTTGCTGTAGTAACAGAGTCCTCTGAACTTTCTCCCATCTTGGGGTAAGTTAACTTCTTGGGAGGCTTCACAACTCTGCGAGCTCTCTGTTCTCTTGGAACTTCTTCAGGAACACATTCTGGCAACATCTCTGGTTCTGGAACATCTACTTCTTGTTCTGGGTAGAGACCAGGGATATCTTCCCAGCACTCAGGCACATCACTGAATGGCACAAACTCTGTGGCTTCTGGGTTCAATGTGTTATCTTCCACATCTTCAGTAGGTGGAAGATCTATGGCAGAACTTCCTGGAGTTGAGGAAGGCCATAGCCATTCAAGTTCTCCTCTTTCTTCTTCAGGTTGGGGGTCCTCACCACCCCTAACCTGGGACGTCTGAGACCTAGTATTAGGCCTGGGGGTATCCAGAATGGAAACAGATTCAGGTACGTCTCTTGCTGGAGGCATTCTGACTGCTTCAGTGAGTGGGAGCAAGTGATTCCTATGCCAGGTCTTCAAAGGCCCCACTCTTCCTTCTGGCTTCAACTTGTAGACAGGCAATCCTGGAAGTTTTCTACAGATGATATATGGCTCTGATCTCCATCTATCAGCAATCTTGTGTTTTCCAGGGATCCCTAGATTTCGTAACAGTACACGGTCCCCAGGCTGTAGGTCCTGTACTCTAACTTTCAAATCAAAGTTCCTCTTATTTCGGGCCCCCCTCTGGTCAGAGGCCGCTTGAGCTTTCTCATAAGCTATCTTCAGACTGCGCCTCAGTCTGTCCACATATCCTTTGTGGGAGGCAGCAGAGGCATGATCTAAGGAAATGCCGAAGGCCAAATCCACTGGCAATCTTGCTTCTCTCCCAAACATAAGTCGGTAAGGGGAGAAACCTGTCACATCACTTGTGGTGCAATTGTAGGCATGCACCAGAGCTGATATGTGTTGACTCCAATGTTGCTTCTTCTCTGTTTCCAAAGTTCCCAACATGTTCAATAGGGTCCTGTTGAACCTTTCAGGCTGGGCATCACCTTGAGGGTGATATGGTGTGGTTCTAGTCTTCTCTACTCCCAGAGAATCTAGTAGCTTCCTGATCAGGCGACTCTCAAAGTCCCTTCCTTGGTCTGAATGGATTCTCTGTGGCAGTCCATAGTGAACAAAGTACTTCTCCAAAAGTACCTTGGCTACTGTAGAGGCCTTCTGGTCCTTGGTTGGGAAAGCCTGAGCATAACGAGTGAAATGGTCGGTTACCACCAGAACATTTCCCAATCCGCTCAAATCGGGTTCAAGGCAGAGAAAATCAATGCATACCAGATCCATTGGGCCTTGACTCTGTAGGTGGCCCATTGGGGCAGCTTGATGGGGTAAAGTCTTTCTCTGAATGCATCTTGCACAGGAATGGCAATACTCCTCTACTTCGGCCCTCATGCAGGGCCAATAAAACCGGTCTCTGACAAGTTGGAAGGTTCTCTCTGCTCCCAAGTGACCATGCTGGTCATGTAAGGCAATCAGCACAGTCTCTCGATGCTTCTCTGGGAGAAACAACTGCCACTTGTCTTCTGGGCCATCAGAGGGGCCCCTTCGGTAGACTACCCCCTGATGCACCTGTAACTTGTCCAACTCTCTCCTCAGTAGGCGAGCTTCTTTAGAAGGGTGAAGGCGAAGTCCCTCTGGACTCTTGTCTTCCAGGGCTTCCAGGACCAATCTCCCCATGGGATCTTCCAATTGGTCACACCTTAGCTCTTTCTTGGACAGCTTCGGCAGGCACTCTTCTGCCAGTTGAGTTACCCCACAGTAACACTTTGGGACTCCCACTGTGGTAACTCCTATCTCTTCAGCTCTGGATCCTCCTCTGGCTTGGAGTTCAGCCCCTGACAAAGGGCTCGCACTCCATCTGGTGCCACTTGGGTCCAGTCTTCCCAGTCATCGACCATGACATGGGATCTTCGGGACAGGGCATCTGCATCCCTATTTCCAGCCCCTGGTCTGTACTTGAGGCTGAAATTGAATCCAGACAACGCCGCCAACCATCTGTGTCCAGTTGCATCCAGCTTGGCGGTGGTGAATAGATAGGTCAAGGGGTTGTTATCTGTCTTTACAGTAAACTCGGCCCCATACACATAGTCTCTCAGTTTGTCAACAACTGCCCATTTGAGGGCTAAGAACTCCAACTTGTGGGTGGGATAGTTCTTCTCGGAGGGGGTCAGGCTCCGGCTCACATAGGCCACTGGTCGTAGCTGGTCTTCATACTCCTGGTAGAGTACTCCACCTAGGCCCTCATGGCTGGCATCAACATGTAGCTCATATGGTCTAGTGGGATCAGCGTAGGCCAAAACTGGGGCTGTGGTGAGACTTCTCTTCAAGGTTCTGAAAGCCTCTTCACACCTTGAATTCCACTGGTCTTGGACCGACTCACTGGACCTCCTAGGCCCCATTCCATCCTCCTCTCCTTCTGTCTTCAGCAGCTCGTTGAGGGGTTTGGCAATGCGGGCAAATCCATCCACAAACCTGCGGTAGTAGGAGCAGAACCCCAAGAAAGACCGAAGTTCTGTAACTGTTGTGGGCCTTGGCCACGAAGTAACTGCCTCCAGCTTCTCAGGGTCTGTAGACACTCCCTTTTCAGACACTATGTGTCCCAGATAGTTCACAGAAGACTGATAGAACCGACACTTCTCTGGAGAAAGTTTAAGTCCCTCTTCACTGAGCCTCTTCAGTACTTTCTCCAATCTGGCTTCATGTTCTTCCAAAGTCTTCCCAAAGACAATGACATCGTCCAGATACACCAGGACTTCTATGAGGTTCATGTCTCCAACTGTCCTTTCCATTAGGCGTTGAAACGTAGCAGGAGCTCCAGATAGGCCCTGAGGCATCCTGTTGAACTCAAAGAATCCCACTGGGGTTATGAAGGCAGTCTTTTCTCTATCTTCTGGATGCATGGGGATTTGGTAATACCCACTCTTGAGGTCCATCACACTGAACCACTTAGCTCCAGATAAACTCTGCAAGGCATCTTCTATCCTTGGCGTGGTGTACTGGTCAGGAATGGTCCTCCTGTTGAGAGTTCTGTAGTCAATGCAGAGTCTCAATGACCCATTCTTCTTCCTGACTACCACAATTGGGGAGGCATAGGGGCTTCTGGACTCCCTAATCACTCCCGTCTTCTTCAGTTCCGCAAGCTGCTCCCTCAGATCCTCCAGATCTGCTAGCGGGACTCGCCTCACTCTCTCTCTGAATGGCTTGTCCTCTTGCATGCGGATTCGATGGGTGGCACTCCTCGCACACCCCACATCAAACTCATCTTTAGAGAAAATCTTCTCCCATCTGGTCAGCTGGGCCTTGGCTCTCTCTTTCCAAGCTCCAGGTAGGTTTGGGTTTTCCATGGAGAGTTTCTTCCAAACATCTTCTCCTTCACCCGTCCCCTTCACTTCTGACCAGCCAACTGGGACAGCAGGACTCACCTGTCCCAGAAGCATCCTGGCAGGGATCTCCACGGGCTGCTCCGTGGGGTTCCTCACACTGACAGGGACTCTTCCTCTAGCCTTCTTCAGGTCCTTCAGTGAAATTACTTCTGGTATCACTTCCAGACCTGAGTGACCCTCCATTGGGTCGGGTTCCAACATTACAAAGGGGCCAGGCTGCTCCCAAGTAAGTTTCACCGTGGCTCTCATGCAGGTCACCTCTCCAGGCTGTAACACTGCTCCTTCTTTTCCAAGCCTCCATACCCTTCCTATCCCCTCACTTGGGGTCTTCTGCTCTAGGACCAACCGCTGATAGGCTGCCTTCAGCATGGGGTGGATCTTGGGAGTTGAAAGATTCTCTTTCTTCACCAGGGGGGTCAGAAGCCTTCTGACTAGGTCCGTGTTCGTCCCTATGATCAGGGACGTCTTGCTGGTTCCTGGTGGGCGGGGACACACCACTGCTAAGGTGTCGAACACTTCAGACTTCCCAGCTACGGATGGGTCAAACGTCAATCCGATGGGTAAGTATCCATCATAGGGGAAACTCTGGGTTCCCAATCCCCTTATCTCCAACTCTTCTATCTTCTGTATTGGCAGATGACTCAGGTATCTGTCATAGAAGTCCCTGTACAACAGGGTCACTTGTGCTCCAGTGTCTAGGAGGGCCTTCGTGTACACTCCTTCCACCTGGATGGGTACAGTAGGGGATGGACCAACTAGCTCCTCTGGGTAGGGCCTAGTTGATGCTGTCCTCTTCTTTGGACTCTTTGCTTTACCAGCACTTGATTTGCACTTGCTCCTTTCTTGAGCCTGGTATGCATTGATTTTCTCCCTCTTAGTGGGAGTGTGAACCCGTTGAGGGACATTGTTATCTCTCACTTTGAAGAGTTCACGTCTAGGAGTGCTGTGTCTCTCCGGAGGGGTCTTGCCCCCTTTCTCTGGAGTGCACCTTGGTTGAGGATCCCTGGGCCCCTTCCGAGGGGTTTGGTCTCCTCGCTTTCTCTTCCTTTTGTGCTTCTTGGAGCTCACTGAAAGTGATGGGCACCCGGTTGACTCCTTCACCGGGGCCCTTTGGCGTTTCCCGCCGGCTGGCGGCTTTCTGCCTTCTTCTTCTTGGGACTGGAACATACAGCTGCAATATGACCAATTCCTCCACAATTAAAGCAAATCATCTCACCGTAGTCAGGTGGGGATGCTGGTGCTGGGACAGCTGGAAACAATTCCCTCCTGCTTGTTTCTTTCTTGGGACTGGGCGTCTCTTTCGCCACTAGAGACGTCAGTATCTCCATCATCTGGGACATCTGCAACTTCAGGGCATCTACCTCTGTGTCTCTTTCAGGGGTTAAGGCCGACCTGACCGTGGCCACTGGAAGTTTTGTAGACCCCATCACCTGCTTCTCCCTTTTCTCTTCCAACATGGCCTCTTCTTCTCTGACCATTCGGATGAGGTCAGGGTAGTCCAGGCTCTTCCCATCCTGCCGGGTGCGTAGAATTAGTGTGACAGGGTCCAAGGGTTGGGCTCCCCTCATCACCTGCTTGGCACGGGCTTCATCTACCTTCCCTGGATCTATCCCCTTCTTCAGGATAATCCTATGCAGGATCTTGTCTATGCGTCCCATGTACTCTGACAGCTTCTCCCCTGTCTTCTGGTAACAGTGTTCCAGTTGATAGGTAAGTTCTGTGACTTTTTCTGTCCCACCAAACACACCCTCCAGGATGTCTATGTAGTCCTGGGCAGTGCAATCCTTTTTGCTTGTCTTCAGATTGCGTATGGCCTCTAAGGCAGGTCCTTTTAGGCTTTCAACAATCCTTTGCTTCTTTCTGCCTTCTGAGACCTCCCATTCTTCTAGGGCCTGCGTGGCACCATCTAACCACTCTTCAAATCCCTCTTCTCCCGAGGGTACAGGTGTCCTCCCTGAAAACATCCGGAGTTTCCTGTATCCCGACGTTGGGTAATCCCCGGGGTCTCTTCTGCACTGAGTCACAATTTCCCCTAGGACAGCACACAGTTCTGCGCTAAGAGTAGTCTGTGTGGGTGCGGGACTTTCCGCGCCCTTCTGCTCTTCCTTCTTTGGGGATAGAATGGCTTTCATAGGAGAAACTTCTCCCTTGCGCGGCAGCGCATGCAGCACTTGATAGGCCTGACCATTCGGTGCCTGTATGCTCTGGCTCCTGAACTGCTCTGGAGTCTCTTCCTTCCATTCTATTAAGGCGTATGTGTACCCAGCATCATTTCTCATGTCCATTATCCATGACTTCTGGCATGGGGATAATGACATTATGAGCTGCTTGACTGCCTCTCTCTGCCACATCCCTGGCAGTTCAATGACTGCTGCTGCGGCTGGGTCAGCGGCCCATGTTGCGGACCACCGTCCCACTTCTATTGGGTCCATGCCGGTACCTTCTGGCGGCTTTTCCCGCTGACTCAGGATCCCGGATTACGAGCCCCCACGTGGGGCGCTACCCCCAGTTAAGAGAGCCGCTGGTTTGTTTTGGGTCCCTGAGTACAGCTCCACCAACCCCCGGCAATTTGGCTCTACCCGCTCTGGCACAGTTAGTAAAGGGGTACGTCCCTATGCACATAAAACTTAGCTTATACTCTAAGTGTAATTGGTATGAACTCACAAGCAGACTGCTGAAATAAGAATAACTGGCTTTACTTTTGTCAGTAAGGAAAAGAAATAGCAACATGCGTTTGAACATATGACTTACAATACTTTAGCAGGTCCCTGCAATATGCACTTTAACATGTACACACATATGTAACAACTGGCAATGGGGAAACGGAGCGCCCAGTGTGGCGACCGTCTGCTATGCACCCCTGAGGTACAATAAATCTATCTGCGCCTACCTAATGGACCAGGCCTGATCCCTAGTAATAGAGCTCAGTCCTTGTACTAGCACAGTGTTCTTCACCGGCAATGAATCTGTAGAGGTGGTGCACATGTAGCTTTAAATGGTGTCTTTGTAATCCACAAAAAGTAACATTGCTGCTCTGAGGTGAATTGCGCCTAGGCAGTTCAATAGGCATAAAACGTGTGTGTCAATGCAGGATGAGCCTCTCGGCTCTCTCACCAATCCTTGGGTACCGTCCTCAGCTCCGGTCCCTCCAATGGTGGCTCTGGTCTCTTCAATGGCGGCGTCCGGTCTCCTCAGTCACAGCCCTGAACTCCGGTCATCAGCTCCGTCCGACCGACAGTAAAGGGGAAGTCTCCGCTTCGCTGCTGTGGACTCTGAGGGGTGAGAGTCTCACTCCATCGGCTGCAAGGCCCAGGCTTCAGGCCTTCAGCTCCGGTCCGCACAGGTGTCTCTGCTGGCTGCAGTCTACGCGTCACACGCTCTGTCAGCAGAGGCAGGCCAGTCCTGTCAGGCCTCAGAAGAGGAAGTGTCCCAAGAGGAAGAGGCGGTCTCCGCTCTTCCCTTTTATAATCTCCCCCAGCAGCCTCCCGGGCGGAAGCAAGCAGCCTGGGAGCCTGGGGAATTATGGGAAATGTAGTCTCTTCCCCTAAAAGGGGTAGAACCCCGCTACATAAAGTATATCTAAAGTCAAAAGGCTAGGGTATGTACTTTTGCCATCAGTGTCCCATTAAGGAGGTTTCTTTTCTACTTCCTGTCCTATGGAAACTAACAGGAAGTGAGAGGAAATCTCTGCAAAGTGAGGGGAATC
This sequence comes from Lithobates sylvaticus, assembly GCA_028564925.1. Classification (NCBI taxonomy): domain Eukaryota; kingdom Metazoa; phylum Chordata; class Amphibia; order Anura; family Ranidae; genus Lithobates; species Lithobates sylvaticus. The sequence goes on along the minus strand of JAQSEC010001780.1, from coordinate 405,479 downwards.
CCCGGACCATCACCCTCCCAAGGAAGATCCCGCCTCTCCACCCCTCCTTCCTTCCTCTGAAGCACCTAAACCTCACTTCCAGTCGATGGGAATAACTGGAACATTGCTATTGGATTGTGTCTACTGGATTGTATTGATGTGTCAGATTTGACCTACTTTTGTCAATATATTGGAAATCTTTTTGTCTTCAACAAATCTGTTTTATGGTAATGCACAAGGCTGGTGTACCCTCTCTTTTGTTTTTGTTATACAGCAGCTACCTTTAGTCCAGGTTCACATATGTGTGAATTGGATGCTAGTTTCCCCACATCCAATTCGCATGACATGCTAGTGTGACCGGCTCTCAATGGAGCCGGTTCCCCTTAGGTCCTGGATGCCCATGGTCCGCATTCGAAAAGAGTCCTGTGTATGTTTGGGTCCAATTCAGGTGCGCATTCAGGCAAAATTCGGACCTGATTCACACCTGAACCGGTGAACAGGAACACACTGACCCCATGCTGGGAACCACAGCAGCACATATGTGAACCTGGCCTTAGGGACAGGTTAAGAGTCGGGTCCAGTTATTGAGGAACTATTTATGGTTGTGAGAACTTCTCTATTCTGAAAACATAATTTGAGAGCTTACAATCTAAATTAGAGGGACAAGTGATACACAAAGTAATTGAGGGAGGTATGAACTGATAGAAAAAGTAGAAAAAGGAAGGTAGATATTATTATTACATGATTTATATAGCGCCAACAGTTTACACAGCGCTAGATAGAGGGAGGATGAAGAGATGCATTTTCAAAGATTACCTATATGGGGATAGAGGAGGAGGCAGCCAAACAGATTGGGGAAGAGAGTTCCAGAGAATGGGAGAGACTCTGGGGAAGTCCTGGAAGTGAGTATGGGAAGACGTAATGAGAGGTAGAGAGCAGAAGGTCTTGGGAGGAGTGAAGAGGGTGGTTTGGTGATATTTTGAGATGAGTTTGTTGATGTAACTCGGGAGAGATATGTGGATGGCTTTGTATGTTTAAGTATTTTTAAATTTGATTTGTTGGGCAAGAAGAAGCCAGAGGAGGGATTGGCAGAGAGGGATGGAAGATACTGAATTCTTGGTAAGGTGAATAATCCTGGCAGCAGCATTCATGATAAGTAAAAACCAATGTGTAGCGCTAACAAAAAAGTGAATAAATAGTGAGGCTAAATAATTCACAAATAACAAATAATTGATGTGTAAAAAGTCCAATGTTGTGCAATAAACTAAACACAATATAAATATAAGTGATAGAGTCCTTGCTCAAAGGCAACCTATCATGTGACATAAGACATCCTTTCATGTGGAATGCTGTGATATTGGAGGGTCACTGGAAGCACAGATTCGGGTATGTATACACACGGATAAACCTCCAATGGATATGAAATGAATACGCTTACCAGCGATGTTGGACCCACCTACTGTACGGCAGTAGGTCGGATAGGCTTAGGGTAATCTCTGTAGATGGTGCCAAGCAGACCAAAGACTGGATTTAGACAGCACACCTCCGGATCCGAGATGGATTCCCAAGTAGATATTCCGAAATCCTCCGAAATGGCTCTAGCATGTCATCCAGAATGGTCCACAGTGACATGTGACACCAGGAAAAACCCCAAAAAAGGGAACAGGAAAAAGAAAAAGAGACTCCAATAGTGTAAGTCCGCCACTACTTTATTGGATGTGGGGTATAGGTGGTAGTACAAAGGGGATTAGCGCATGCAGTACAGAGCATATAAAATACAAACATTTAAATAAGAACAGAATAAAAGCAATATGGGGGTCTCAAAATCAGCAAAGCCCGACGCGTTTCGACCAATCGGTCTTCTACTGGATGCCACTTGTTTATTTGACTTTGTTTGTTAGGGTGTTGGCTGCTTTCACATATATTTTCACGATATATTTCATTTTCACTATTGTATATTTTTGATATTCATTTTATCGTTTTATATCAGAATATATTACTTTTGGGTTAGCGCAGTGTTTCCCCCATTATAAGCAGCATTCATGATAGACTGATGGGGGGCGAGTGGGTAGCCGCCTGTGTAAAGGTAGGTCAATGAGGAGGGAGTTGCAATAGTCACGGCAATATTCAAAACAAACATCTAAAAGCCTTCTCTGCTACAAAATGCCACGAGGAGTCACTGTTAATGTCTCATGCAATAGAGTGAATATCAGTTCTAAAGACTTATTGCACAGTTTATTAAATAGCAAAACTGTCCGTCTTGCATAAGCATTCAATATTTCTGTCTGGTCGGATACGTCGGTTCTCAAATGATTACACCTTGACTGTATTTCAAGACTTTGCTTGAAGGACAGCATTGATTTGAAGAGCAGATTTCATTTTTCTGAAAGACACTGACCGTTTCTGTGCTTCCTTTGCAGGTTATATACTCCAATACTCGGAAGATAACAGCGAGCAGTGGGGCAGTATTCCTATTAGTCCCAGCGAGCGCGCATACCGCCTGGAAAACCTAAAATGTGGCACCTGGTACAAATTTACCCTCACGGCCCAAAACGGAGTCGGACCCGGGCGCATCAGTGAGATCATAGAGGCTAAAACCCTTGGGAAAGGTACTGGAGTCTTGTCCTGCCCACCCAAAGCAGGAAGTAATTATTAACTATCCAGTTATTTGATTTTATCTCATTTGTTTTTGAATGAAAATTAACCTTTTCTTCTGCCAACCGCTCACATCTCTTGTATGCATGGGTTTTTGTTTGCATCGGCTTTTTGCTCTATACAAGTCAATAGGAATGTAAAAGCTACTTGGTGCAGCTTAGAAGATCGGAAGCTTGTCTGATGAAATTCATAATGGTCTCTGAAGCATCTCAATAGTTAGCTGAATGCACCTAAAAGCATCCTGCATTAGCCCATCTAAACAAGTTCCTATACTTGTATTGCTGTTGGTACTGTTGGGAAATTTCACCTCACCTTCCTATCCTTGTGACAGCAAAAATATCTCCCAGACCAGTGATGGCAAACCTTGGCACCCCATATGGAACTACATATCCCATGATGCTCATGCACTCTGCATTGTAGTTAAGCATCATGGGAAATGTAGTTCCAAAACATCTGGGGTGCAAGGGTTAGCCATCAGTGTCCTAGACAGTTGGAGGCTTAAAGTAGAACTATAGACAAAACTTTTTTTTTTTAATTTTCATTTTGGATAGTGTAATGGAGGGTTATACCATGTCAGATTTTTTTTTGCCATCTTTGTCCCATTGTGGAGATTTCCCTTCACTTCCTGTCCCATAACCAAACAGGAAATGAGAAGAAATCCTGGCAAATTAGGGGAATTCATTCATGGGGTCACCAGAACCCCATTGGAAGATTTTCCCTCCTTTACTTTTCTTCGGGCAACACACAATTTGTAATTTTCTTTTATGTTCGCATTCAATGATAATGGTAAACAGGACAAATATAAAGGGGGAATCTTCTTAACAGGGCACAGACAGCAAAAAAAACTGGCAAGCATTCTAATCCCTCTCTACTCAATCCAAAACTAAAAAAAATGTTTTGCCTTTAGTTATACTTTGATAACCTGACAAAGTTTATAACCCATCCTCATTTTACTGAATAAAGTCTACTTTTAGGTTTTTATTAGCAGTCTGTATCCCTGCTATGGAAATTCTCCATTGCTTCCTTCCAGGACAGATAGTGATTGAAAATCTCTCCAAGGAGGAAAACTACAGCTAGGCTACAGTAGACTTTATTCAGTAAAATGAGGATGGGTTATATACTTTGTCAGGTTATCAAAGTATAACTTTATTTAAGTCTAAAGAAACTATTGAGTACTGTCTGTGATACTTTTTTTTTTATTCTCAATAACATACAATTTTTCAGGACAAGCTTTCAGGATAGGTCCCCTTCTTCAAGGTCCAACCAGTGCTCCTGGACCTTGAAGGACCTGCTTGGACCTTGAAGAAGGGGACATACCCTGAAAACTAGTTCTAAAAAAATGTATGTAAGTGCAAATAAAAAAAGTATCACAGACAATACTCAATTGTTTCTGTTGCAAGTGAACGAATACGGCTACAATCACTTCATTCAAGTCTACAAATGTTTTTGCCTGGAGTTTGACTTTACCTTTGCAAAGATTTTAGGGTATATTGGAAGGTGATGTTGACCATTGTCTTCCATTTGTCAGAAACTATGAAATCGGACCGAGACAGAAGTACCGTTAAATCACACTCGTTTAATAATAAAAGTAAATAGAACAAACGTAGTCAAAACATAGCCATAGTTCAGGAACCGGTATGGATAGTCAGACAAGCCAAACGTCAGGGAGCCGGAGATGAGCGTAATAAAACAGCAAGCAGGATCTGGAGCCAGAAGGGATGTCAGCCAAGCAAGTCTTTTAACAGGAATGCAGGAGAGCGTCTCTGTGATGCTGACTAAGGCGAAGGCAGAGATCTCTTGGGCTGGACGGCTTAAGTAGGCAGGACTGACGAGCAGGAAATCATCAACAGCTGTGTACCTGTGGAGAGATAGGAGCTGGCAATTAGCCGAGAGCTGAGTGGCCAACTCAGAGAAGGAAGGACTGAGCCCAGCCCTGACACCATGCTAGGTAAGCCACCCTAAAACTAACTAAACCACACTGACATACACTATAATGTCAAAAGTACTGGGACACCTGCCTTTATATGCACATGAAGATTATTGGCATCCCAGTCTTAGTCCATAGGGTTAAATATTGAGTTGGCCCACCCTTTGCAGCTATAACCGCTTCAGCTCTTCTGGGAAGGTTGTACACAAGGTTTAGGAGTGTGTCTATGGCAGGGGTCTCAAACTGGTGGCCCTCCAGCTGTTGCAAAACTACAATTCCCATGAGGCTTTGCAAGGCTGACAGTTACAAGCATGACTCCCATAGGCAGAGGCATGATGGGACTTGTAGTTCCGCAACAGCTGGAGGGCCGCCAGTTTGAGACCTCTGGTCTATGGGAATATTTGATCATTCTTACAGAAGCTCTTTTGTGAGGTCAGGCACTGATGTTGGACATGAAGGTCTGGCTCGCAATCTCCACTCTAATTTATCCCTAAGGTTTGGATCAGGACTCAGGCCAGTCAAGTTCCTTCACCCCATACTCGGTCATGCATGTCTTTATGGACCTTGCTTTGTGCACTGATCATTTGGTGGAGGGGGGATTATGATGTGGGGTTGTATTTCAGATGTTGGACTTGGCCCCTTAGTTCAAGTGAAGGGAACTCTTAAGGCACCAGCATACCAAGACATTTTGGACCATTTCATGCTCCCAACTTTATGGGAATAGTTTGAGGTGCCCCCTTCCTGTTCCAACAGGACTGCACACCAGTGCACAAGCAAGTAATGGTTTGTTTTTCGGGGGCTATAGTGTAATATATGGGGCTTATAACCCTGTGTCAAAGCAAAACTATAATTAATATTGTAGGTGGACAACCAGAGCCATGGTGGAGGGCTCCTTGATAGATTGACATTGAGACCCTGTGTTGGTCTTGTTCTTGGGGTGCCCAGCAGGGGATGGTGCTAAGGCTGATTGTTTTGTGTGTGTACAATCAGAAGCGCCTAAAGTGAAGAATCACATGCAGAAAATATTTGGTTCAAGACTTGATTTGCAATCAGTAAAATATTTTATATCCAATGCCTTTCTTTTAAGAGGATTCAGACTTCCCATTCTTCAAGGCTTTTAATGGCAATGCCATGGAAACGTTTCACAGTCTATGGGTTGTAACAGCGAGTCCGTGTTACTCCAGTGTGGCAAAACCAGTGATTACACTAAGACAACTGCTTAGCATCAGGTACCAGGGGGTCTCTGCACCTTCAGAATCCCCAGAATTCAACTCAACATTGTGTGCAAATACTGACTTAGGCCCCATTCACACGAGGCAGTTGGACACTTTTTTCAACTGCCCCTGAACGCATACAATGTTATCCTATGTGTCCATGTACACAGTCTCGTTTTTTCCCGTTTTTATGCAGTTGCGTTTAACCTCGTTTTTCCAGAAGCAAAAAAATGGGTTCAGACACTTTGCTTTTCCACGTTTCAGATGCAAAAAGCGGTTAAACGTGGCACCCGCGTTTAGCCGCGTTTGCGTTAATAAGCGTTTTTAAAGGAACCCAATTTTTTGGACCAGAAAACTCAGAAATATGATGGTAAACCATAAAAAATACTAAAAAAAATTGGTTTAAAATGTCATAATTACTTTAGTTCATAGAGCATATATACTCACTGATGCAATGCCATAAAAAACTATTTTTTTAGGTAGCTTAGACAATGAGGAATGCCTCCATTTCTTTGCCCCAACCCTTCATCCAATTTCTAATCTAATCAGTGACTCCACCTAGTCTGACCAAAGCATAGCAATGTCTTTTTTTTCACAAAGAAAAACCTGCATACCAATGTCTAGTCAGCCCCAACCCCCCACCATGTTTGTGAAATAGCCAACGGACATTCGCTGTGCCATCAACGGAAGGGTCCAATATCGACGAGCTCTGATTCTGGACCTCTCACGCAATTTGCAACGACGTTGCTGCCTCATCAAGAGCAACATCAGGAGCATTTCCTGACATATATTCAATATGGGATCCATTTCCAAAAAAAAAACACTGATCAAAATGTCAGAAATAGTTAATAATACATGCTTTCTGAGCTTGGGGAGGGTCTATATGATTATGTTATCTTTACACGCTTATGGACGCAAACGCGGTTAAACGCGGCATTAAAAAGGCGGCAAAATGCGCGTTTTTAAATGCAGGTTTCTGCATCTGCGTCTCGTGTGCATGGGGCCTAAGAACAGTAGACATGTTCACAATAAAAAAAATTGTTTAGATTCGTTCCGTTTCTGTTCGTTTCCGTTGAATCGTAACGATTCGTAAATTCGTAAGTCGTCGGTGTTCGTAGAGTTATTTTTTCGTTGATTCGTTTTTTCTGTTAGTCTAATTTTCGTTTATTTGAAATTCGTATTTTCGTATTTTTGTTGTATTTTGTATTCGGCCGCATTTGTATTTTCGGAGATTTAGTTACATTCGTACTTTCGTAAGATTGATTTATTCGTACTTTCGTAACATTGTTTTCGTAGATTCGTAATCGGAGCATTATTCATAATTTTATGTAATGTGTATATGCTATTATTACATTGTAAGAGACACGGAAAATTACGAATCAAAAAAAAAAAAAAAAGTTACGAATGTACGAATTTTTTCGTTCAATCCATTCGAAGCACGTTAAGCAGCGCCATTGTAAGGGACACGGAAAATTACGAATCAACAAACCAAAAAAAAGTTACGAATGTACGAATTTTTTCATTCATTTTGATTTTCGTTGTTTCTGTTTTTGTTTTTCGGATTTTCATTCTTTTGTAGTTTCGTTGTTTCTAATTTAATTATTTCGTATTTTCGTTGTTTTTCTTATTCGTTCGTTTCGATAGTTCGTTATTCGTTAGAATTTTTTGCGAATCATTCGTTCATTCGTACGATAACGAATGAACGAATATAACGAATTTGAACGGAAAACGAATCGTAACTAAACGAATTGCACATGTCTAACAGTCAGATACATGGCCATTGCTCCTCAGCAGCACCTGTTGAGCTTTGTGGATTCCCAAGAGCACTTTGATAAAAAGCTATGTGCGGGCGACTCGCGGCGTGGTGTGTGTGGTATCTTGTGTTGAGCGCTTGTATCAGTTTATTCACTCTGACATGCTGACGGGTTTACTTTAAATCTGCACTTTGTGCCTTGAGGGCTTGGTTGGTGTTGAGTATCTTTTTCCAGACCAGAAGCATTGCGGGCAATGTAGGCTCTTCTCTGATCTATGTGTAATCTGGTGATTCTTCATAACTGTATCTCATTTTCAATATAAATCTCATTTCCGTGCTTATAAATATTTATGGACGTTGACTATAAGCCTGCATACATCTCCCCAGGTCAGGCAGTGTTTGCTTACCTTCATTGTCAATAAATCCAGTTTGCTGTCTTGGCAAGTTTAGTGGGGAATAGTGCTTTGTACTGTAGATGGATAGGTGACACCGGGTTGTATTCTTAACCCTTTCTTTCTTCTAGCAGATCTCTTCCTTAAAGGTATATTGGTTTATTTTTTTGTTTCTGGGGGTTTTTAAACTTTTTTTTTTTTTTTTGTCGTTTCGACTATATAAAATCTTTGTTTTAAAAACAAACATTAAATGCAAGATGCCTCAATGATATCCGTCAAAGATAATTATGGATTTTCTCAAGACAGCTCACACAAGTTTGTTTAAAGTGATGCTGATGGTAGGAAAATAGTATCAACCAAATAAAAACGTCATACTTACAAACAACATAAAAAGTAATATAATATAGCATTTACACATGTATGGGAAAGCCCAATGTGTCCCTGTTAAGGAGAAGTGGGCTCCTTCCAGGAAAAACCTGCCTTTTATGTACTGTAAAGGCTAGTTATAGATTGGGGTGGTTGCCACTTATCCGTAGAGCTTGTCGGCTTGTAGGCAGGTGCAGTCTGTACTCCCCACTGTAGGTGGTGCTCAACCGAAGTGGCATTGCAGAAGAGGAAGAAAGTTGTGAGGAGCTTGGTTCCTCTACAAAACCCTGTGGTCTCCAGGGGGGCAGCTGTCCGATTGGAAGCTGTTGCTCCTCCTGACCTTCGGCGGCCATCTTGGGTCAGGGCAGTGGCTAATTAAGATCCTGGCTCCTAGATCTGACATGCTTTTAGTGAGTAGCTAGTGTAGGAACAGGTTCCCCATCTGTTAGGGTGGAGGAGTAGGGAAAGTACAGGGACTATGATCTCCAATCACAAAGCCTCCCATTGGACTGGCCAGGTCACATTCCCGTTCATCGTTGCAGAAGTTGTCATCATCTCAGGATAGCGCTGCTCTGCTACCGTTTCGTAAGTGTCTCCGGTCGGCTGTCCTTACCCACCGGGTCTAGTTATACATTGTTGGTACTTTTTTAATACACTGTCCTTATAACCTCGGCCTCTGTGTGATGTCTGCTCGCAGACACACCACGCTGCACCCTGCTCACAGGATAAATTGTGCATGGGAAGGCAATGGATGCTTTCGGGTGCCCTTGTGCTCTTGTAAATGTGTGCAACCAAACCCGCTGTCTTTAACATGAACTGTTAGCCCCAGTACACACGGTCGGAAATTCCGACCACAAAATCCGTCTGATTTTTTCAGACGGATTTTGTCTGAAACTGGTGTTGCATACACACGGTCGGACAAAGTTGTCGGAAAATCCGATCGTTCCAAACGTGGTGGCGTTCGTTGCGTACGACGGAACTACGTAAAGGCTAGTAGCCAATAGCTTTGGTCTCGTAATTTGATCTGAGCATGCGTGGCACTTTGTCCGTCAGAATTCTCGGCACACGATCGGAAAAAGTCCGATCAGATTATGTTGTCGGAAAATTTGAGATCCTGCTCTCAAATTTTTTCAGTCGGAAATTCCGATGGAAAAAGCCCGCTAGAGCCAACACACGATCGGATTTTCCCACAACATAATCCGATCTGACTTTTTCCATCAGAATATCCGACCGGGTGTACAGGGCATTAAGACAGAGCTATTTTGTTTATTTTTTTATTTTTTGCAGGGTAGCTGGTAAGTGTGCTGGCAATTTTTTCTTGTGTGTGCACCTTACTGTAAAGGCCAGTTATAGATTGGGGTGGTTGCCACTTATCTGTAGAGCTTGTCAAAAGACTTCATATTAGCCTGGACCACACTGAAGAATCTTGACATCTGACACACTTCTGGGTGTTGCAGTAGCGTCGGGAGGAACTACAGAATTTGGTGGGGGGGATATACTGTAGGCATCAGCATGAAGTCCCTTTATTTACAGGACATTGTTGGTTGATACTGGTTTTCCCTCAATGGAGTCGCTTTACACAAAACAATTGGCTTTGGCTGGTAACCAAAAGCAGGCCAGGGTTCCGCCTGGAAGGTTTAGATAAAAAGAATAGCAAAAAAGAGGATTTCACCATATAAGACCAGTGTGTTGTTGCCAAATCCCTAATTATAGATCAAGAAAAAGAGAATCCCCCTTCGTTGGGACTTTATAGGCAACAACCACACATTTATGAATTTGAAAATATAATTAGGTATACATAAAATCATTCGATCATAAAATGACCAATGGTTAAAAGGACAAAGCAAAGATAGTAGACAAATGTGCAAAAAAATTAAAAAATAAAATAAATAAAATAAAGAAAAACAAAGAAAAGACAAAAAACTACAGGTCACATGGTTTGCATGACAAAAAGATTGTTGTTACTCTCCGGTATACAGTAGTCTCTGGTACCCTACGCGTTTCTAGTTCAAGCACCTTCGTCAGGGGTATTTATTAAGAGTATATGCAGTCATAATTGTGTCTTACATGTAAAATGTTCCACCATACAACTTGGAAAATAGATGAAGCACTGCCAGCGGGGGTGTCAGTGGATGGGGGAGCACCAATAGTATACTATAATGTCAGAAAAAAGGACTTGCCTATTTAAGTTGCCAAACTTTGACACTTCAAGTCCTTTCACATTAGACCTCCCTATAAAAGAGGGACCCTCTATCTAGACATCACCCCGCTCTGCAGTACTCCTAGATATAAAGAATGTACGATATTACATATTTTTCATATTAATGTAAAAAGTGTAATATTTTAACAAAATATATACAAAAATACCACAATCGTTACCCTCATGTTTACTGTCGGCTTCTCAAGACAGTGAGAATTGTCTATGTTAAGAAATATTTTATGACCATATGGGTACCTATTTCTTTGTGGGCTTGATAATGCACTTACTGATTCAAAGGATCTTTTGCCATTACTACTCTAGCACCTACCCACTGGCCACTCCGTCTTTGGTGTTAATTCTGCAAAAGATACACCAGTAGCAAAGCAGCCAACAAATATTGGCAAGTGTTCTTCGTTATCTTTCACTGTCATGGTGCAGTAGCACTGCTGCATTAGCATTTCTTTAACGATGATTATTTAACAGTTGGTGAAAGTTCCGCTTTAGGCCCATAGCTATGGGAACAAGACCTGCAGTGGCAAGACCCTTCTTAATGACAGCAGCAGTCTCTGCGCTCCGTTCAACAATCAACTATAGTGTAATGAAGTGTAACAGAGATTTCTTTATGAACATCAGCTGCTGCTATAAATATTAGACACCTGCCTGTTAACACCACATGGGCCATTAACCAGAAATATTAACAAAGTAAGGGGAGATAATCACTTGCATTAAAGAAAAGAGACTTTTTCCTAAACTTTTACTAGTTTGCAGTGATGTAGCTGTAAATCTTTATTAAAGTCACATCAGAAGCCTAGAGTCTCTGCTTTCTGGTCTTGATGCAACTGATCTTCCTGCCTCCTCTCCTGGGGCCATATTACAGTAAGGCACTTGTGAATGAATGAATGAATGATTTGTATAGCGCTGCAAATGCGAACTGAATTGCCTCAAGGCGCTTGGTCCATCCTGTGTTGTTCTGCTTCTTAGAAGAGGTGGGTCTTGAGTTTTTTTCCTGAAGGCCCGATGGTTTTCTTCCATGTGGATGTTGGTGGGTAGAACGTTCCATAGCCGAGGTCCTTGGACAGCGAATCTTCGTTCTCCCTTAGATTTGTAGCGGGACTTTGGAATGAGGAGGCGATTTTGGTTTGTTGATCGGAGACTGCGATTAGGTATGTAATGTTTTATTTTCTCACATAGGTATTGAGGAGCCTTTCCTTGAGTGCATTTGTGGGTGAGGCAAGAGGGTCTTGAATGTGATCCTATCCTTTACCGTTAGCCAATGTAGGGTCCTTAGGGATGGGGAGATGGATTCCCAGGGTTTCTTTTCCGTGACTAGTCTTGCTGCTGTGTTTTGGACAACTTGCAGGCGTGCAATCTGGTAATTAGGTAGTCCTATGTAGAGGAAATTTGTGTAGTCGAGTCGGAAATTGATGATTGTTCCAACTTGTTGTGCTTTTTTTAAGGAAATTTTCCCGCACATTTTTATTAAGTAATTTTTAACGAAGATATTTTTAAGATACAAGATCAATCTATACGACACAGTCTATATATGCGAAACTTGTTCACGGAGACGAGTGATCATACTTAATAGTCACATTTATTGGTTGACAGAAAACAAATATTTACATGAAATTAAAATACAGATTGCATTATTTAAACATTTGACAATTAATGGAAATACCCTCAAAATGGGCGTAGCAGTACCTTGGACACCATATCACCATGATAACTTCTTCAGTAGAATCAATAACCTTATACTTGACAATTTAACATAATGTCTGTATTTCACACACCCAGCCGTTGCTATGCTGCAGGTAAGCAACGTTGAACAATGCAAAATATTTTAGACATTTGTTTGTCAATAAAATTCGGTAACTATGCAAAAATAATATATAATGAAAAATTGAATATTAGAGAAAAAATCTAAAAGGCGGTTATTGATTCTGGAGAATGATTATCAATACTAAAATATTCAATACATCAATAATTAAGAGAACATACCAGATAAAATCAACATGTTATATTTACCCATTCCAAAATGACTATTAGTCTGGACTTAGGATGGCTACCGGGTTCAGGAATCTCCTTGGAGGTTTAAAGTATATTTCCAGGCATGGCTGTCAGTCTATCTGGGAAGATGTTTCTCTCCCTTGTCCCTTCCCCAGGGTGGGTCCCTGAGCTCTCAGGTTCCCCTGAGCTGTCTCCCTTGACTATCTCTCTTGCTTCTTAAATACCCTCTCACACAATAAGATTATAAAACTTGTAATATGTTCAGCCCAAAAGGTATGTGTCTCTTTCCTATTGGCCTAAATGTTTTTAATGTAATTGCACCTTCAACCACCAGGGGTCTCACATGTGTTTTGGGGCTGCTCTGTAAAGTAATATATTTTATTTTATACTGTATATTTTACTTTAGTGGAAATATCTATATCTTTAATATTTGGGAATTCTACTAACCCCATACTATCAAATACGCTTAGCATAATTATTGATCAATCACTTTGCATAAAATGGTGATATATATGCATATCATTGTATATCTGTAAACATTTAGTCCATTTAACAAGGACACAAGTTATATGTATATATATATATATATATATATATATATATATATATATATATATATATATATATATATATATATATATATATTAATCAACATCACATACAGTTTTTATCTATCTGGATACCTGTATAATTTGGGTATCCAATCAATATTTGTTTATCTAAACATGATTCAATTCTCATATATTCATATCATAATCATATATTTGTCTTAATACTAATTTGTTCCTAACACAATTCTATTAATAATCACCCTTTATTTATTATGTTTTCTTTATAACCGATTTCATCAATTCATCGGATACTAAAATTATATTTTCTTTTGTGACCTACACATCTCACATATACTTTGAATTGACTTGTAACATCATGTTTTGAGATGAACTTTGGGCAGTCCACTACATGTTTTGATAGCTTAGCTGTATACACAATTTCCTGGGACTTCACATAATAGGCTTTGTCGGGCAAGGTGTTGGCTTATTGGCTTTTTCCTTGATGGTTGTAAATTGTCCAAACAGCCTTCACCTCAGCACAAAGGATTCTCCCCAGTCACGAACCACCTCCAAATGATGACACCTAATAAATTTGGCCTTCTCAAACTAATCAACAAAAATAAGTACACACCTTTTGTTTGGTGACAAAGGCTACCATTGTTCCTGTCTCCTTTCTGGTTCAATACAGGCTTGTAAACTTTATATATTTGAGACTTGTAAAATAGGCAACCAGTTCATCTGCTTTTCAGGAGCAAAAGTTCATTTCTATTTTTTTTTGTTAGGCCTACTGAATCTCCCATCTCTGCCAGCGAATATTAGATACATTTCTTCATAAATTCACAACAAAGCCCCCCTTGGAAAGTTGTCGGTTGCCGGAAGTCATCTGACAGACTTTCCCAATGCAACTTGTTGAAGAAATATGGCTTTGTTTGGGCCTTGTAAGTCGAGTTGTGAAAATGGATCCGGATTGTGGATATATTTAAAAGGTATAGACACCTGCAGATGGGTGTAATTCTTTGGAAAAAAAAATGGGTTTGTGATCGATGTGTGCATCTCAGGGCCGTCATCCGTTCTTTGGCGGGAAATGGATCACTCCGGGCATCTTTTGGTTCTTGGCTGTCCTGGTGGGTTGTGTCCCTGTAGACTGGCCATCAATGATGTCCCTGGATTCCACATACGGTTCCTTCTCTGGATGTTTCACACATGTTGGACTCTCGGTTCTGTTGACCGGCTCATGGACATATTGGTTCTGTAAAGGAAAATAGATTCCATGAGAAAAACATATATGTCCTTTTCCTTTTTATATAATTTATGTTTGAGATATCCATGTCAAACTGGTATCCTGGGCTTCCTCAGAGCCCCCCTCTTTCCCATTGTGTTATCAGTCCTTTAACTAAACACCTTGGATATAAAGACAATGTATGACACATTTGCTATGGGAGACCAAGCTCCAGGGCTCATTATCATGAGGACATTTATTAATAGCTGTGGATACCAGACATTTATGACTGACTAATGTTCCTTTTTAGCTTAATTGTAGCGGTTCTGGAGTAACAATAAAAGCATTTCAGTTTGACATGTAAGTGACAACTCATTGTCAGTAATAAGATATTTGACATCATAGTCAACCTTCTACTTGTGAGGAATAAAACAAATAAATTCTCCCCCCTTTGGGGTGTCAATATAACTCATTTGAGGCAATCAAACTACCTTATGCGGGTGACTCCTCATCTTTTACCAAAATATCAAACCATTTAGGCCTCCTGATATTAATGTCTTTAGGATTCGGTCTTCCTCTGGAATTACCGTCTTCGTCAACTTCTTGAAATTAGGCTGTTTGGAGCGACCTGTTTATGTCAGAGGAATGAAGTGACCACTGAAAAATAGGAGAATAATTAATATCTAACAACCACAATCCCCCGGAAGGGATTTCAGGATCCTCATTACTGTGACCTGGGAGAAACATAGTGTTGGAACCTCTACTTCCTATATCTTTATTCAGTGCATTCCTCTGATTTATTTTAACATAGGCGCTTAAAAGGCTCTGTGGCCCTTGGCTGGCCACATGATTTGCCCCTTGAAGAATGTCTATTCATGTTCATTTTAGCAATGAAACCATTGATACACTCGTGGTTTTTAATCTATTCAATTAATTAAGTCAATCTATTTATTTATTTCACAAATTGGCACAACACACTGAACTAAGTAACCAACTGGTCCACACCATTTGCCGGTGTACTATAGAAAGTTCAACATTTTAGATCCTATATATCTGTTCCTAATTTTACCAAGCTTTGGTTTGCACGAATTATCAAACCATATATTGTATGAGGTTTATGCGCACTGCAGCCATCTATACCTCAGCAAATTCACCTTTTGAAGGAAGTTTTAATACACTTAACACTGTTTTATTTATTTTATCACGTATTCATATATCACATATTATTCACGTTTTGCGCAGAGGTCTCCTAAATAACTTATTTTAAACAATCTATTGAGTTTTTAAGGTTGATTTAAGCGCACCTATTACACAAAAATGTGTACTTGTCTTTAACTTATTTTACGTGTGGGAACACTATTATATGGGTTGCAGCTACATCATTTGGTTATCTTAAATATCGGTTGCATCTCTGATTTTAAATTCATAGTAGCGCTTGAGTACATGCATTCAGTACTTATTCAAACCGTGTAACATATCCGTAATTTTGTCTATTTTGGTTTCCATATTGCTTACAGGCTGATCAGAATTGGGTTGTGGGACCCGGTTTCTGTACTTTCTGGGGACTACTGGCTCAGTTTGATCAGACATATCACCATCAGAAACATTGTCTTGATTTTGGGATAGTTGTCTGGGCCTTAGTTGTTCCCTATTGTTCTGGGGATTTTGTGGTGTCCTACCCTGTAGTTTCTCCCTATTTACCCGTGTAGGCCCCAGAAGCCAATTACACCGGTAAAGGTGAGGGTGTCTACCCTTAGGTTTAAATCTGACCCGTTGGAGGTATACCCTATAGTTTCTCCTAAACCTCGGGTCTGGATCCTTTGGATGAGACTCCTGAGGTGGTCTTTGAACTCCCCCTCTAAAGGGTACTCTCTGCTCCCCCCTTCTGATGGGTGGGGACATTGGTCTCCCGCTGGGGAAACTCAGTGGCATCTCTCCTCTGACTATATCAGCGTATCTCTTTTTCTTGGTTTTGGACTGTAATGATTGAGGAGATACATAAAATTCATCCACAAATTTCATCATAGGGCCTTCAGGCCTTCCATTGTTTTCACCAGTCTGTTGGATAGAGTACAAATTGTTACTCTCTTTTACCAAAGACTCCAGTGAACACCCCCCTTTGTAATCTTTTGCTAAATTCACTTTTATGTGGGTAGGTGGGGATTCGAAGAACATGGGTTCAAACCCAGTTTTGTCATAACCTGGCTCCTTTTCTGCTAAGTGGACAACACTTTTGAGCACATCCATAAATTCGGTGGGGCTTTGATTATTGGTACATGTGATATTGTGTATATCCGCGCTAGCCGCGTTAACATTTTTGTGCGGGACAAATCCTAGATGACAGCCGTTTTTAATTTCTTGCCAGGCAGTACCCAACAGACTTTTTAACTCTTCGCAGAATGGACGGTGTTTGGTTTCAAATACCCACGGTAAGAAATTAATCCTAGATTGGTCATTTAGGCCTAAAGCTGATTAAGCATTTTCATAGGCCTCAATGTGGTCAATAATGCATATGGATCCCTCTTCCTTAAACACTGGGACAGCATCTTTTAAAAATTTTATTATTTCTGAGGCGTCCTGTTTAGGGGTGCCTGTAGTTTTCTCTGATCCCAAAGAAAACTGATTAGACCCATTTTCATGTGGTGGTTCAATTTTTACCCCCCTTTGCTCTACAGATGGCTTGGGGTAGAATATGGTTACTTTTTCTAATTCCTCTTCATTATGTAACTCCCAAACTTTAGGTTGAGAGTCAAATTTTGGAGTATTATCAGATTCTATACTTTCAGGGTTAAGTATCTGAGCATTATTCTGGGGCATAAACTTCCCTTGTTCTTTTAATTCTTCTTGTTGCTTAATTAGGGATTCCTGTCCTGACCTAAGCTGATTTGTTTCTTCTTTTAAATTTCCACTGCATATTACTCTGCAACTTTCTAAATTTCCACTGCCTATTACTCGGCAACTTTTTAAATTTCCACTGCCTATTACTCTGCAACTTTCGTCAGGAGACTCGTTTTCCTGCAGAAAACTCTCCTTCTCTCTTAATTGTTTACACTCTTTACCTAATTGGTGACATTCTTCCAGCATTGTTATTGCATTATTTTGCATCTGTTTTATTTCATATTTCATCATTGTCACTATAGACTCATCATGATATTCTGCCTTGTCATTAATCTCCTTTAGCTTTTTAGTGGGCTCATTTTCCCCTTCTATTAAATGGGACTGGGGTTCTAAGATATCACTCTCCTGTTGGGTATATTGACTTTTAAACTCACTATAAAGATACATCAGGTTATCGCTTAATTCAAAATGCATGGGATCAGGCCTTTCTATTTCCTTTGTCTCAGAGGAGCTGTCTGTGAGTTCATCGCTTTGACCTTCCACGTTCCACGCGTCTTTTATTAACTGACGGGCGTGGTTTATAAGGCCTTCAATGCCTGCTTCTAGACTAGTCTCGTTAGACAAACTTTTTTCAGCATGATTTGTCATGTTAATTTTTGAAAACATATCCAACATTTCCTGTACTTGTATCACATTTGTCTGAGTACTCATATTACCACTAAGGACTGACTCTTGATAATCCCTATCAACATAAAATTCACTTTGACCAGACATTTTTCTTGGCAAAAATATTTTTTTAAAAAAGTTAATAATTAATAATTTCATGCAAAATATTATTTCTGTCACCACCGTAACTATGACTGATCCTGTACAAAATATCGACAAAATATCGACGTTATCTCGACGTTGTGCTTTTTTAAGGAAAGTTTCCCGCACATTTTTATTAAGTAATTTTTAACGAAGATATTTTTAAGATACAAGATCAATCTATACGATACAGTCTATATATGTGAAACTTGTTCACGGAGACGAGTGATCATACTTAATAGTCACATTTATTGGTTGACAGAAAACAAATATTTACATGAAATTAAAATACAGATTGCATTATTTGAACATTTGACAATTAATGGAAATACCCTCAAAATGGGCGTAATAGTACCTTGGACACAATATCACCATGATAACTTCTTCAGTAGAATCAATAACCTTATACTTGACAATTTAACAGAATGTCTGTATTTCACACACCCAGCCGTTGCTATGCTGCAGGTAAGCAACGTTGAACAATGCAAAATATTTTAGACATTTGTTTGTCAATAAAATTCGGTAACTATGCAAAAATAATATATAATGAAAAATTGAATATTAGAGAAAAAATCTAAAAGGCGGTTATTGATTCTGGAGAATGATTATCAATACTAAAATATTCAATACATCAATAATTAAGAGAACATACCAGATAAAATCAACATGTTATATTTACCCATTCCAAAATGGCTATTAGTCTGGACTTAAGATGGCTACCGGGTTCAGGAATCTCCTTGGAGGTTTAAAGTATATTTCCAGGCATGGCTGTCAGTCTATCTGGGAAGATGTTTCTCTCCCTTGTCCCTTCCCCAGGGTGGGTCCCTGAGCTCTCAGGTTCCCCTGAGCTGTCTCCCTTGACTATCTCTCTTGCTTCTTAAATACCCTCTCACACAATAAGATTATAAAACTTTTAATATGTTCAGCCCAAAAGGTATGTGTCTCTTTCCTATTGGCCTAAATGTTTTTAATGTAATTGCACCTTCAACCACCAGGGGTCTCACATGTGTTTTGGGGCTGCTCTGTAAAGTAATATATTTTATTTTATACTGTATATTTTACTTTAGTGGAAATATCTATATCTTTAATATTTGGGAATTCTACTAACCCCATACTATCAAATACGCTTAGCATAATTATTGATCAATCACTTTGCATAAAATGGTGATATATATGCATATCATTGTATATCTGTAAACATTTAGTCCATTTAACAAGGACACAAGTTATATGTGTATATATATATATATATATTAATCAACATCACATACAGTTTTTATCTATCTGGATACCTGTATAATTTGGGTATCCAATCAATATTTGTTTATCTAAACATGATTCAATTCTCATATATTCATATCATAATCATATATTTGTCTTAATACTAATTTGTTCCTAACACAATTCTATTAATAATCACCCTTTATTTATTATGTTTTCTTTATAACCGATTTCATCAATTCATCGGATACTAAAATTATATTTTTTTTTGTGACCTACACATCTCACATATACTTTGAATTGACTTGTAACATCATGTTTTGAGATGAACTTTGGGCAGTCCACTACATGTTTTGATAGCTTAGCTGTATACACAATTTCCTGGGACTTCACATAATAGGCTTTGTCGGGCAAGGTTTTGGCTTATTGGCTTTTTCCTTGATGGTTGTAAATTGTCCAAACAGCCTTCACCTCAGCACAAAGGATTCTCCCCAGTCACGAACCACCTCCAAATGATGACACCTAATAAATTTGGCCTTCTCAAACTAATCAACAAAAATAAGTACACACCTTTTGTTTGGTGACAAAGGCTACCATTGTTCCTGTCTCCTTTCTGGTTCAATACAGGCTTGTAAACTTTATATATTTGAGACTTGTAAAATAGGCAACCAGTTCATCTGCTTTTCAGGAGCAAA
>JAQSEC010001780.1:271445-385158 GCA_028564925.1 Lithobates sylvaticus | reverse complement strand
AACCCCAAAATAAAAAAAAAAATGGCGTAGGGTGCCCCCCACAATCCATACCAGACCCTTATCCGAGCATGCAGCCCGGCAGGTAATGAACCATACCAGGCTACAAGCCCTCAACAAGGTGCCCCAAAAGCACCTTGTCCCCCTGGGCTGTGGTTGTGGGGGTCTGAGGGCAGGGGGCTTATCGGAATCTGGAAGCCCCCTTTAACAAGGGGGCCCCCAGATGCTGCCCTCCCATGTGAATGAGTATGGGGGTAAGTAGTACCCCTACCCTTTCACCAAAAAACGTCAATAAGAAATAACAACACACACACAGTTTTTGACAATTTCTGTCCGCAATCTGACAGTTCTTAAATAGGTAAGGGGCAGAGCCACCTGGCAACGTCACCTGGTGGCACCGCCCAGTGTGACGTCAATGATTGGTGCATGCTGGGTCAGTGACATCACCTGGGGGCGGTGCCACCAGGTGATGTCGCCAGGTGGCACTGCCCCTTACCTATTAAGAACTTTCAGATGGCAGAGCAGGCAGATGGCGGTTAGCCTTTGTCGCGAGCGAAGTGTTTCTTTTTTTCAAGTCCAGCAGTGGCGACGGTGTCATGATTGACATGCATCTACATCGAGGGACATTTTATTTTTTATTTTAATAAAGGAATTGTCAAAATCTGTGTGTGTTTTTTTTTCTTTTTGACACTTTTTTTGGTGAATTGGTACCTTACTCATTCACATAGGTGAGTGGGGCCGGGATCTGGGGGCCCCCTTGTACAGATTCCGATAAGCCCCCTGCCGGAAGACTCCCACAACCACAGCCCAGGGTTGTGGGGAAGAGGCCATCAACATGGAACAAGGTGACAAGTGCTTTGCTGCCCCAAAGCACCCCCCATGTTGAGGGCATATGGCCTGGTATTTGTTTTAAATTTTGCCCTTAACCGCTTCCCGACCGCCTAACGACGATATACGTCGGCAAAATGGCACGGGCAGGCAGAATCACGTACCTGTACGTGATCGTGCATGTGCCTGCCTGTGGGTCGCGCGCGCGCCGCTAGCGGCGCGCTCGCGACCCGGTCGGGAGCTCCGTGACCCCGGCCGCGGGACCAGCGGACCCGACCGCCGCTGGTGTCCCGCGATCGGGTTACGGAGCTGAAGAACGGGGAGAGGTTTGTGTAAACAAACCTCTCCCCGCGCTTCCTACACTGACTGTCAGTGATCGGCGGTTCCCTGTCATCGGGAACGCCGATCAATGACGTCACACATACAGCCACGCCCCCTACAGTAAAATAAACACAACACGTCACACTGACTCATCCCCGCCCCCTAGTGGTTAACCCCTTCACTACAACTGTCATTTACATAGGAATCAGTGCTATTTAAATAGCACTGAATTCTATATAAATGACAAATGTCCCAAAAATGTGTCAAAAATGTCCGATGTGTCCGCCATAATGTCGCAGTCACAATAAAAATCGCTGATCGCCGCCATTACTAGTAAAAAAAAAAAAAATATTAATAAAAATGCTATAAAACTATCCCCTATTTTGTAAACGCTATAACTTTTGCGCAAACCAATCAATAATCGCTAATTGCGATTTTTTTTACCAAAAATATGTAGAAGAATACGTATCGGCCGAAACTGAGGAAAAAAAATGTTTTTTTATATATTTTTTGGGGATATTTATTATAGCAAAAAGTAAAAAATATTGCATTTTTTTCAAAATTGTCGCTCTATTTTTGTTTATAGCGCAAAAAATAAAAACCGCAGGGGCGATCAAATACCACCAAAAGAAAGCTCTATTTGTGGGAAAAAAAGGACGCCAATTTTGTTTGGGAGCCACGTCGCACGACCGCGCAATTGTCAGTTAAAACGACGCAGTGCCGAATCGCAAAAAGGGGCCTGGTCCTTTGGCTGCCAATTGGTCCGGGGCTGAAGTGGTTAAAACCCATACCAGAGCCAAAGGTCCTGGTATGGATTGGGGGGGGGGGGACCCCACGCCACATTATTTTCACATTTTTCTATTGCCCGGCAATATTTGATTTTTCATTCGGCTGTCAACGGGGAAGCCCATGACTCATCTGTTGTTAAGAACATGGCGGCCCGCTCGTTAACAACCAGCTATTCACTATGCCCTGATTGGGAAAAGCTTTGCCCAATCAGGGCTTAGAATGCACTGTGCAGCGCGCAGTGCATTGTGGGGTGCTCGGTTGGTGAAAAAAACTGGAAAATTTGGTTGTTCGCCGAACGGATGAACAGGCAATGTTTGGGCTGAACTTTTGCTCAGCTTCAACTGTTCACCCAACTCTATTCAGCTGATGGCTGTCTTGAAAGTTGCCTACTGCTTTTAGACACTAACACAAGCAAGAAAGTATTTGGCATTTGCCAAGGTGTATAGCCATGTGAAGAGGGTTCATTTAGAATTTTCAGAGGTCATACCCCTTGTATAAAACCTCATATATTATATGTAAGCTAATTGGATTCGAACACAGAAATCTCTCCATTTCTTAAGTTGGATTGACAACTTTATGCACATTTTTAAATGCATTAACAATCATACTCTGCCATTATCCCTGATAGGCCATATAATGCATGTTGGCAAATCAAAAAATGGACAATGCACAAATATAAACCATTTAACTATGTTAAAGTGAGAAAGGAGGGTATTCTAGAGCAGTGTTTCTCAACCCCAGTCCTCAAGGCGCACCAACAGGTCATGTTTTCAGGATTTCCATTATTTTGCACAGGTGATTTGATCAGTTTCACTGCCTTATTAATTACCACAGCTGTTTCATCTCAGGGAAATCCTGAAAACATGACCTGTTGAGGCGCCTTGAGGACTGGAGTTGAGAAACACTGTTCTAGAGCACCCAAAAGTGGAACTTCCGCTCATTTGTCTCCTCTCCCCCCTCCGCTGCCACAATTTGCACCTTTCGGGGGGAGGGGGGACAGGATACTTGTCTTTGACAGGTATCCTGTTCCCACTTCTGGGAGACCGGGGCCCGTGACATGACCCCAGGCTCCCTCCTCCTCCCTCTGTCGTCGGGCCAGTAGGAGAGAGGAGCGGGGCCTCACGCATGTGCAGTAGGGTTCCCAGAGTGAAGCCATAAGGCTACATTGCTGTGTTCCCTTACCCGCAATGGCGGCAGCAGCACCCGACAGCTGATGGAAACTGTGGACTCCAGGACAGGTAAGTGTCCTATTGTTAAAAGCCAGCAGCTGCAGTATGTGTAGCTGCTGGCTTTTAATTATTTTATTTTTTTGTCAGGCGGTACACCGCTTTAATGACTTTAATTGTTTGTGTTGTAAAACATATATAATTTTACAACAGCTCACTAAGTTATTGGATTCGGTAAACTGGCATATTTTCCATATAATAAATATGTTTATGAGCAGTTAAAGTGCTGTTGACTGTGAATCAATTTTTATTTTTATTGTTGAAGTGAGTAATGTGAACCAGCACCATTTAAAACAATGGCTAACCTCTGTACATGTATCAATTTAAATACATGTGTAAATGGGCTCTAAAGCATGTGTACTGAAATATACCAAGTGAACCTGCTTAATAAAAATCTGGCCTTCAGGGATGAGCTCAGGCATGTTTGGATCTCAGTCAAAACCTGCACTAGCTTTCCTGCCAGGTGGCTGTGAAGGCACCCCAGCAACTAAAAGTGGCCAAGGCATTCTCTGCTTTGCACCCACGCATGTCTCTTGTATATGTGTGGTTATGGGCCAGGGAATATCTGGGCCACTTATGATTGGCACGTCGCCATTCCAAACATACCTGAGTTCATCCCATCTCACCATCAAACATGTCTCGAGACGTCTGATAGTACGACTGACCTCCCATACATAGGGCCACTTTTGACATCCATAAAATGTATTAGGAAGCCCCTGTATAGGGGGTTAGAGCTCTGTCTCACCATCTCTCCTTCCAAAAATGCTGGCCATCTTGCTTGTATTCTCTTCTAAATCACTGACCCACAACAAATATGAAGTTCAGGACTTCACTCCATAAATGCTTGTTCAAAGTCAACGACTAAAAGATTGAAGCCATCAGATCAGTGTAACAGTGAGATAACTATTATTTTCAGAGGTCACCAGTGGTGGCTCCCATGCTTCTCCCAGTGCTGGTTTCCTTTTACAGGTAACCTTTCTGGGGGAACGTATAGGTTGCCATTGCTAACCTCTTCTTTTAAAAGTTCTATTTGCCTGTCTTTCATGCAGATCCAGTGGCTTGTAGGGAGGTGCAGCATGGTGCAGCGGCAAAAAACACACAGAGTCTAATTGCAGAGAACAGAACTTGTATTGATGTAGAATCCAGTAATTCTACACCCGACCGGGACACTCACTGAAATATCAGCAATGTTTAGCAGAGCAGGTCTAGTTGTGCAGACAGCATCCGTCTTGAGGGGTGAAATGGGGCCTAGCCAGTCCGGGCCTAAATGGGGAGGTCTCCAGAAGGATGGTGTGTCCATATCCTTTCTCTACTTGACTGAAACTTCTCCCTGACACTAATCATTGTCCCTGTCCGACAAATGATCTGTCCCTACACTACCCACACGCAAAATGAATGCCAAGCCTGGGAGCCAGGGTCTTAAATAGGCTCTGCCTGACCCAAAATGTCTGCTAAAGTCACATGGGGCAGCAGCATCCAATCGGATAGCATCCCCAGTAATCCATAGAGGAACCATGTTTCTCTTGACTTTCTCTCCCCCTGCAATGCTGCTGCAGTTGAACGTCACCTGCAGTGCAGAAAATAGACTGCATCTGCCTACAGGCTTCAGTTTGTTTTTTGTCTAATCTGGAGCAAGTGTAGCTCAGGAATTATTGTGAAATAAGTGAGTAAAACTTTAGCACTTCCACTCTAATCTGTTGTTGTCTGCCCCATGTATATATGTACTGCGGGCGGTGGCTTCCAGGTTTGTGGCACGCACGATCCGCCGCCGGCGACCATCTCCCACTGTGATTAGACACAGCAGGAGCCAATCAGCGGTTCCACGAGGACCCGATATCCACCAGGACCCACCGATCGCTCCTGACAATGGCAGAATGGCCGCCTGCCTATATAAACAAGGTAGATTGCTGTTCTGTGACAAGGGAGGACAGAGATCATAATTAGGGAAACAAAACAAAAAAGGGAACCTACAAATGATGAGGAATAAAGTGGGGCTCAACGGCCAAAACTTAATGCATATACAAAATAGGCAGACAGACAGAGCTGCCTTAAGGACCATAACCTTGAGCCGCCGCGGTATGGTAAAAGAAATAAATGGGGGGTGTGGCTAGCCGTGAGGAGAGATGGCTGCTTAATCCACTAGCTCTGTCGGACCGGGACCTTTTCTATGCCTGAACGGGGATTTTAAGCGATAATTTCGCCCCACCGAGTATGGGGACAGCCTCCCGCAGTTCATCGACATCTCGATCGAGATCTCCAAGAAGAAACAGGGTGCTGAACAGCCAGAGTATCCCTGAGGTAACCGGAGCTCATAGGCCCAATATGGAGTCATTTACCTCAGCCACCTCACAGCAGCAAGAAGGCATTCTTCTGACACCAGCATTACAGGCGCCTGCTATGATGGCACAAACTGTGATTACTTCTCCTCATCTTACTCTACAAGATTTGAGAGCTGTAGCAACTGATATTAAAGACACTCTCACCACAGCCATTATTGAATTAAAACAAGAACTGCAGGCTATGGCAGGCAGGGTGCAAGAGGTAGAACAGAAAACTGCCATTCACAACTCTGCTCTGAGGAAAATTGGCGCCTCAGTCAGCACACACTCCATGCAGCTGAGGGAAGTACAGAGACATGTGGAAGAACTCGATAACAGAGGAAGAAGGCATAACTTAAGGGTGAGAGGCCTGCCTGAAAGTGTAGATAATGTGCAGCTTCAACCCACAGTGTCAGCCATATTCAATCAGCTACTTGAAAGACCTAGCCATGACACCATTGCAATGGACCGGATTCACAGAGCTCTTAGACCCAAAGGGAGGGACACAGATCCCCCAAGAGATGTAATCTGCTATATAAATGACTATAAACTAAAAGAAGATGTGCTGAGGCAGGCGAGAGTAAAACGATCGTTGGTTTATGAAGGCCATTCCATTTCTATATACCAGGATCTTTCTGCCATAACCCTTAAGAATAGGAGAGATCTACGCCCGTTACTGGAGGTACTACAAGCAAATAACATCCCCTATCGATGGAAATTCCCTTTTGCCCTCTCAGCTACTAACCAAGGACGTACAGCAATACTCAGGGCACCTGAAGAATTGGATTCCTTCTGCCACATCCTCGACATTCCCTTTACTCCAGTACCGAACTGGTATGCGGAATTTCAGATTTCTAGCCCACAGCCCCGGCCTCGTAGCATGGATATGATGGAAACGCAAACCTCTCACTTCCCAAGACGTCGATCACCTTCAACTGAGAGACTGCATACCAATCTTGCTCCATCATCACAATCTTCCAGTCCTCCGGAGGCTCCGCTGACCAGAAGAGTCCGCAGAGATCGTTAGAAGTATACTCCAACACCCTTCTACCCCCCTTCTGTTTTACTGGATCAGTTTAGCTTAACTATGTCATGCACATATCATATGTTTTACCTTTCATTTCTTTTCAGGTATTCTATCATATAGTCTGCTGAATTATAATTGGAAGGGAAGATGTTGTTTTTTTTTTTTTTTGAGATATTAAAACCCCCTTTTGTAATTTAAAAATTCAGTTATATATGGGTTTTAGACCCTGCAGACGTTTTACTGAAATAGTTCTGTGATGATTTATCTCCATAGAAGAGTCTCTTTTATTTCTTTGGTCACAGTGCCATCTTGTGGTGAATTAAGTTATTACCTCAATAAGGTGAATGTCTTATATATATTCACACTATTACACAGTTTCTATTCGAGGGATCCTTTACAAAAGCCTTCAAACGTAAGAATTGCCTGCCTAATATTTAGCTAATATAAAGGTCACTGTTCTTAGGTTGATTGTTACCTATTCATTATAACATTTTTCAGAGGGTTTCCGTTCTTATATTACACCCCAGGTGTTTGCTCTCTGCGTCTGAATATCGAATGTAATATGCAGAACTCTATTCTTAACACCTTACTTTCCTTCTAAGTGCACTATTACCAATGTTATTTTTGGTTATAAGTATTAAAGTACACTCATAGTTCCTGGATCATTGAACATTACTTTGTTTCCATTCAAGGCAATAACCCCAGTTCCAGATCTATTATATACCCCCCGTACTTCTAACACATTAAATGTTATTTATATAAAGGTTCATGGTCCGACGTGATAATACAAATAGATTTTCATACATTTCTTCTTATACTGGTCACCTCTCACACAGTGGTTTCTTGACTGTTTACTGTATCACTTAACATTAGTCTGTCCAATACCACTGACTTTGACCAGCAGTCTGTCCCTTCCAAGTCAGTAGGTGAGCCGGATCTCACCTACCGCCGGTTCCCCTTACATCCTTTTACTACTCGGTTTCTTATACGTGCCTAAGTCATATTAACCCTTGATTTTCTTTCCCCGAGGCCGTCCCATAGGACTGAACATATCCATACAGTGTTCGTACTTTAGTTCTTTATTTTTTATTTTATTTCCCTGTATTTCATTTTACGATCTCTAGTGATTTACCCTTATTTCTCAGGTATAACTTACCCTTGTACGCGTTATGTCTTCCACACAGCCAATCATGCCTACAACGCCACTGAAAATAGTTTCACTGAACACTAAGGGTTTGAATTTACCTTAAAAAAGATCTCAATTATTATTGACGATGAAACGAAAACAGGCTGATATCATTTTTGTACAGGAGACCCACTTCCGTGGGGATTCTATACCAAAATTATATAATATGAACTACCCTACTGTTTATCACGCAACGGATGCCACAACTAAAACAAAAGGTGTATCTATTCTTTTGGCTAAACATATCCCTTTACAAATCACTGACACATTGATAGACAAATGTGGTAGATATCTATTCTTGAAGGGTACCTTTAAAGGCAATAAAATGACATTAGCTAACATTTATGCTCCAAATTGTGGTCAGGTTTCCTTCTTCCGTAATATTGTTAAATCTTTAACGGACTTCCAAGAAGGTACCCTGATTTTAGGAGGTGACTTCAATCTTCCAATGAATCCTTTGTTAGACACCTCAACCGGCACATCCTCTATGACGTATTCAGCCCTTAAAGCAATCAAATGCGAATTACAATCGTTGCTCTTGCACGATTCTTGGCGCACCATGTATCCAGACTGTAAAGACTATACTTTTTTCTCTATTCCTCACGGTAAATATTCCAGAATCGACTACTTTTTTCTGTCTCAACCTGACCTTCCCTTTCTAGAAAACACGTCCATTGACCCCATGTATCTGTCTGACCACCACCCGATCTCTATTTGTTTATCCTTTCCTGAGCACAAGACCCGTTTACATACGTGGAAACTAGACCCATCACTACTTACAGACCTATTTATCTCTGCAGAAATAGAAGACTGCCTGAAACAATATTTCGCAACCAACCACGTCACCGAGACATCTCCTTCTATACACTGGGAGGCACATAAGTGTGTTGTCAGAGGTGTCTTTATTGCCGCAGCGGCTAAGAGGCGTAAACTCACACAAAAAAAATGTAACGACTTAACATGTGACATCCTCCACCTAGAAAAAACACATAAAAGAACGTTGGCTCTCAACACTTTATCTTCCCTGATAACTCTAAGAAAGCAACTGCTTGACTTATTAGGTAAACAAACTAGGCGTAAATTCATGTTACGTCAAAAATCCTTTTATGAATATGGCAACAAAGCGGGAAAACTGCTAGCCAGAGCCCTACAATCTAAGAAAAAGGCTAACACAATTCACTCTATCATTGATGCTAAGGGTCACAAAATATCATCCACACCAGACATTGCTGCGAATTTTGTCCAATATTATTCAAAACTTTACAATCTCACTTCCCCTAAACCTCCAGCACATGACCTAGACAGACACACTCTGATGAAGGAGTTTCTCCGTAAATATAGCCCATCACCCATCACAACCGAAATATATCAAACTTTAGACAAACCCTTTACTATAGAGGAAACGGGGGCAGCATTGAAAATGTTGAAAACAGGCAAAAGCCCAGGCCCAGACGGCCTCACGGTAGGGTATTACAAATCTTATGCCCATATTTTGACTCCCTACTTTACTTCTACATTTGATTCTTATGCAATTCCTACTTTGCCCCCACGTGATTTATTGACTGCTCACATCACGGTTATCCCCAAACCAGGAAAGGATTCACTTTTAATTACTAATTATAGACCCATTTCATTATTAAATGTTGACCTTAAGTGGTATGCAAAAATTTTTGCCATTAGACTTCAACCTCTTCTCCCTGACCTAATTCATTTGGATCAAGTGGGATTTGTTCCAGGGAGGGAGGCGAGGGATAATACCCTCAAGGCCCTAAATATTCACCATTGGCTAACTACATCCAAAATTAAAGGTTTTTTTTTATCGTTGGACGCGGAGAAGGCATTTGACAGAGTGGCCTGGGATTTTATGATAGCAACCTTACAATCCATTGGTCTACCTGAACGTATGCTTAACTATATCCTCATGTTATACTCTAAACCAACTGCACAGGTCCGAATTAACGGCCACCTGTCCGGTGCCTTCTCCGTGTCCTATGGTACCCGTCAGGGCTGCCCACTATCCCCGTTGATTTTTATCCTGACGTTGGAGCCCTTATTAAGAAACATTAGAGAAAACCCGGACATAAAAGGGATTAAAATAAAAGATCGCACCTATAAAACTGCAGCTTTTGCTGACGATATTTTGCTATTTTTATCTGAACCGCTTATTACGCTCCCAAATCTTCATAAGACCCTTGAACACTTTCAGTTCTTATCAAATCTTAAGATAAATTTTGCGAAGTCTACAGCCTTGAATATTACCCTACCCACATCACAACGCACACAATGTCAACAAAACTTCCCGTTTAAATGGGATGATAGCTCCCTTACTTACTTAGGCATCAAAATACCTACCTCGTTATCAAATTTATACTCTGCTAATTATCAACCAATATTACGATCTATTACTGAGGATTTAAAAAAATGGTCTGTAGGGCTCTTTTCCTGGTTTGGTAGAACGGCTATCATTAAAATGAACATTCTGCTGAGGTTATTATACATTTTACAAACAGTCCCCATACACATTCCTCCAATTTTCTTTACAACATATCGTAAAATATGCAGATAGCCAGTCACTTAAATAGAATTGTAGATTGGAATGTTCACTATTCTACCAAAGATTGGGTCCATCTGGAACATTCTTTCTCCCCGATTCCGTTAGCCCAGGCCCCTTGGATACTTATTAATAAAGTCTCGAAGCTATTTATGGCCCACCCATTGATTCTCCCAACGTTACGAGCCCACACACATGCATGTGATAAATACAAAATATCTTCAGTTAACGCCCCTTTAACCACTTCCCGACCGCCCCATGTACATAAACGTCGGCAGAATGGCACGTACAGGCAGAACCACGTACCTGTACGTGCCATTCTTCAGGCGCGTGGGGGGTCCGATCGGACCCCCCCCGGCCGGCGGGGACGGTCGGGATCACTTCAGGAGCGATCCGGGATGAGGGGACGGCCAGTGGTTTCTGGCCACCCCCTCGCGATCGCTCCTGGCCAATCAGATGCTTCCTCTGTCTGTGTCAATCAAAACACAGGCAGAGGAAGTGATGTCACGCTCGGTGCGCCGGTCTATGTGACCGGAACGCCGAGCTGTCAACACACACAGGATAGTGCACCAACAGTACACTGACACCAGTACACATAGGCACACAAAACACCCCCCTGTCACCCCCAGATCACCCCCCAGATCACCCCCTCCCCCCCCAGTCACAGTGTCACTAATTGCAGTGATCATTTTTTTACTGATCACTGCATTTAGTGTCAGTGTGACTGTAATAACTGTCAGTGCAGTTAGTTTTAGGTCCAAGGTAGCCCCCCACCCCCCCCTAATAAAGGTTTAACCCCTTGATTGCCCCCCAGGTAACCCTTTCACCCCCTTTTGCCAGTGTCACTAAGCGATCGTTTTTCTGATCGCTGTATTAGTGTCACTGCTGTCGCTAGGTAACCATTTTTTTTTTTTAGGTAACCGCCATGTTTATATAGGTTCATAAATAGGTTTATAGGACAGGTACCCCCATATTACAACCTAAATAAAGGTTTTAACCCCTTGATTGCCCCTAGAGTTAACCCTTTCACCAGTGATCACTGTATAACTGTCACTGGTGACGCTGGTTAGCCAGTTAGTTATTTCGTTATTTAGGTTCCCCGTCAGGTTTTTATATAGCGTCAGGTACCCCCATATATTACCTAATAAAGGTTTTAACCCCCTGATTGCCCCTAGTTAACCCTTTCACCCCCTTTTGCCAGTGTCACTAAGCGATCGTTTTTCTGATCGCTGCATTAGTGTCGCTAGGTAACCATTTTTTTTTTTTTAGGTAACCGCCATGTTTATATAGGTTCATAAATAGGTTTATAGGTCAGGTACCCCCATATTACAACCTAAATAAAGGTTTTAACCCCCTGATTGCCCCTAGAGTTAACCCTTTCACCAGTGATCACTGTATAACTGTCACTGGTGACGCTGGTTAGCCAGTTAGTTATTTCGTTATTTAGGTTCCCCGTCAGGTTTTTATATAGCGTCAGGTACCCCCATATATTACCTAATAAAGGTTTTAACCCCCTGATTGCCCCTAGTTAACCCTTTCACCCCCTTTTGCCAGTGTCACTAAGCGATCGTTTTTCTGATCGCTGCATTAGTGTCGCTAGGTAACCAGTTTTTTTTTGTATTACTGTTACGGGTGACGCTGGTTAGTTAGCTTGTTTTTTATACTGTCAGGGCACCCGCCATTTATTACCCAATAACGGTTTAACCCCCTGATCGCCCGGCGGGTGATATCAATTAGGTTTTAGGGTCAAATAAGGTCTGCGTCGCCCCAGGTTAGTGCCAGTACCGCAAACACCCACGCACAAAGCATACACCTCCCTTAGTGGCACAGTATCTGAACAGATCAATATCTGATCTGATCAGATCTATACTAGCGTCCCAGCAGTTTAGGGTTCCAAAAAAAAAAACGCATTGTTAGCGGGATCAGCCCAGATACCTGCTAGCACCTGCGTTTTCCCCCTCCACCCAGCCCAGCCCACCCAAGTGCAGTATCGATCGATCACTGTCACTTACAAAACACTAAGCACACATAACTGCAGCGTTCGCAGAGTCAGGCCTGATCCCTGCGATCGCTAACATTTTTTTTGTGGTAGCGTTTTGATTCAGTCGCTTCAGTCAGGAGCTTTTTTACCTGTGAATCTCAAAAAAAAAAAAAAAAAAAAATAGTTGTCGTTTTATTGTTCTCTCTCTCACTCTATTCTCTCTCTATTGTTGCTCTTTTTTTACTCCATTCTATTCTGCAATGTTTTATTATGTTTTATCATGTTTTATCATGCTTGCTTTTCAGGTATGTAATTTTGTTTACTGTGTTTTAGTGTTAAGCATTTTTTTGTTTTCAGGTGCGCCATTCAGTTGCAACGCGGATTTATTTATCTTGACAGCAACAGCGTTTGCTCCCACGATACATAAAGCCGCGACTCCAACGCTGTAGGAGGTGATTTCACCACCACAGTTAAAAAAAAGAGCATATATGCCGAAGCATGGGGGCAGCAGGGGGGGGGGGAGGAGCGATTGGCTCCTAATGCCACGTACATACGGTCGAAATTCCGACCGTGTGTACACGGCATAACTTTTGCGGGAGGATGCCCCCATGCATCGGCATATATAAATGGTGCATGTATGCCCATCATTAGAAGTGGGTGGATGAAGGGAGGTATTCTAATGGTGGGCATACCCACCAATCAATCTCTTTTTTTCGTTCAGCCAAGAGGCTGCATGAAAAAAAAAAGATTACAATATATGTCCAGTATGTTGCTGGACTTTGAATGGTTATACCAGAATGATGCCTGCAGGTTTAGGTATCATCTTGGTATCATTCTTTTCAGCCAGTGATCGGCTTTCATGTAAAAGCAATTCTAGCGGGTAATTAGCCTCTAGACTGCTTTTACAAGCAGTGGGAGGGAATGTCCCCCCTCCCGGATATAAACCGCGCCATTGGGAAATTGGGAAAGCATTTTATCACACCAATCTTGGTGTGGTCAGATGCTTTGAGGGCAGAGGAAAGATCTAGGGTCTAATAGACCCCAATTTTTTCAAAAAAAGAGTACCTGTCACTGCCTATTGCTATCATAGGGGATATTTACATTCCCTGAGATAACAATAAAAATCATAACAAAGAAAAAAAATGGAAGGAACAGTTTAAAAATAAAATAAAAAAGCTAAATAAATAAAAAAAAAACCAAAAAAAAAAAAAAAAAGCACCCCTGCCCCCCCTTCTCTTGCGCAAAGGCGTACACAAGCGTTGGTCTGGCGTCATATGTAAACAGCAATTGCACCATGCATGTGAGGTATCACCGCGAAGGTCAGATCGAGGGCAGTAATTTTAGCAGTAGACCTCCTCCGTGAATCTAATGTGGTATCATGTAAAGGCTTTTAAAGGCTTTTAAAAATGTATGTAGTTTGTCGCCACTGCGTGTTTGTGCGCAATTTTAAAGCATGTCGTGTTTGGTATCCATGTACTCGGCCTAAGATCATATTTTTTATTTCATCAAAAATTTGAGCAATATAGTGTGTTTTAGTGCATTAAAATAAAAAAAAAGTGTATTTTTTCCACAAAAAATGCGTTTGAAAAATCGCTGCGCAAATACTGTGTGGAAAAAAAAAATGCAACACCCACCATTTTAATCTGTAGGGCCTTTGCTTTAACATTATATATAGTGTTTGGGGGTTCAACGTAATTTTCTTGCAAAAAAAAAATATGTTTTCATGTAAACAAAAAGTGTCAGAAAGGGCTTTGTCTACAAGTGGTTAGAAGAGTGGGTGACGTGTGACATAGGCTTCTAAATGTTGTGCATAAAATGCCAGGACAGTTCAAACCCCCCCCAAATGACCCCATTTTGGAAAGTAGACACCCCAAGCTATTTGATGAGAGCAATGTTGAGCCCATTAAATATTTTTTTTTTTTGTCCCAAGAGATTGAATAATGAAAAAAAAAAAAATATATATATTTTTTTTTTTACAAAAGTTGTCACTAAATGATATATTGCTCAAACATGTCATGGGCATATGTGGAAATACACCCCAAAATACATTCTGTTGCTTCTCCTGAGTACGGGGATACCACATGTGTGGGACTTTTTGGGAGCCTAGCTGCGTACGGAACCCCAAAAACCAATCACCGCCTTCAGGCTTTCTAAGGGTGTAATTTTTTTATTTCACTTCTCACTGCCAATCACTGTTTCGGAGGCCATGGAATGCCCAGATGGCATAAAACCCCCCAAAATGACCCCATTTTGGAAAGTAGACACCCCAAGCTATTTGCTGAGAGGTATGGTGAGTATTTTGCAGATCTCGCTTTTTGTCACAAAGTTTTGAAAATTGAAAAAAAGAAAAAAAAAAAATTTTTTTTCTTTACTTTCTTCATTTTCAAAAACAAATGAGAGCTGTAAAATACTCACCATGCCTCTCAACAAATAGCTTGGGGTGTCTACTTTCCAAAATGGGGTCATTTGGGGGGGTTTTGTGCTATTTTGGCATTTTATGGCCTTCGAAACGGTGATAGGTAGTGAGGAGTGAAATCAAAAATTTGCACCCTTAGAAATCCTGAAGGCGGTGCTTGGGTTTCGGGGCCCCGTACGCGGCTAGGCTCCCAAAAAGTCCCACACATGTGGTATCCCCATACTCAGGAGAAGCAGCAAAATGTATTTTGGGGTGCAATTCCACATATAACTATGGCATGTGTGAGCAATATATCATTTAGTGACAACTTTTTGAAAAAAAAAAAAAATCTTTTTTATTTTTGTCTTTATTCAATCACTTGGGACTAAAAAAAAAAATATTCAATGGGCTCAACATGCCTCTCAGCAAATAGCTTGGGGTGTCTACTTTCCAAAATGGGGTCATTTGGGGGGGTTTTGTACTTCTCTGCCATTTTAGCACCTCAAGAAATGAAATAGGCAGTCATAAATTAAAAGCGGTGTAAATTCCAGAAAATGTACTCTAGTTTGTAGACGCTATAACTTTTGCGCAAACCAATAAATATACGCTTATTGGCATTTTTTTTACTAAAGACATGTGGCTGAATACATTTTGGCCCAAATGTTTGACTAAAATTGAGTTTATTAGATTTTTTTTATAACAAAAAGTAGAAAATCTCTTTTTTTTTCAAAATTTTCGCTCTTTTTCCGTTTATATCGCAAAAAAATAAAAATCACAGAGGCAATCAAATACCATCAAAAGAAAGCTCTATTTGTGGGAAGAAAAGGACGCAAATTTCGTTTGGTTACAAAATTGCATGACCGCGCAATTACCAGTTAAAGTAGTGCAGTGCGAAATTGAAAAAAGACCTCTGGTCCTTTGGCTGCCAAATGGTCCGGGGCTGAAGTGGTTAACTCCGCTCAGACTAAACCCTACGTTTCCTCCGGGTATGACAACTTCCTTTCTAAGAGATGTTTGGCCACAGGAAAATGTTAGAGCTATGCAATTTTACAAACAGGACAAACAATTATCATTCTCTGAGATATCTTCCACACTTCACCATAAGAGGATGTCATACTGGATATTTTTACATATCAAACGTTTCTTGGACGCACAAGATCACCATACAACTTGGTCTCGCCCTACAACCCCTTTCGAAGACTTGTGTCTGCAAAAGGAACCCCAACGCCACCTTATCTCCTCTTCCTATACATTATTGTTTCCACAGCAACCATACACTGATCATTGGAGTATCACTAAATGGCACAAAGATCTTTCATTACATATTCCTGATAACCACTGGGACTCCATATACACAATCACCCATAAAGGGTCCTTGAATGTTTGTGTACAGGAAAACGCCTTTAAAATTCTCTCAAGATGGTATAATACACCTTCTAAGCTACACCAATTCTTCCCGTCCCTTTCACCCATGTGCTGGAGATGTGGTACAGATCTAGGGACATTGTTGCATATTTGGTGGTCCTGCACCAAAATACAACCCTTCTGGAAAAAGGTGCATAGACTCATACAAGATATCACATCTTATAAACTGGAATACTCCCCAGCTCAATTTATGTTACACTATCCAGCTCACTCCATGCGCACATATTTCCGTTCCTTGCCCATGCACATGATTATGGCGGCAAATATGTGTATCCCCCGAAACTGGCGCTCTACTCTTCCACCAACGGTCAAAGATTGGTTTATTCGTATTCAAAAAACAGCTGAAATGGAAGAGATTATACATCAAGCCAAAGAAACGCAATTTAAATTCAACCAAACTTGGTCTTGCTGGATACAATTCACCACTACCCAAGAATTTCAAGCTTTACAGGATGATACTCTTCTATCCCACAGCTCCCTTTCCGATACTTAATGTGTAGCTGGTCTACACATTCCCCTCCTGGTCCTTTGGCTCGGCCTTACATGTTACCTGTCCTCCCCTCCCTTATCTTCCCTCACCTTAGGTTCCCCTTTCCTATTATTAACATTTAGGATAGGATATATCTGTTAGGTTAACTTGTCTTATGTATTGGGTCATTCTATGACTTGTCGATAGCGATACAAGCAATTGTTTAAATGCCAAGTGTGTCCACACCAGTCTCCATTGTCTCTTACCTTTTCAGCCTTTTCCATTCTCTCTCTTATGTTAGGACTTCATATCAATTCACATACATACCTTACAGCTCCATCTCTCTGTCATAAGTTTAATCCCATTTTAGGTGTCTAGATATTGAATTCCTTCCCATAATAGCAGTTTTGTACTCTTGAGCTTTAGAGATAATAATATTTGGCTACATTTTATCATTTATAGACACAGATCTATTTTGTTCTTTTTGGTGAGCATCCCATACATCACCAGATGTTACAAGTAGTGTTTTATGTCCATGATTTATTATTTTACGTTATGATGTGTTTCCTTTCTGTACACACTAATATCAGAAATTTATGTACAGCCATGTATATGCCTGAGTTCATTACGTTCTGTAACACATAAGTTCCATATATTGATTCTGATTGGATGTTACTCCATGTTTGTAATATCTGTATACTTGTTTTATGCTCAATAAAAACTTTTGAAAAGAAATAAATACCAAAATCAATCTATAAATATGTAACAAACTTGGTAGCTATAAAGACAGGAATCACACACCATCCACAATAAAAGACAACACTGTCATTTTTATTAGTGATGGTGGGTGGTTCCTGTCTTTATATCTACCATTGACATTTTTGTGTTTAACCACTTCCTGCCCGGTCAATAGCATAAGTGGTTCTGTTATCCTGACTGGGCGTCATATGACGTCCTTCAGGAAAACATGCCGCCGCGCGCCCGTGGGGGCGCGCATCGCGGCGATCGGTGGAGCGGTGTGTCAGTCTGACACACCGCTACACTGATCTCAGCAAAGAGCCTCCTCGGTAAAGAGAGTAAGGAAAGTTAATTTTTTCCTACACTCCTATCCCAAAGCACCGACATTGACCATGTCGCATAGTCCTCACACATATTACCATCAAGAGGATTGCACATAGGGTAGGAACAGGGGGGTAAAACCAAAAAAGAAAGGGATAAGGGAAAAAAAAAATATTATTAAGGGCTATAATCAACATCTACAGTTGTATGCAAAAGTTTAGGAACCCCTGCCAATTTCCATGATTGTCATTTATAAATATTTGGGTGTTTGGATCAGCAATTTCATTTTGATCTATCAAATAACTGAAGGACAGAGTAATATTTCAGTAGTGAAATTAGGTTTATTGGATTAACAGAAAATGTGCAATATGCATCAAAACGAAATTAGACAGGTGCATAAATTTGGGCACCCTTGTCATTTTGTTGATTTGAATACCTGTAACTAATTAGCACTGATTAATTGGAACACACAATTGGTTTAGTGAGCTCATTAAGCCTTGAACTTCATAGACTAATAACCAAGGGAGCTATACTCCTCTATATGGGAGAACATGAGGTCTCCACCCATGATACAGGTGGTCACTAATTGAGGTACTTACTGAGTGGGGTGCTCCACCCAAAAGGATTTGGTCAAAATCCATACAATAGACAAAAGAGATATTTGGGGGGCACACCCTAAAAAAATGCATAAAGATGGTGCTGCCATAAGACCATACAACAGAACAAACATATTACAGCGCACACATGCAAAACTGACATTTACCTCCAGCAAGGCTATTTAAAAGCACCTAGGCAGACATTTTCAAAAAACATTATCAAAAAATATGGGGATTTGGTCACACCATATTGCTATATGGTGCTTAAGCCCACTTACTGCGACAAAGTACCCCATGATTAGTGGGTCCTACACTATCCATAGATCGGAATCCTTTTGGGTGGAGCACCCCACTCAGTAAGTACCTCAATTAGTAACCACCTGTATCATGGGTGGAGACCTCATGTTCTCCCATATAGAGGAGTAAAACGCTGCTATTTTTACCGTCGGATTTGCAGCGCATTTCGGCCGCTAGCGGGGCACTCCCCCCCCCCGCGCTGGCGGCCGAGAAAGGGTTAAAACCCCCGGCAAAATGCTGCAAAAGCGGCGTTTTGCCGGCGGTATTACAGCGCTGCCCCATTGATTTCAATGGGGAGGAGCGGTGGAGGAGCGGTGAGTTCACCGCTCCAAAGAAGCTGCTGGTAGGACTTTTCCTGATGTCCTGCCAGTGCACCGCTGCATTGTGAAAGCCCTTGGGAGACAATGGTACAGCTGTTTTAGGGCGGATTGCAGGCGCCATTTCTAACGCTATAGCGCCTGCAAAACGCCCTTGGTGTGAAAGGGGTCTAAGTCTTTCCTATCCATAAATGTGACTTCCTGGAGGACATTTTTTAGGGAATCACTAGAGTAGCCATTTTCTTCAAACTTCTTAGTGAGTATATCAGCCTGTACTGAGAACTCTTCTACCTCTGTGCAGTTCCACTTGAGCCGCATATATTGGCTCTTTGGAACTGATCTGAGTCACGGGCCATAATGACAGCTACCGACAGGAATATAAGAATTCCTGTCAGTAGCCTTGAAGTAAGTGGA
The DNA here is from genome assembly GCA_028564925.1 of Lithobates sylvaticus. Lineage (NCBI taxonomy): Eukaryota > Metazoa > Chordata > Amphibia > Anura > Ranidae > Lithobates > Lithobates sylvaticus. The sequence continues at coordinate 365,962 of JAQSEC010001780.1, read as the reverse complement.
GATGGTAAACCTATCCACCCCCACTGAAATCTTAAGATCCAAGAAATTTATCTCAGATTGGCTGGCCTCATAACTCAGGACTGTACCCCTATTATTATTAGATACCCCATAAAGAGTTCCAAATCAGATCGGCTACCGTCCCATAAAGGGAGGATGTTGTCTATGTATCTTGCCCACAGCGCCACCTGGGATATCTGTTGGGCATAGACGATATTCGTCTCCCAGAGGGCCATAAATAGGTTAGCCAGGCTGGGGGCATATTTAGCCCCCATAGTCACACCGCTGCCTTACCTGAAAAAGCGATTATCGAACCAAAAGGCTGCATATTCCAGCAGCTCCATAATAAAAGAAATTTGGTCATTGGATAAACCAGAGTTACGATCCAAATGACATTTGACAGCAAACAAACCCTGATCATGTGGTATGACAGTATAGAGGGATGTGACATTGGCCGTTACCAGCCACATCCCTTCTTTAGGGGTGTATCCAGATAGTAAATTAATTATATGACACAAATCCTAAACATAGGAGGGAATTGCTTGAACTAACAGTTAAAGGTAGAAATCTATGTGCCTGCCACCTAGGATGCGGTGGAATCTTTGCCACACACTATTGGATGGCCCTGAGGGGGGGGGGGGGGGGGGGTGGCAGGTAGGGTGTTTTTGGATTTTCGGCAAATAATAAATGATAGGCGTCTGTGCTGCCCTAGGAACAAGATAGAACTTTTCCTTCTTGTCCAGGATACCCAACCTAAAACCCTTTTTTATGATTGTATCCAATTCTGCCTGGTACTGAGCCTTAAGGTCAGAGGGCAATGGTGTATAGGTATGCCTATATGTTTCATTTCTACGAGTACCTCTGTAGAATTTGAGATAAAGCCTTTTATCACATGTTCAACAGAGGGGGTCATTTACCTGCTACCTGTTGGCCCATAGTAAGGACCCTTCAGGAACGATTTTTTTTAGGAATAGACAACTACCACCCCCACTGGAGAGGGAGCTCTCTGGTGAGGGAAGTTTCCAGGTCTGAAATGTCATGGATCCATAGAATTAAGTGTTATGTCCCTTTTGGGCTGAATGTGGACGTTGATCTAAATGCCTTTATTGCCAACTCATGGGGTGCCTATTTAAGTAATGTGTTAACCCCTAAGGTGTTCTTGGCTCAATGTGAACTTGATGTCAGTCTTGAGTGGCAATGTTAAGGCTGAGTATTATGGGGACAATCTAATTTTTTTATGTTTTTTAGGGATATGTTTTTTATAGGTGATCTCATTGAACACCATTTACCCCTTTTTTGGTTCTTTGCGTCCCACCCTTTTCCCTTTTTTTTCCCTATTTAATATCTAACTTATTTGGGTTAATTCCACTTTTTTATGGTTTAATGTTTTCCACTGATGTGGCTGGCTTTTCTCGAAAGGGTGGAGATAATTTATTCCAATGATTTGGGGATAATTTAGTCTACATTAAGCTATTTATAAACTAAGTCATTTTTTGTATATCGATGTTGATTATAGCCCTTATACAGGGATATGAAAGTTTTTTTTCTTCTATCCCTTTCTTTTTTGGCTTTTACCCCCCTGTTCCTACCCTATGTGCAGTCCTCTTGACGGTAATATGTGTGAGGACTATGCAACATGGTCATTGTCGGTGCCAACATGGTCATTGTCGGTGCTTTGGGATAGGAGTGTAGGAAAAAATTTAACTTTCCATACTCTCCTTGTTTTATCTATTTCTTATAAAATTTTCAAATTTTTTAGGTTTATAATATAAGTCTAGTCTCCTTTGTAAGTTCTGGCATATGTAATGCTTTGCCACGCTTCCGGATGGAGTTCCTGTGTTCCGCCACACGAGGCTCAGATCGAGGCGTGGTCCGCTGTGTGTACTATTTCGCACGATGCGTCAGTGCGTCACCCGTGCCCCAGGAAGACATCCATTTGTGACAAAACGCCTGTCGGGAGGAGTGGCGTGCTGACATCATCGCATTGAGTTCCCGAGAGTCGATGATGAGAGTTTACCATTTATGCTACTACTAATGTCTTCTGTGTAAGTGAATTTTTTTTATCCTATTAAACATGTGTATTACGTATTACAATATGGTGAGTTCTCTTTTATTGGGTAATACTGCCTTGTCTATGGCAATCGGATAACAGAGTCGCCCTATCCCTGATTGATGTCCTGTTTACTGCATATGAAGACCCATTGTGTGTTGGCAATTTCCATCCCTTGGATAAAGTCCCTGGCTGGGTTGTAAGCTGCAAGCACGATTTAGCTTTCTTCTGGTAAGCTTGCATTTAATTTGGTAGAGGTTCACAAGTCTGAGTGATGGGTGGAGCTGTTTCAACCAGTCTCAATGTACAACATATGCACATTCACCTGCGTTTGAAGGACTTTTTATGTTCAATTCTACTGAAATTATCATTTGTGGTTTTTGGTTCACACACCTTTCACACTGGGAGTGTTTTTAAGGCGCTACAGTGCTAAAAATAGCGCCTGCATAGCGCCTGAAAAAAGCTGCTCCATTCACTCCAGTGGGAAAGCCCGAGGGCTTTGACACTGGAGCCGTGCGCAGAAAAAGTCCTGCCAGCCGCTTCTTTGGAGCGTTGAACTCATCGCTCCTCCACCGCTCCTCCCCATTGAAATCAATGGGGCAGCGCTGCGATTCTGCTCCGGCGGCACTTTCTGCCAGTAGCTTCTTTGGAGCGGTGAAGGAGCGGTGAACTCACCACTCCTCCACCGCTGCTCCCCATTGAAATCAATGGGGCAGCGCTGCGATTCCGCCTGGCAAAACGCCACTCCGGCGGGGTTTTGCGGTGGATTTAACCCCTTTTCGGCCGCTAGCGGGGGGTTAAAACCGCCCACTAGTGGCCGAATAGCGCCGCTAAAACAACGGTAAATCCGCTTTACTGTAAAGCCGCAGAACAAAATTTTTACATCGCACACATGCAAAAAAGACATTTACCTCCTGCAAGGCCTATTTAAAACACCTAGACATTTTCACATTTTTTAAAATGTCTAGGTGTTTTAAATAAGCCTTGCAGGAGGTAAATGTCGTTTTTTGTGCGCTGTAATATTTTGTTCTGTTGTATGGTCTTATGGCTGCGCCATCTTTAATGCATCTTTTAGGGTGTGCCCCCCCAAATATCTTGTTTGTCTAATTGTGTGGATGTTGCTACATTATGTAAAACTATTAGAAATCGTTTTTACATTTTAGAATGGGGTGCCTCAAGATTGTCCATAATTTTAAAGGGTGCCTTGACTGAAAAAAGGTTGAGAAACAATGCTTTGGAGGATAACTGATATATGCTTTTTTTTTTTCCTCAAAATTTTTTTTATTATAAGATCAAAAAAAAATAAAAAAAATTGAGCAGTTGTATAATCATAATAACATTTGTATATATAGCTTGTACATAGTAATTTTAACAATAAGTGTATTATGTTGTAACATTAGAGCTCTCTTTAACTGATACCGTATATACTCGAGTATAGGCCGTCCCGAATATAAGCCGAGGCCCCTAATTTACCACAAAAAAAACTGGCAAAACTTATTGACCCGAATATAAGCCGAGGGTGAAATGTGCAGCAGCTACTGTTAGTGGAAAAGAGGGTCAGCTAATGCCCATCTGCAGCTGCATGTCCCCTGTGTCCTGTACAAAGCCCCCCGTGTCCCCATTGCAGCCTACCTGTGCCGATCTGCCTTCTTGCCTCCTTGTTCCGTGTGCCTCCCGTGTGCCTCCCGTGTGCCTCCCGTGTGCCTCCTCTGCCGATCGCTGATAGGAGGAACACTCGGTTTTCCCAGCAGTCAGTGTGCAGTGTTCCGCCTATCACGGACGTCCTTTCATTCTCGTCCATGAGATGAGAATGACAGGACGTCCGTGATAGGCGGAACAATGCACACTGACTTAATGCTGGGAAAATCAGTGTCCGCCTATCACGGACGGGGGGGGAGGAGATGGCGCGGCTTTTGAACACTGCCGTCTGTCTGCATGACACGCTGTTCATGCAGTCAGACGGCGCTGACTCGAGTATAAGCCGAAATGGGGACTTTCAGCCCTAAAAAAAGGGCTGAAAATCTCGGCTTATACTCGAGTATATACGGTATATGCCTTGATACAAGTGTGAAGGAGGTGAGAGTTCTGTAAGCTAGACTTGTGCACAACGGAAAATTTTGTTTAGTTTCGGTTCGTGGTCATTAGTAAAATACATAATTTCGTTCTGTTATAGTCGTTATGTTACGTTAATAGGTTTTCGGATAATTTGTTATTTCTGTAGGGTGTATCGAATTCATTCGTTATATCCGCTATAATTTGTTTTGTTTCGTTGAAATTCGTTATTTTTTTATTCAGACATTCGGATGCATCTGAATGTCCGAATAAAAAAATAACGAATTTCAACGAAACGAAAGAAATTATAGCGGATATAACGAATGAGATGCAAAATGCGTCCGAATTTAGATTCGTTACGAAACAAATTGCACAAGCCTACTGTGAGCACAGTGGTGATAGATCAGCAGTCACAGGCGACACAGAAGTATTGTTTTACACAAAGGTGATGGGATACGAGCAATACAAGAGACTTTTTTTACACAAGAAATGAATTAAAGAGCACGGGAATTGTATTATTTATTATATACTGCAATACATATGTAATGAGTTGTAAGAGTTGGTTTGGATTTGTGGAGTTCATATTTTTTGGTGTACACACACATTATATTGCTGAATTTTACAAGTATACTGTATTCATTAGTTTATTTGCACAAATCATGATGGCTAAGGTTGAATAATAATTGCATAGCTTGCACATACATTATCAAAGTATTGGGACGCCTGCCTTTACACGCACATGAACCTTAATGGCTTATTGAGTTGGCCCATCCTTTGCACCTCTAATGCCCCGTACACACGGTCGGAAATTCCGACCACAAAATTTTGTCCGACACTGGTGTTGCATACACACGGTCGGACAAAGTTGTCGGAAAATCCGATCATCCTGAACGTGGTGACGTTCGTTGCGTACGACGGGACTACGTAGAGGCTAGTAGCCAATAGCTTTGGTCTTGTAATGTGATCTGAGCATGCGTGGCACTTTGTCCGTCGGAATTCGCTACACACGATCGGAAAAAGTCTGATAGGACATTGTTGTCGGAAAAATTTGAGAGCAGGAGATAAAACTTTGTCCGTCGGAAAGTCCGACGGAAAAAGTCTGATGGAGCCTACACACGGTCGGAATTTCCGACAACATTGTCCGATAGGACATTTTCCGTCGGAAAATCCGACCGTGTGTATGGGGCATTACAGTTTTAACTCCTTTGGGAAGGCTGTCCACAAGATTTAGGAGTGTGTCTATGGGAATGTTTGACCATTCTTCCAGAAACGCATTTGTGAGGTCAGGAACTGACGTGGACGAGAAGGCCTGGCTCACAGTCTCCACTCTAAAGCCCCATACACACGGTAGGATTTTCGCATGGATTCTGTCCGATCGGACAATGTTGTCGAAAAATCCGACCGTGTGTATGCACCATCGGACAGTGTACGTCGGATTGTCCGACGGACAAAGTCCTATCTCCTGCTGGATAGATTTTTGGACAACAAGGTCTGATCACACCAAATCCGATCGTGTGTATGGTAGTCCGACGGACAAAGTGCTACGCATGCTCAGAAGAAATTCTGTGACGGAAGCGCTCGGTCAGGTAAAACTACCTTTCCTAATCGACACAGCACATTCGTCACGCTGCAATGTTAAAATGTATTTAACCACTTGCCGACCGGCGCACACAGATGTACGTCGACAGAATGGCACGTACAGGCAGGAGGGCGTATATATAAGTCCCTCCTTTCTGCCTGTCCGTGCCATCGGGAGCGCGCCGGGAGCGGCGCACTCCCGCGCCGGTCGGGACCCCCGTGAGTCCGATCGCGGTCCCCGCGGACTCGATCGCCGCGGGGACATCCGCGATCGTCTCACGGGACGGCTGAACGGGGAGATGCCGAGATAAACAGCATCTCCCCGTTCTGCCTAGCAACTAGTGACGCCGATCTCTGCAACCTGTGATTGGAGCAGAGATCAGCATTCACTAGCTGACAGCCACGCCCCCCCACAGTAAGAAACACACCCCTAGGCCTACTTAACCCCTACACTGCCACCTTGTCGTTAACCCCTAAACTGCCAGTGTCATTTTTACAGGAATCAATGCATTTAAATAGCATTAATTGCTGTAAAAATGACAATGTAGTTTAGATTCTTGCCCCAAATGTCTCCAACACTACTGTCTGTTGATATGTCAAACACGTTAGGAACTAAGCAATTGGGGATCCTGAATTAAGTGAACATCATTCATTATTCACATAAATGGTTACAAAACTATTATACCTGGAACAAGCTGGGCGATCAAATACCACCAAAAGAAAGCTCTATTTGTGGGAAAAAAAGGACGCCAATTTTGTTTGGGAGCCACGTCGCACGACCGCACAATTGTCAGTTAAAGCGACGCAGTGCAGAATCGCAAAAAGGGGCCTGGTCCTTTGGCTGCCAATTGGTCCGGGGCTGAAGTGGTTAACATTTGTATTTGTTGCTTAAATTTACTATGAGTTTGTTTGTTGTTGGTGCCCCTTGTTAATTATACTTTATGATTAGTGAAATGTACCTGCCTACTCACAAATAAACTGTCATTGTAGAAAAGTAAAACACAATAGGCAATGATTATTTCAAATCAAAAAGACCTTTATTTCGGTCTCAGCAACAAAACAAAGAGGAACGCAGCCATGGTGAAACTTGGGGAATTTGCAAAGCCTTGGACCCCCACGGCAACCATCATTTTTCAAGCTTAGAAAATTGGGGGCCTGAGGAGTACGTATATTAAGGGGAGTGCAATCTGGTCCTGAAGTCCAAAACATCCGGAACTGCAGCAGATGCCATCTAGGTCCCCAGGCTCTGGTACTACGAGAGGCTCCATCTTCTCTCAGACCAGACTGAATCCAGGTCGTCACTCTCAGGTCTTCCTTCCACGCTTCCTTGCACGCTGTGGCTGTCGTACTGGTGGGGTGGCAGAAGGAGGAGGAGGAGGAGGCGGAGCATGGTCACTATGGCAAACATGTGTGACTGGGGTCATCTCCCCAGCCATCCCCTTATTTAGGACATGGAGGATGAGCCCCTCACACATGTTGCGTTGCCTCACCTCCATACCCTTCATTTTCGTGACAACCACGGAGCCAAAGGTCTCCTCGTCGGTGGGTGTGGCATGTAGGGAGGCTGAAGCCTCTCTGATCATCCGGAGCGCTGACTCTCCCGCCTCACCCCCCCTTCTCGCCCTTCTGTAGGGAAGGCGGAGGGGAGGGATTTGGGAGTCAGTCAGGCTCCGAGGCCTAGCCCCCTCTTGGCTGCCACTACCCACCTCTTGGCTGCCACTAACCTCTTCCTCCTCCTGACTGCCACATTCCACAGCCTCCTCCTGGCTGAGGTCTTCCTGTGTATGAAAAAGGGACATAGTTTCAGTTATTTGTTCATCAAACACACACAATTTTCATCTAGTGACTGTTGCAAAATGGTTACAAATAGAAAACCATACAATTCTCAGCCCTGTAGTTTAGATTCTTGCCCCAAATGTCTCCAACACTACTGTCTGTTGATATGTCAAACACGTTAGGAACTAAGCAATTGGGGATCCTGAATTAAGTGAACATCATTCATTATTCACATAAATGGTTACAAAACTATTATACCTGGAACAAGCTGGGCTCCTCCACCTTTTCCAGACTGGAAGGCCCAGGTTGCTCCTCGGAAGCCTCATCAGGGGTGGCCTGCGCGCAAGGAAGCGTGGAAGGAGGAGTCAAGAGTGACTCCGTGACATCAGCCTGGTCTTTGAGAAAATGGAGACTGTCATAGTACCAGAGCTTGGGGGCATAGACCTCATCTGCTGCAGTTGAAGTTTCTTCCGACTTCAGGACCTTCTTGCGCTCCCTGATATACGCACTCCTCAGGCTGCCAATTTTCTTTCTTATATCACCAACAGTTGCCGTGGGGAACCTTGGCTTTACAAATTCCACATGTTCCAGCAGGGCTGCGTACCTCTTTGTTTTGATGCCGTAATGGGGGTGTTTGGCCTGCCATAAAACGGGAAATTCCCTGTATTTATCAATGAAGAGGAGGAGAAAACTCACGTCGTTGAATCCCTGCATAATCTCTGCAAGACACAACACCACACAAAACACTATAAATTATGTCAGGCCAATCTCTCCTAATCTTCTCCATAAAGAAGCCTCAAGGTCGAATCAGTCTAGGCTAGTTATGTACCAACGTCAAATTGTACCTTCGTTTATAGCGATCGTCTCGTGCGTGAGCTTTCTCTCCCCTCGTCTCCCAGATCGTGGCTACGACACAGGCGTGTGATGTTTTATATACAGTGCACATGGGTCAAACTCCGCCCGCCCCTGACGATCTTTCTCGTCTATTCCCCACCCCTTCTCTTTACGGCGCAGTGGGAGAGCACATGGCGGGGACACAGCAGGTGCGCCCGAAATATCCCACCAACGAGGAGGAGGACGAGGAAAGTCCGGAGGCAGAAACGTCCCGATCCCGGAGCCTGAAATTCAAGGCCTCCAATATGTAATTTGGAGAAATGTTGGAGATGGTGGACATATTAAAGAGGAGCGACTATGATGGGAAGTATGGGCCTTACCTCAACCCCAATGTCCGCAAGGCCAAGATCATGTCTAAAGTTGTGAGGAGGCTGTACAATCATTTTGGGGTACAACAATCCAAGGAGCAACTGAGGAAACGCTGGTCAGACCTGAAACTGAGGGAGGCCGATCAGTACAGAAAGATCAAGCGAGTTCTTCAAAAAAGTAAGTAGTTGTGTTTTGTGTTTGATTTCTTGCTTGCATACTGCTCCATGTGTTTGGATTTTTACAAAGTTGTACATTCCAAAATGGCCACTTTCAGGTTCGTCTGTGCATTCGATCGTACTCAACCTCGATCTTTCTGCCACTGTCATGTTCGTGTGTGTGTGTGTCCATTCGATCGTACTCAACCTCGATCGTTCGGCCACTTATAATACGATGTTTGTTGTTTTTTGGGGGAAAGGAAGTTTGTTCTCTCTAGAAATGTCATCAAGACTGTCCAGCCAATTCATTCAATGTAAAGGAGACGTCACCCAGTAGCTGTTTACCCATCTGGACTCTAGAGCACTAGTGCTGGGACACCTAAACCCCCTTTTTATTAGGCTTTTCCACACATGTGCTCCAGTGGATACTAGAGGGGGGTCTCCATCACCCAAACGTTGATTAAAAAAGCCATAAGTTTAGGACCTTTACAAAGTGACTACATTCATGTTGGTGTCATTTGTAACTGGACACCCAAAAATATTGTTCCTCACTTTCAAGCAATGTTTGTCATTTCCTATTTCTGCCCTCAATAGATTGTGTTGCTAAATCTTCCTTTTGTACATTCTCATAGGGGAGCGAAAACTTGGGACGTCTGAGGAAACCCCAAAACCAACACCTCCCAAAAAAGGGGAAAGAGCAGAAGCAGAGGAGGAGGAGGAGGAGGAGGAAGGAGAGATCATAGAAATTGGAGAACTTGTCACCACAACAGGTGAGTGTGGGAGAACACAGCTACTGGTAAGCTAATCAATGTATGGCTGCCTCATTTCCAAGACCCTTTTTTTTTTTTTTTTTGGTTTTTAGGTGACGTGGATGTTGTGGAAGAAAAATCGCACTTTACCACAGAGAGTGCCCACGTACTCATCGGGGAGATAATGGTCTGCAATAGAGATCTAGATTACATAAAGCAAAACATCAATGATGTTCAACAAAAATTGAAGAACATCATTGATGTTTTAGGAAAAATCTGAAAACGCACCAAGTAATTAACACACATTTGTGGCTGTTTCTGAACACTTAAGAACTGTGTGAAATTTGGAACATGCACACATTGTGTCCACATGTGCTAGCTCCCATCATGGTGGATGAATGACAACGTTTTTTTGGGGGTGCAACCACTTTACGAACTACTAAAGTGGTTGTGGTGAAGGGGTTGAACTCCCAAAAAACATCCATTCATCCCCATGATGGAAAATGGCACTTTTGAAGATTCGAGGCATGTGTTTTACCATATAATGACCATTTTCAGACCCAAATTGTGTGCATGTTCTAAATTTCCACTTTCCAGGGGTGACCCCCCATGTGATGAAGGCAAGATCAAACACACTTTGAACATATAGTCATGTCTGATCTTGTCTTCACTTTAGAAAGTTGAACTTTCCTAGTTCCTAGGTTCTGTTTTGCTCCATGCCTGGTTTTACAAAATGCGGAATGTTTGTAAACAATGTTGTAAATAACCAAGATGTTGTCAGTTTGGGCAAGAAGTTTGTAAACGCACTTGTGAATGTTTTGCAAGTAAACTTTTTTACTTTTCAAAATGTGTGGCTTCCTTATTTAAAAAACAAAATGCATTATGTATGTCAAATGTAAAGGATTTGGGGGGCAATGGGTGTTATTTACTAAAGGCAAGTCCAGTTTGCACTGCAAGTTTCTTTTCCAGGGCACTTTTTCACTGCACTTGTAGAGCATAGTGGATTTTACTTATGTAAATGACACCCACAGTGCTTTGTACGAAAACACGGAGCACAGCATTTTTGTGAATACACACATGTCTGACCTGGTGATGAAAAGGAGTATTTTGGGTGTCAGTTATGCACTACAAACCTTCTCTAGACCAAAGATTAGGTATTAAACACACAACATGAGAATAATCTTTTTGGGAAGAAGAGACTGTTACCTCCTTTTGCCCAGAAAGTGCATTCCCACTGTCGAAGGCAAAGGGAAAAAATTTCAAGGTCAAATAAGCTAGAATACGGAAATGACAAGAAATCATAGGTTGGTTGAAAAAAAATATTTAATTAAAAATGCCTCTCACACATCGTCAGGCAGAGCAATGGCCCCCCTACCCACAAAGTAGTCCATATATTGCTCGCGGACCGCGCAGGCATTTGGAGGGGGCAAGCCTGGACGTGCCACTTGAAGGGCTGTGAGGTCAGCATTTGGAGGGCCCTCCACATCTGGGCCAACGGGCACCACATAGTTCCTGTTATGTCTTTTGAGGAAGTTGTGCAATATGCAACAGGCAAGAACTATGTGGTTCAGTTTGTATTCCGCCAAGTTAATAGCCGTCAAGAACAGGCGGAAGCGGCTGGCCAGGATGCCAAAAGTGTTCTCCACAACTCTTCGGGCTCTGGACAGCCTGTAGTTGAAGACCCTCTGGTCTGGGGTGAGGGTCCTCATCGGGAACGGCCTCATCAGATGGGGAGTCAACGCAAACTCTTCATCTGCGACAAAGACGAAGGGGAGTCCTTCAGCATTCTCCTCTGGAGGTGGCAAGCACAGACTGCCACTTTGGAGACGCCAGTAGAACTCCGTGTGCGCAATGGCACCACCATCCGAGATCCGGCCGTTCATCCCCACGTCCACATACATAAACTCGTATGTCGCCGACACCACCGCCAACATCACTACACTATTAAACCCCTTATAATTATAATAGTAGGACCCCGAGTTGGGCGGTGGGACGATGCGGACGTGTTTCCCATCAATTGCCCCTCCGCAGTTAGGAAAGTCCCAACGGCTGGCAAAGTGGGAGGCCACAGTCTGCCATTCCTGTGGCGTGGAAGGGAACTGTGGAGTGAAACAAGAAAAAAAAAATTAGTCACTTTGCACATAAACATTGCAAGCAGATTAGACAATCAACATCTTGGAACAAGAGCATTCTTAAAAATTTGAGGCTGGAAAGTATTTGCACAGAAAAGTAGAGGCTCCCCTTCACAGATTAATCCCCCCCCCCCCATCAATCCCCCCACTTCTGATGGGCCATTGCCAATAACTAGGGTTTTTGGGGGGGGGGGGGGTTGGACAGGTAACCCTCTGCACTTCATTGATTGCCAAATGGCTCAATAATGTGTGCTAGTTTGGCCAGACCCTCCTTACTTAACACTATTGGCAGCCCCCAGGAAAGCTAAAATAAAATTTCAACCCCCCCCCCCAAAAAAAAGGAAAGCACATTGTGACATTCTGAAATTACCAAGCAAGCTAATAGGAGGGAAAGAACACAAAAAAAGAGGAAATGGAAAGTATGGAGCCAGCCCCTTGCACTACATGCTTTGCTGAATTCATCCCTAAAGATGCCCACTATAAAGAGGTAGGTATATAGTGTGTATTGACCTTGGGAAAGCCAGCAGATAGAGGATTGGTACCATCTGACAGAGCAGTTGGGGGAGGGGGTTCCTAATGAGTTTGCCCCCCCCCCCCCCCCACAAAAAACACAAAAAAAAGGGGCTCTACATGAAGTAAACCACATAGCAAACATTCGTGCATATTTTAGGGGGTGTTTGGGGGCAAACAATACTATGCAGCAGACAAAAGACATTGCTTAAGTGACTAGGCCATAGGTGTCTATTGGGGCAGAAGAGCATGCTGGGGAGGTAAGTGAAGGGAAAAATGCATGAAGGAGAAAAGGGGCACAGCATATTAGAGCATATTGCAATCATGGTAATTAGGGAAGGAGGTCAAAAATACAAGACATTAGCAAACAGAGCATACATAGAAGGGAATAGTAAAGTAGAAATTTTACCTTAATATAGTCCTCCTGCAGGACCTGGATGATGGCAGAACAGGTCTCTGGAATAATGATTCCCAGGGCCTGGGGAGAGATACCTGAAGAGAACTTCAAATCCTGAAGACTTCTCCCTGTCGCCAAGTACCTCAACGTAGCAACAAGCCTCTGCTCCGGAGTGATGGCTTGTCTCATGCAGGTATCCTGCCGGCTGATAAAAGGGGTCAGCAAAGCCAAAAGACGGTGAAAATCGGGGTCCGTCATCCGGAGAAAGTTCCTGAAATCATCAGGATTATTCTCCCGGATCTCACGAAGCAAAGGCATGTGCGAGAATTGGTCACGCTGAAGCAACCAATTCTTGGTCCACATACTCCTCGTCACTCTGTTCATGGATGGGTCTTGGCTCAAAGCTAAAAGCCCGACACCAATTCCACGTACAGCACGAACTCGGCGACGAGTACGCACGGGAAACATCGCTCACAAGCTCACAAACGGTCGGCTGGTCAGAACGGACAAACAGAAAGCACCGATAAACAGCAAGGCCTGAAAGAACGAAATGAATACCAGAAACGAGCAGACAATAAGCAGTGAAAATCAAAGCGTCCTATATCAAGATATAGGCCGCAATGACCAACAAATGCGAACTGACTACACGCACTAATAAACAGATACGCACGACAAGCACAAACTGAAGAGCAGTAACGATCTGAGTCAGAAAACTGAGAAGCGCGAATCGAAAGTCCCCAAACTTCAACTAACTCGCGATAAACACGGGATCAGCAGAAGGAGCCCAACGGGTGCCTGACGTGGTGCTGAACTTCCCTTTTCTAGTCTCGTGGAAGATGACTTACGTCACGACGTTCTTGCAGACCGGATATTCCGACAACGTTGTCCGACCGTGTGTACGCAACACCAACATCGGACAAGGTACGACGGACAGGATCCGACCGACCTGGTCCTCAGATAATCCGCGCGTGTGTATGGGGCTTAATTCATCCCAAAGATGTTCTATCAGGTTATAAATGTCATATATAATTTATATATATACACTGTATAATATATATATATATATATATATATATATATATATATATATATATATATATATATATCGGAAATTCCGATCGTCTGTAGCTGTGCAGGCCAGTCAAGTTCCTCCACCCCAAACTCGCTCATCCATGTCTTTATGGACCTTGCTATGTTCACTGGTGCGCAGTCATGTTGGAACAGAAAGGGGCCATCCCCAAACTGTTCCCACAAAGTTTGGAGCATGAAAATTGTCCAAAATGTCTTGGTATGCTGACGCCTTAAGAGTTCCCTTCACTGGAACTAAGGGGCCAACCCCTGAAAAATAACCCCACATCATAATCCCCCCTCCACCAAATGATTTGGACCAGTGCACAAAGCAAGGTCCATAAAGACATGGATGAGCGAGTTTGGGGTGGAGGAACTTGACTGGCCTTCAGAGTCCTGACCTCAACCAGATAGAACACTTTTGGGATGAATTAGAGTGGAGACTGCGAGCCAGGCCTTCTCGTCCAACATCAGTGCCTGACCTCACAAATGCGCTTCTGTAAGAATGGTCAAATATTCCCATAGACACACTTCTAAACCTTGTAGACAGTAGGGATGAGCCGAACACCCCCCTGTTCGGTTCGCACCAGAACCTGCGAACAGACCTAAAGTTCGTGTGAACTTTAGAACCCTATTAAAGTCTATGGGACTCGAACGTTTAAAAATAAAAAGTGCTAATTTTAAAGGCTAATATGCACTGAGGGAATCCCAGGTCTTAGCTGAGGAGGACTGGGCCACTCGTCACCTGACCCCGCCCCCCTCTGACGCAACGCAAGGGAAAAGCTGGGTTTCCCCAGTGACGTACGGGTGACCCCGCCCCCTCTGATGTAACACAGGTTTCCGTTTCCGCAAGAGTTGATTACCACCGCTGGAATCTTTTTTTAATTTTTTTTATTTTTAATAAAGGACTTTTCCCAACGGTGTCAGTGTGTTTTTTTAAACTATTTTTTACACTTTCTTTGTGAAATGGTAGGGGTCATTTTGTACTCCCTTTCAAACAGGGGGGGGGCGGGATCTGGGGGTCCTCTTGTTAAAGGGTGCTTCCAGATTCTGATAAGCCCCCCCACCCGCAGACCCCCACAACCACCGGCCAGGGTCCCTTCTCCTCATCAACATGGGGACATGGTGCTTTGAGGGGTCACAGACCCCCAAAGCATCCTCCCAATGTTGAGGGCATGTGGCCTGGTACGGTTCAGGAGGGGGGCGCTCTCTCGTCCCCGCATCTTTTCCTGCGGCCTGCCAGGTTGCGTGCTCGGATAAGGGTCTGGTATGGATATTTAGGGGGAACCCACGTAATTTTTTTTTTTTATTTGACCTGGGGTTCCCCTTAATATCCATACCAGACCTGAAGGGCCTGGTAATTGAATTTGGGGGGAACCCCACGCTTTTTTTTTTTTATCAATGATTTTCAATGACTGTTCTCTGTATTACGGGAGCCGGCAATTCATTATAGCCGCAAGTGATCTTAAATAGCTTTTTTTCCTGCAAAAATTACACTTTGTGCAGGGACAGTTCTAAGCACGGGAAACATGCGCCCCTTTTCATGCATACTATACACACCCCCCAGGTACGAAATTTAAAGGAATATTACACTTTTATTGTTTCACTTTAAGCATTATTAAAATCACTGCTCCTGAAAAAAAACATTAGTTTTTAAAACTTTTTTTGCACTTTTAAAACACTTTTTATGACATTAACTTGCATATAGGCTTTTAAAATTAGCACTTTAGCTTTCTCCCATAGACTTTTACAGGGTGCTTGTGGCTTTTCAAATTTGCCGCAAACACCCCAAATTGTTCGAGTCGAACTCGAAGCTCATCCCTAGTAGACAGTCTACCCAGAAGAGTTGAAGCTGTTATAGCTGCAAAGGGTGGGCCAACTGAATATTGAACCCTACGGACTAAGACTGGGATGCCATTAAAATAAAGGCAGGCATCCCAATACATTGACAATATAGTGTATATTATACCAAATTAATTCAAGTTGCACACCACACCTTATTTATTCTATTATGCAGTGCAGAACAGTGGTGACCAGTGTTTTTTTTTGGGGGGGGGACGGCAAAGAACAACCCCCTCCGCGCTCTCTAGGTAGGTCCGCCGGTACTTACCCCATAGGTTGCTGGTGGACCGTGCTCTAGCTCCGGCAGACATCGGCTCCTCTGTCCTCTTCTGCATCACGGCGGCTCCCGCCATGCATCTCCTCCCTCCTCCTAGGCATCCAATAGGATCGCCTGTCCTTTCAGCCAATCGGGTGACGGGTCTCAAGACCCGTTTCCTGAATAGCCGGGATGAGGAGCAGTGTTGCAATAGTGAATATTCATTTGCTAATGTCACAGAACTGGGTGGGCTTGGAGCGCAGTGCTCTGATGTCCGCCAGGCACCCGCGATTGCCCGGTAACTGAGCAGGACGTGGATCTGTGTTTGTAGGGACACCGATTGGTCTCCTCCCCCAGTCAGTCCCCTCCCCCCACAGTTAGAATCACTCATATAGGGAACATATTAACCCCTGCAGTGCCCCCTAGTGTTAACCCCTTCCCTGCCAGTCACATTTATACAGTAATCAATGCATTTTTATAGCACAGATCGCTGTATAAATGTGAATGGTCCCAAAAATGTGTCAAAAGTGTCCGATATGTCCGCCGCAATGTCGCAGTCACGATAAAAATCGCAAATCGCCGCCATTACTAGTAAAAAAAATAATAATAATAAAAATGCTATAAATCTTTCCCCTATTTTGTAGGCGCTATAACTTTTGCGCAAACCAATCAATAGACGCTTATTTCGATTTTTTTTTACCAAAAATATGTAGAAGAATACGTATCGGTCTAAACTGAGGAAAAAATTTGTTTAAAAAAAATAAATAATTGGATATTTATTATAATAAAAAGTAAAAAATATTGCGTTTTTTCAAACTTGTCCCTGTTAATTTGCTTATAGCGCAAGAAATAAAAACCGCAGAGGTGATCAAATACCACCAAAATAAAGCTCTATTTGTGGGGAAAAAATGATAAAAATGTTATTTGGGTACATCATTGCATGACCGCGCAATTGTCATTCAAAATGCGACAGCGCTGAAAGCTGAAAAATGGCTTGGTCAGGAAGGGGGTGTTCGTACCTGGTAGGCAAGTGGTTAATAAGGTGTGATATGCAGGGAGTTTTCAATGTTCTACAAAGTGTGGAGTGTGTAGAAACACCATTCCATGTCTTTGCTGCATCTGTGACTGACACTTGTAGCTGCAGCAAAGATGGATACAGTGGTTATGGAGCACAGTGTTAGTTGGCCCCCCATCCCTTGCTGCCATGTAAGGAACCCAGCCACATGTAAGTTTCTTTCCTCTGTGCTCTGTATGTGTAAACATGGCAGTCAGCTCCCCTTATCTCTCTGTCAGTGTGTCCTGCTTCATTCATCCCCTGCCTCTAAATTACAGCTCAGTGGAAGCACAGGAAAAGGTACAGAGCTCCTCTGACAGCCCCCCTACACTGTCAGCAGAGATGGAGGAGATGTCCTGAGGTGTAAGTACAGAGCTCTGTGTATGTGCAGACTGGGGCAGTGCTGGGGAGAAAGGCTGGGAGATTCCAGCTGTACAAAAACATTATTTCAGCAAAGCTGCAAATGCCATAAACCTTGTTGGGAATCAGAGTCCCCCCATGTCAGAGTGTGACCTCCTCCTTCTCTTTCCCAGGTTCACTTGGAATTAGGGTGCCCACGTGTCCCGGATTGCCCAGGATTGTCCCTTAATTCTGATTTTTGTCCCGTGTCCTGGGCACCTTCATTCCGGGACAATACAGTGTCCCGGAATGAAAAAAAAAAAAAGAACACCGGCAGTCCACCACCCTGATAATCATTTGCCAAACTGGTTGCTAGGCTAGGGCCGCCCGCATTTAGCAACCAGTGGCGTTGGCTGACACGTGGGCAGTGGGCACCCTACGGCTGAGCAGCGTGCCTTCGAATCCACCTGATGAAAGAAGGTAAAGAAAATAAGAAAGGTAAGGGGCAGGGCCACCCGGCGACGTCACATTGTGGTGCCGCCTCCTTGTGACATCACCGACCAGTGCATGCTGGGGGGGGGGGGGTGTCCCTGAATGGCAGTTTGGAAATGTGGTCACCCTACTTGGAATAGGTGAGCAGAAAGTAGATGTGTGGTATGGTGGATCCTGTTTTCCATAGGCTTGTGATGAACAGTATGTTCTAAATTGGCCTAGGAACTACCAGGAATATAGTAACAGATAAAACTGTCAGGATTACCTAACTCCTAGCAAACCAGACTCCAAGTACATTATGTCACAATTATGATCCAGTTGGTGTCAACTAGCCAGCAGCAGGAATAGCCTGTCAGCATGGTAGCAATGTCAGGTGATGACTTTCTCTGCTCTCAATAGCAAACCTGTCACCAGTACCATGGACACAAGTGTGGAATAGACATTAAAGCGTCATTAAACCCACAAACAAACATTATATTGCAGGTTACCAATTCCTAGATGAGATGGCTGCATTTGTTTTCTTTTTTTAGGCTTTCTTTCTTTCGTTTTTATCTGGTGATCCAGACAGCAAGTCTGTTGTTTTTCAAAAGAACAACCTCACTTGCAGATACAGAGATGAGACAAACCATTTACCACCGACAGGGGGGTGCTTACAATGGTTAGCATATATTTAAGTAAAATCTTTTTACTAAAAAAAAAAGGGGAAAAAGTTACAGCAAATTATAAAGTGCTCCTTTATCCAAAGTGGGAGCTTCAAGCCTAAAAAAAAAGAAAACAAATGCAGCCACCACATCTAATAATTGGTAAGCTGCAATATATTACATTTTTGTTTTTAGGTTAATATTTCTGAACCACTCCCCAGTTCATGCACACTAAAGTATTGTAGATATTCTGAACAAAAACAGTAAAAGAACTTTAAAGTAGACCCTCCCAACCCTAAAAACATTTGGATCTTCTGAATGCCCCCCTTCCACAGTCATAAAGGTCTAAACTCTGCATCACTTGCTACTGACCTTGTACTGCGCATCCCTTTAACCACTTCAGCCCCGGACCAATTGGCAGCCAAAGGACCAGGCCCCTTTTTGCGTTTCGGCACTGCGTTGCTTTAACTGACAATTGCGCGGTCGTGCGACGTGGCTCCAAAACAAAATTGGCGTCCTTTTTTTACCACAAATATAGCTTTCTTTTGGTGGTATTTGATCGCCCCTGCGGTTTTTATTTTTTGCGCTATAAACAAAAATAGAGCGACAATTTTGAAAAAAATTCAATATTTTTTGCTTTTTGCTATAATAAATATCCCCAAAAAATATATAAAAAAAAAATTTTTTCCTCAGTTTTTGGTAAAAAAAATCGCAATTAGCGATTATTGATTGGTTTGCGCAAAAGTTATAGCGTTTACAAAATAGGGGATAGTTTTATAGCATTTTTATTAATATTTTTTTTTTACTAGTAATGATCAGCGATTTTTATTGTGACTGCGACATTATGGCGGACACATCGGACATTTTTGACACATTTTTGGGACCATTGTCATTTATACAGCAATCAATGCTATTTAAATGCATTGATTCCTGTATAAATGACAGTTGTAGTAAAGGGGTTAACCACTAGGGGGAGGGGAGGGGTTATGGGCTGTGACAAGTGTGTGTTTTTTTACATTAGGGGGCGGGGCTGACGTCTGACGTCATTGATCGGCTTTCCCGATGACCGGGAACAGCCAATCAATGACAGGCAGAGTACAGGCAGAGTAGGAAGCGCGGGGAGAGGTTTGTTTACACATGCCTCTCCCCGTTCTTCAGCTCCGTGACCCGATCGCGGGACACCAGCGGCGATCGGGTCCGCTGGTCCCACGGCCAGGGTCACGGAGCTCCCGACCGGGTCGCGAGCGCGCCGCTGGCGGCGCGCACGCGACCCATGGGCAGGCATTTAAAAAATCCTGTACAGGTACAGGATTTTGCCTGCCCGTGCCATTCTGCTCACGTATATGTACATGAGGCGGTCGGGAAGCGGTTAAGCCTCACCCAATAGCCAGCACAGTGAAAGCCGCATCCTCCAGAAGCAGGGCCCGATTTATTATTTTAAAAATAACCCTGCTCCTGCCTCCTGCACTCTCATTTCTTTTTGCACTTTGTAATTTATACAATCCTGACTTCTGCACTCCAATTGTAGGTATAATGATCATGTGTAGGCAAGATGATTGGGGGGCGGAGTTTGAAAAGTTCGCCCTGGGCGCTGGGGGACCTTGTCCCGGCACTGATAGCAAGTCCCCAAGAAGCATTTTAGAGGGATGGCAACAAATGCACATTTTGCTGACATTCATTTAGTTTATCTGCCTTCATATAATGCTATTGCTACCAAATGTAGTATGCAGGGCCGGACTGGCCTACCGGGATACCAGGATATTTCCCGGTAGGCTGCCTGCCCTGGGGCCGCTTTGCGGCTGCAGTGCTCTCCTGCTCCTTTGATCACGGAGCTGGCCGGGTCTGTGCTCTGCGGCCGCGCACCGCGCTGTAACGCGGTCCCGCCCCCCTAGACCGGCTCGTGTGATAGTAGATAGAATCAGTGTTCCACCTATCACACGAGCCGGTCTATGGGGGCGGGACCGTGTTACAGCGCGGTGCGTGGCCGCAGAGCACAGACCCGGCCAGCGCCGTGATCACAGCAGGAGAGATGCCTGTGAGTACTCAGTACAGCCCTAAATGTGTGCCTGGATAGGGGGATCAGCAGGGGGGCGGCATATAGAGGAGATTATCTTTCTATATTCCTCCATGCAGCCGCTCAATGCTTGGAGGAGGGAGAGGAGGAGAATCAAGCATTCAGCGGCTGCATGGAGGAATATAGAAAGCTCATTTCCTCTATATGCCACCCCACTGCTTCTCCTCCTATCCAAATTCTTTTACTGCCCCCCCTTCTCCTTGTGCTCCCCCCCAGTGCTCTCCTCCCCCACCACACACTCCAGCCCCCCCCCCCCACAGTTCTCTCAATCCTTGTTCTTTCTGCCTCCCCCTCTCTCCAGCTCTCCCCATCGTTCTCCAGCCCCCCCCCTGCTTCCTACCCCCCACAGTGCTCTCCAGCCCCCCCCCCCGTGCTCCCCACCCCCCACAGTGCTCTCTAGCTCTCCCCATCAGTCTCCAGACCCCACCCCAGTGCTCTCCACCCCCCACAGTGCTGTTTAGCCCCCCCATACTCCCCAGCCCCCCGTGCTCCCCACCCCTGTTCTTTCTGCCCCCGGTGCTGTCCAGCCCCCCCACAGTGCTGTCCAGCCCCTCCGTGCTCCCCACCCCTGTTCTTTCTGCCCCCTGTGCTCTCCAGCTCCCACCCCAGTGCTCTCCACCCCCCACAGTGCTCTCTAGCCCCCCGTGCTTCCCACCCCTGTTTTTTCTACCCCCGGTTCTCTCCAGCCCCCACCCCAGTGCTCTCCACCCCTGTTCTTTCTGCCCCCGGTGCTGTCCAGCCCCCCCACAGTGCTGTCCAGCCCCCCCATGCTCCCCACCCCTGTTCTTTCTGCCCCCGGTGCTCTCCAGCTCCCCCACAGTGCTGTCCAGCCCCCCCATGCTCCCCACCCCTGTTCTTTCTGCCCTTGTGCTCTTCAGCTCCCACCCCAGTGCTCCCCACCCCCCACAGTGCTCTCCAGCCCCCCGTGCTTCCCACCCCTGTTCTTTCTGCCCCGGTGCTCTCCAGTCCCCACCCCAGTGCTCACCACCCCTGTTCTTTTTGACCCCGGTGCTCTCCAGCCCCCACCCCAGTGCTCTCCACCCCTGTTCTTTCTGCCCCCGGTGCTCTCCAGCTCCCCCACAGTGCTGTCCAGCCCCCCCATGCTCCCCACCCCTGTTCTTTCTGCCCTTGTGCTCTTCAGCTCCCACCCCAGTGCTCCCCTGCTCCCCACCCCCCACAGTGCTCTCCAGCCCCCCGTGCTTCCCACCCCTGTTCTTTCTGCCCCGGTGCTCTCCAGTCCCCACCCCAGTGCTCACCCCCCCTGTTCTTTCTGCCCCCGGCGCTCTCCAGCCCCCACCCCAGTGCTCTCCACCCCTGTTCTTTCTGCCCCCGGTGCTCTCTAGCTCCCCCACAGTGCTGTCCAGCCCCCCCCCATGCTCCCCACCCCTGTTCTTTCTGCCCTTGTGCTCTTCAGCTCCCACCCCAGTGCTCCCCACCCCCCAAAGTGCTCTCCAGCACCCCGTGCTTCCCACCCCTGTTCTTTCTGCCCCGGTGCTCTCCAGTCCCCACCCCAGTGCTCACCACCCTGTTCTTTCTGCCCCCGGTGCTCTCCAGCCCCCACCCCAGTGCTCTCCACACCTGTTCTTTCAGCCCCCGGTGCTCTCCAGCCCCCCTCAGTGCTGTCCAGCCCCCCGTGCTCCCCACCCCTGTTCTCTCTGCCCCCGGTGCTCTCCAGCTCCCACTCCAGTACTCCCCACCCCCCACAGTGCTGTCCAGCCCCCCGTGCTTCCCACCCCTGTTCTTTCTGCCCCCAGTGCTCTCCACCCCTGTTCTTTCTGCCCCCGGTGCTCTCCAGCCCCCACCCCAGTGCTCTCCACCCCTGTTATTTTTGGCTCCTCCCAGCACTCTCTCTCTCTGTCTATATATATATATAATATAAAGCCCTATGTGATTTCATATCTGTCTTATCTATATATAATACACTCTTCAAATGTGCTTTAAAATGTATGGTTTTCCCTTTCATGAACCAGGAAATAATGACGTTATGCTGTTGCGCTGGTATAATAATGCTGTGGGGCTGGTGTGAAATTTTTTCCAGGGCTGGATTTTATTCCCAGTCCGGCCCTAGTAGTATGATTGTATCAGTGCTTCTGGCAGACCTGATGTCACAGCATTCTATGATATACAGTTGTCTACCTTTCACTCTAATATGTGTGGATAAGGTTGCAGCAGGGCGGTGCTAGGACCAGAGCTTACCTTTTTTACAGCCTCAGATGCAGAATCCTTCTGAAGACAGACGTACCAGAGATTAACCTGCTGGACAGCGTAGGTGTAGAATCTGAATGCTGGATAATCATCACTCAGCAGGTAAGCCGTGCTTTCATTCAGTTTAGATGCAAAATGTTTATGGGTTTAAATCCATCCAGAAAGTGGTGGTGGTGTGTGTATAAAGCTGGATACACACTGTACAATTTTCTGTAGATTTTTTCCTTAATGCCGCGTACACGAGCGGACTTTTCGACGGACTAGGTCCGACGGTCTTTCCGACGGACTTTCGACGGAGTTCCGACAAACTTTTCGAATGAACGGACTTGGCCACACACAATCACACTAAATTCTGACGGATTTGAATGTGATGACGTACGACCGGACTAGAATAAGGAAGTTCGTAGCCAGTAGCCAATAGCTGCCCTGGCGTCGTTGTTTGTCCGTCGGACTAGCACACAGACGAGCGGATTTTTCGATAGGAACTGGGTCCAGCGGAGTTCCGGCAGGAAAATTGAAAACATGTTCTATTTCTAAAGTCTGTCGGATTTTTCGACAGCAAAGGTCCGATGGAGCCCACACACGATCGAATTGTCCGACGGATTCGTTCCGTCTGACCTTTGCTGTCGAAAAGTCCTCTCGTGTGTACGCGGCATTAGATTTACCAAAACCATAAAATATGAGGTCAAACCTTAAGAGTTATCAATTTGTATGCAATCAGGCGGGCCCTTGTACTACATGGTTTTGGTAAATCTAAAGGACATCAGACAAAAAAAATGATATAGTGAGTATGGGGGGTCTCAGACTTTTATTGCTGTACTTTTTTACATACTTTTATGTTTCACCATTGTCCAAAGTGATCCATGAGATAGTCAACACCACCCAAGACATGAATTCACAGTGGGACGGATGGGCCTGCATGTACTCTTAATTCGTTATTTCTGTCTATTCTTTTATTCAGTTAATTTGTTTTGTTTTTTTTTATTTTTATTTTTTTTTATTTAATAATTTTTTATTGCTGTTTTAGAATAGAAAAACAATACAATGCTTTCTATATCAAAACACCCACATAGTATCAATTTTTTTTAATTCACATCTCTCTTGAAGGGCTCATGCACACTGCAGCTCAAAGGAGCTGAAAGAAGGGGTTTGGTACAGGCTTTTGAGCTCTTGAGCTCTTATGCCCCGTACACACGATGGGAAATTCTGCAAAATTCCGCAAAAGTCCGATGTGAGCCTTTGGTCGGAAATTCTGACCGTGTGGAATTCCCGCCAGCAAAAGATTGAGAGCAGATTCTCAATTTTTCAGTCAGAAAAAGTTCCGATTGGAAATTCCGATCGTCTGTACCAATTCCGACGCGCAAAATTCCTACGCATGCTCAGAAACAATTTGATGCATGCTCTGAAGCATTGAACTTCATTTTCTCGGCTCGTTGTAGTGTTGAACATCACCGCATTCTTGACGGTCGAAAGTTCAGAGAACTTTTATGTGACCGTGTGTATGCAAGCCAAGCTTGAGCGGAATTCCGTGGGAAAAACCATCCAAGCTTTTTCCGACTGAAAATCCGCTCGTGTGTACGGGGCATTATTCTTTCTGCTTAGAAACTCCCCTCCATGTTAGCCATAGGGGTTTATTTACTAGAGGCAAATCCACTGTGCACTACAAGTGATGTGCAGTTGCTGTAGATCTGAGGGGAAGATCTGAAATGAGGGGGACGCTCTGCTGATTTCTATCATCCAACCATGTGCAAGCAAAAATGCTGTTTTATTATTTTCCTTGCAGTCTACAGCGACTGCACTTCCAGGTTCACTTCCAAGTGCACTTGTAGTGCACAGTGGATTTGCCATAAATAAATAGACCCCTATAGCTTTTTCAGGCATAGGCTCCTACAGGCAGAAAATAACCAAACTAGTGTTTTTTCAGAGGCGCTAGTGCACCAAAAGAGCTCAGAAAAAGCTCAAACAAGCTTGAAAGACGGGTAAAAACATTTGTTCCAGCTTTTTTCTTTTTGTTTATACAGTGGTTAAGAAAATCCTATCTAAGAGGGTTTGTGAAAAAAAAAAAAAACGCATACGCTCCAAAAAAGCTCAAAGGGTCTTGAAGAAGCTCAAAAAAAATGCACACAAGCGCAAAAAAGCACAAGCTTCTTCAAGCTGAAATAAAAGCTCAAATGCTTGTAAAAGCAGTTTTTTTTTTTTTGAGCTGCAGTGTGCATGAGCCCTATACAGGCATACCCCACTTTTAAGTATGCAATGGGGTTTATTTACTAAAGCTGGAAAGTGCAAAATCAGGCTCACTTCTGCATAGAAACCAATGAGCTTCTAACCCCAGCTTGTTCAATTAAGCTTTGGTAATAAAACCTGGAAGCTCATTGGTGTCTATGCAGAAGTGTCTGATTTTGCACTTTCCAGCTTTAGTAAATAAACCCCCATTGTGTACTTAAAAGTGGGGTATGCCTGTAACTCATATTCAAATGTATAGTTCAACGTATATTGTTTCGAATATAAATCTTTAACTTTTAATTACCTTCCACTTCAAGAAAAAAATAAGAAAAGGGGAGGGAGGGAAAACCAGATAGAAGTAGAAAAAAGGAACAAAAAAAAGGGGGAAAAAGGGGCAGCGGGGATTAAAATACAGAAGAGAAAGAAAAAATGGGGGGGGGGGGGTGATAAATTCTGCAATAAATTGATAAATTATGCTATAAAAAAAAGCTAGAGGTTATGTAATATATCTAATATATTGTGTTCTGCTATACTTTACTTAGGAGTCTGAAATTAATTTGTGGTACAATGAAGTCATTTTAAATTCAAACCATTTTGTCCATGATTTAAAATGTCTTCTGATCGATATCTTCTCTGCCAACTATCCTCCACTACTACGAAAAATTACAAATTTTCTTAAACAATGGTCCCCTTTGCCAATATCATGGATTGGTAAAATAAATGTATTGAAAATGACTGTATTGCCTAAAATGTTATATCTCTTTCGTGTATTACCCATTCCTATCCCGGCATACTTCCTTAGGAATCTACAACGTAAAACACAAGCATTCATATGGAGCTCCTCAAAATCTCGCTTACCTACCCACACTCTTTATCTTTCTAAACTTAAAGGAGGATTAGGTTTCCCTAATTTTACTGATTATTTCCATGCAGCACAAATAGCACATATTCCTAAATATCACACAAAACATGAGGTCCCCCTCTGGGTAGCGATTGAATCAATCGACTGTGATCCGATCTCCATACCAAATCTAATATGGTCTACCTCTTCTGACTATAAAATAATAAAAAATAAGATTACTAAACATACAATTGCTATATGGGATAAATTCTAAGTAATTAAAAGACTACAATCTCTGCATATACCTCTTGTATCATTTATTAGAAATCAATTTTCTACCCGGCTCATACATCTCCTAAAACTTTTAAAAAATGGATTTCTGCTGACTTAACACAACTCTATGACCTGATAATGACCACTTCACAAACATTTCCTGAAATATGTGAAACCCATCAAATTCCAGATTCAGAACTCTTTCGTTATCTACAGATCAAAAAAAATGTTATGCCATTTATACAAGGTAGAGATAATCTATGTGACATAACGCATTTTGAACGTATTTGTAAAAATGACCCCCATTCAAAGGGGCTTGTGTCAATGTTGTATAGTCACCTGAATGCTTTGCCTGATACAAAAACACCCTCCTATGTGGAAAAATGGGAGAATGATCTTGGTTTTCACATGGACTCATCCAAATGGGATAAAGTCTGGGCCAATACCAAAATATCTTCTCAAAATGTAGTAGCCTAAAGCCCCATACACACGGTCGGACAATCCGCGGACCAGGTCGGTCGGATCCTGTCCGTCGTACTTTGTCCGATGTTGGTGTTGCGTACACACGGTCGGACTACGTTGTCGGAATATCCGGTCTGCAAGAACGTCGTGACGTAAGTCGTCGTCCACGAGATTAGAAAAGGGAAGTTCAGCACCACGTCAGGCACCCGTTGGGCTCCTTCTGCTGATCCCGTGTTTATCGAGATTTAGTCGAAGTTTGGTGACTTAAGATTCGCGCTTCTCAGTTTTCTGACTCAGATCGTTACTGCTCTTCAGTTTGTGCTTGTCGTGCGTATCTGTTTATTAGTGCGTGTAGTCAGTTCGCATTTGTTGGTCATTGCGGCCTATATCTTGATATAGGACGCTTTGATTTGCACTGCTTATTGTCTGCTCGTTTCTGGTATTCATTTCGTTCTTTCAGGCCTTGCTGTTTATCGGTGCTTTCTGTTTGTCCGTTCTGATCAGCCGACCTTTTGTGACCTTGTGAGCGATGTTTCCCGTGCGTACTCGTCGCCGAGTTCGTGCTGTACGCGGAATTGGTGTCGGGCTTCTAGCTTTGAGCCAAGACCCGTCCATGAACAGAGTGACGAGGAGTATGTGGACCAAGAATTGGTTGCTTCAGCGTGACCAATTCTCGCACATGCCTTTGCTTCGTGAGATCCAGGAGAATAATCCTGATGATTTCAGGAACTTTCTCAGGATGACGGACCCCGATTTTCACCGTCTTTTGGCTTTGCTGACCCCCTTTATCAGCCGGCAGGATACCTGCATGAGACAAGCCATTACTCCGGAGCAGAGGCTTGTTGCCACGTTGAGGTACTTGGCGACAGGGAGAAGTCTTCAGGATTTGAAGTTCTCTTCAGGTATCTCTCCCCAGGCCCTGGGACTCATTATTCCAGAGACCTGTTCTGCCATCATCGAGGTCCTGCAGGAGGACTATATTAAGGTAACATTTCTCCTTTACTATTCCCTTCTATGTATGTTCTTTTTGCTAATGTCTTCTATTTTTGACCTCCTTCCCTAATTACCATGATTGCAATATGTTCTAATATGCTGTGCCCCTTTTCTCCTTCATGCATTTTTCCCTTCACTTACCTCACCAGCATGCTCTTCTGCCCCAATAGACACCTATGGCCTAGTCACCTAAGCAATGTATTTTGTCTGCTGCATAGTATTTTTTGCCCCCAAACACCCCCTAAAATATGCACAAATGTTTGCTGTGTGGTTTACTTCATGTAGAGCCCCTTTTTTTTATTGTTTTTGGTGGGGGGGGGGCAAACTCATTAGGAACCCCCTCCCCCAACTGCTCTGTCAGATGGTACCAATCCTCTATCTGCTGGCTTTCCCAAGGTCAATACACACTATATACCTACCTCTTTTTAGTGGGCATCTTTAGGGATGAATTCTGCAAAGCATGTAGTGCAAGGGGCTGCCTCCATACTTTCCATTTCCTATTTTTTTGTGTTCTTTCCCTCCTATTAGCTTGCTTGGTAATTTCATAATGTCACAATGTGCTTTCCTTTTTTTGGGGGGGGGGGTGAAATGTTAGTTTAGCTTTCCTGGGGGCTGCCAATAGTGTTAAGTACAGAGGGTCTGGCCAAACTAGCACACATTATTGAGCCATTTGCCAATCAATGAAGTGCAGAGGGTTACCTGTCCACCACCCCCCACCCAAAACCCTAGTTATTGTCAAAGGCCCATCAGAAGTAGGGGGATTGATGGGGGGTGAGTAATCTGTGAAGGGGAGCCTCTACTTTTCTGTGCAAATACTTTCCAGCCTCCAATTTTATACAATGCTCTTGTTCCAAGATGTTGATTGTGTAATCTGCTTGCAATGTTTATGTGCAAAGTGACTATTTTTTTTTTTCTTGTTTCACTCCACAGTTCCCTTCATCGCCACAGGAATGGCAGACTGTGGCCTCCCACTTTGCCAGCCGTTGGGACTTTCCTAACTGCGGAGGGGCAATTGATGGGAAACACGTCCGCATCGTCCCACCGCCCAACTCGGGGTCCCACTATTATAATTATAAAGGGTTTAATAGTGTAGTGATGTTGGCGGTGGTGTCGGCAACATATGAATTTATGTATGTGGACGTGGGGATGAACGGCCGGATCTCGGATGGTGGTGCCATTACGCACACGGAGTTCTACTGGCGTCTCCAAAGTGGCAGTCTGTGCTTGCCACCTCCAGAGGAGAATGCTGAAGGACTCCCCTTCGTCTTTGTCGCAGATGAAGCGTTTGCGTTGACTCCCCATGTGATGAGGCCGTTCCCGATGAGGACCCTCACCCCAGAACAGAGGGTCTTCAACTACAGGCTGTCCAGAGCCAGAAGAGTGGTGGAGAACACTTTTGGCATCCTGGCCAGCCGCTTCCGCCTGTTCTTGACGGCAATTAACTTGGCGGAATACAAACGGAACCACATAGTTCTTGCCTGTTGCATATTGCACAACTTCCTCAAAAGACATAACAGGAACTATGTGGTGCCCGTTGGCCCAGATGTGGAGGGCCCTCCAAATGCGGACCTCACAGCCCTTCAAGTGGCACGTCCAGGCTTGCCCCCTCTAAATGCCCGCGCGGTCCGCGAGCAATATATGGAGTACTTTGTGGGTAGGGGGGCCATTGCTCTGCCTGACGATGTGTGAGAGGCATTTTTTAATAAATCTGATATTTCAACCAACCTATGATTTCTTGTCATTTCATTATTCTTTTTTGCTTATTTTACCTTGAAATTTTTTTCCCTTTGCCTTCGACAGTGGGAATGCACTTTCTGGGCAAAAGGAGGTAACAGTCTCTTCTTCCCAAAAAGATTAGTCTCATGTTGTGTGTTTGATACCTAATCTTTGGTCTAGATAAGGTTTGTACTGCCTAACTGACACCCAAAATACTCCTTTTCATCACCAGGTCAGACATGTGTGTATTCTCAAAATGCTGTGCTCCGTGTTTTCGTACAAAGCACTGTGGGTGTCATTTACATAAGTCAAATCCACTATGCTCTACAAGTGCAGTAAAAAAGTGCCCTGGAAAAGAAACTTGCAGTGCAAAGTGGACTTGCCTTTAGTAAATAACACCAATTGGCCACCATATCCTTTCCATTTGACATACATAATGCATTGTGTTTTTGAGATAAGGAAGCCACACATTTAGAAAAATAAAAAAGTTTACTTTGAAAACATTCACAAGTGCGTTTACAATCTTCACGCCCAAACTGACAACATCTTGGTTATTTACAGCATTGTTTAGAAACATTCCGCAATTGGTAAAACCAGGCATGGAGCAAAACAGAACCTAGGAACTTGGAAAGTTCAACTTTGTAAAGTGAAGACAAGATCAGACATGACTATATGTTCAAAGTGTGTTTGATCTTGCCTTCATCACATGGGGGGGTCACCCCTGGAAAGTGGAAATTTAGAACATGCACACAATTTGGGTCTGAAAATGGTCATTAGATGGTAAAACACATGCCTAGAAGCTTCAAAGTGCCATTTTCCATCATGGGGATGAATGGACGTTTTTTGGGGGTGCAACCCCTTCACCACAACCACTTTCGTAGTTCGTAAAGTGGTTGCACCCCCAAAAAACGAGGGCATTCATCCACCATGATGGGAGCTAGCACATGTGGACACAATGTGTGCATGTTCCAAATTTCACACAGTTCTTAAGTTACAAATGTGTGTTAATTACTTGGTGCGTTTTCATATTTTTCCTAAAACATCAATGATGTTCTTCAATTTTTGTTGAACATCATTGATGTTTTGCTTTATGTAATCGAGATCTCTATTGCAGACCATTATCTCCCCGATGAGTACGTGGGCACTCTCTGTGGCAAAGTGCGATTTTTCTTCCACAACATCCACGTCACCTAAAAACCACAAACAAAAAAAATCGGGTGTTGGAAATGAGGCAGGCATACATTGATTAGCTTACCAGTAGCTTAGCTGTGTTCTCCCACACTCACCTGTTGTGGTGACAATTTCTCCAAGTTCGATGATCTCTCCTTCCTCCTCCTCCTCCTCTGCTTCTGCTGTTTCACCTTTTTTGGGAGGTGTTGGTTTTGGGGTTTCCTCAGACGGGCCAAGTTTTCGCTCCCCTATGAGAATGTACAAAAGGAAGATCTATTGAGGGCAGAAATAGGAAATGACAAAATGTAGTAATATTCCCGCGCTACAACGGAAAAAAAGTGGTATATAAAAATAAAGGTGTTAGGTGCAGCGAACACCGAAAGGGTTAAAACAATACCCAATTTGGGAGGAATGGAAAAAATCAATGTGTGGTGTCGCGCTCCCTAAACTGATGTCAGTATAAAAAAAAATCGCATAAAGTTGCTGTGGTGTCACATCAGCAAACAGGGAATAATATGCGAATTAAAAGTGACTGTGTGCATCGCAAGCTAAAACCATCAGTAAGACAATCGAATAAAATATATACATATATTGCAATACGCTGACATCAAAGGCAATAATACATAAAATGTATCCGTATAAATCTAGAAAGTGACTAGTGTGCAAAAAACATAAAAAACACACTCAAGTGCATGCAAAATGTTCTATATGGAACACAGAAGTGGATGAGTGAAAATGACTCAAACAAATAAACTTCCTATGGTCGCTGTGAAGCAGTGGAGTGAATGGTGATAAAAAAATAATTATTTTATAACATAAAGGGGGGATGAGTGGTTCAGGTTTGTGGAGATACCATAAGGTATAAAACCAGAGAAATGCAGGGAGTGGTAAAAACCAATGGGGTAATGGTGGATGTGATGGCAGCAATCAAA
Organism: Lithobates sylvaticus; assembly: GCA_028564925.1. Taxonomy (NCBI): domain Eukaryota; kingdom Metazoa; phylum Chordata; class Amphibia; order Anura; family Ranidae; genus Lithobates; species Lithobates sylvaticus. The sequence goes on along the minus strand of JAQSEC010001780.1, from coordinate 334,782 downwards.
AGTGCTGGAAATAGCGACCAATGTGAACAGTGGTACTAAAACAGAGGTAGTCAGGAAAATTGTAATGTGATGGAGAAAATCAACATATACAAAACAATGCAAAGCAGTCCATATAGCATCTGATATTAATAGACAGCGTGGAGGTGGTGATAACCAAAGTGATCCAATCTGGGCTGCACTACGGTGCCAAGTGCTTGGTGGGGGTGGGGAGTGGTGGATGGCTTGCCCAAGGTGAAACTAGTGCTGAGGTCTTCGGTGCTAGTGACACCCGTGGGTGTCCTTCCTAATTACCTTGTTACTGCAAGGTAAGCAGCATATATGTAAAAGCCAGGAAGATGGATTCACTCTGGGGGATGCTCCGATGGTCTCTCAAGGGGATGTTGCACATGGGTCTCTGTCACAGTACTCCTCTCCTATCCGCAGCAGTATGTGGAGCCTATATAATTGTGGCTTTACTGGTGCTCAGGACCAGGTTCCGCTCGGTGTGTACCCAGGTATGGTGGGTATAAAGGGGGGGGGGGGAGAGAGTGACAAAAGGGAGCCGTATAGTGTAGTATTTGGTATTAAAACAGAGAATCAGCTTTATTTTAAAAAAGGGTACTCACAATAAACAAAACAGCAATAGATATTCAAAAACGAGCGCCGAGCTCGTGACCAGTGCGTCACTTCCGGGGTCCGTGTCCTACGCGTGTCGTCACCGTCACGTGACTTCATCGGGGATAGTGAATGGACCGTAGGAAGTGTCTTTAAATAGGGTATAGCGGTCGGCCATTTTCCTGTGGAAATCCTATATTTATAATGGGGCGGCCATTTTCCTAGGGATAGGCTCCAACCGCGGCCATATTTGTATGGATTATTTGAGACACAGGCAATGGAAACTCGCTGTGATGATTACCAAAATGCAATAAAGAATATAGTGGGATTAAAATTGTATACTGATGGGAAACAGATCGCAAATGTAGTAGGGTTATTGTGCACAGAACGGGGATAAGTGTGACCCGGCCACAACAGAATATGATGCGCCTAAGGTCATATGTATAAATGCGCTCGATACGATGCGCAGTGATGGAACACAATAATGGATATATTTTTATTTTTAAAAGAATAAAGAAGTATATATGAATATATGCTATGATAAAAAATTATATATATTAAAAAATTGGTCTGGGGAATATATATAATAATATGGTACAAGTAATAATGAAAAAGTATATCTGTGTGAGAGATATATTATAAAAGAAATAAAATTCATATATTTGAATTAAGATATTGGGATGACCTGAATAAAATTATTTATTAAAAATTACAGGACAACCCAAATAGAATATTTGTTGAATAAAGGGTGAATTTAAAATTGTAGATTGATCAAAGATTAAAATACAAAAAGTGAAAGGATAGGGAATCATGTGTATAAATACTAACGGACTCCGGAAATGATGTCAGGCAAACAGAGGTTACAAAAAATGACAGAGTGGCATAAAATGCTAAATCATGTGCCAGCAGTAACATCACATAAAATTCGCAAAATAACTATGGGTGAGCGTACAGCTGACCGGCACTATTAGAAACGTAAGTTCTCTATGGAATGAATAGAGGAGTGGCATGTCGGTAATGAGCGAAAAAAGCTTAGAATCGCATGATGACCGTAGATAAAACTGGAATTTTAAAATGTTAAAAATCACTAATAAAACAATTGAGGTCAAATTCGATATTTAAACCGTGTGGCGTAGCTGTGTCTAAAATAAAAATCCACTTTGACTCAATCTGGCTGAGGGTGCGGACCTTATGTCCACCTCGCCAGTGTCTTTTATAGGGTTCAATGCCCCAGAATTTGAGGTGTTTGGGGTTTCTGTTGTGATGTGTGGCGAAGTGTTTAGAAACACTGTGCTTATCAAAGCCCTTCAGAATGTTTTGTACGTGTTCCTTTATTCTCACTCTCAGGGGTCTTTTTGTTCTTCCGATATACTGGAGGCCACAGCTGCATTCCAGCGCGTATACAGCGCCTTCTGTGTTGCAACAAATAAAATCAGAGACTTCATAGGATTTGCCAGTGCTTGTCGACTTAAAGTTGAATACCTTTTCAGGTTTTCTAGCCTTGGTACACGCGAAACATTTTTTGCATGGATAGAATCCTTTGCCAGAAAAAAACGTATAGCCAATTTTTGGTGGATCCGGGATGTTCTTCACTAGTTTGTCTCTAAGGGTTGGTGCTCTTTTGTACACGAACTTCGGTTTTTTTGGGAGTAATGGTCCTAAATGTATATCGCTTCTTAAAATATGCCAGTGGTTCTGGATTATCTTTTCAACCGCTTTGTGTTGGGCATTATAATCTAGAAGGATTGGTACCCCACTAATTTTGGAGTCGTTTTTGGGTTTATCTTTGATCAACTCTATTCTATTCATTTTCTCTACTTCTTCTATTTTGATGTTAATATCTTGTTTACTGTAGCCTTTGTCAATGAATCTGTCACCTATCTTCTTAGCTTGGGTGATAAAATCCCTGTCGTGTGTACAATTCCTTCTTAAACGCATCAGCTGTCCTTTCGGGATATTGCAGAGCCAGTTTCTGTGGTGACAGCTGTCAATAGGTAGATAGCTGTTCTTATCCACATTTTTAAAGTGCGTGCTCGTGCATAGTGTGTTATTCTCTTGGAATATCTCTAGGTCCAGGAATGTTACACTTTTTGTACTTATATCCCATGTGAGTCTGATGTTTTTATCGTTCTTGTTCAGATTTTCTAGAAATTGTACCAGTCTGGATTCGGCTCCTTTCCATAAAATAATAATGTCATCAATATATCTTTTAAAAACGACGAGTTCAGTAGGGGTATCTTTAAAAACCATCTCATCTTCCCATTTGGCCATAAAAAGACAGGCTACGCTGGGTGCAAACTTTGCACCCATTGCAACGCCTGTTTTTTGGAAATAATAATTGCGGTCAAACCAAAAATAGCTATTCTTCAGACAAAAGTCTAAACACTTTACTAAATATTTTCGCTGGAAGCATGGAAGTCCCGTATAATTTCTTAAACCCCATTTTGTGGCATCACAAGCCTGGTGATGAAAAATTATAGTATAGAGTGAAGATACGTCTGCAGTGGCGAGGATCCATGGGCCTCCATTTTTAGGTAAGTCTTCTATTATCTGCAGGATTTGTTTTGTATCTCTTAGGTATGCTTCTGTGTTTTTCACTGCTGGTTGTAGAAAGTTGTCAATATATTGACCCATTCTGGAAGTGAGAGAGTCGATCCCATTTACTATGGGTCTAGGTGGAGGGTTGATATTGTCCTTATGTAATTTTGGTAATGAATAAATAATAGGTGTACGGCATGCTTCTGGAATAAGGAATTTAGCCTCTTTTTTGTTTAAAATGTTCTTTTTTAGTCCCAAGTGGACTACTAGTTCCAGTTCTTTTCTACATTTAAAAATGGGATTGCTTGGAAGTTTTCTATACGTGTCCTCATCTTTTAATAGGTTTACCATGCAGTCATTATATTGTTTTTTTGACATAATTACGATCCCGCCTCCCTTATCGGCTGGACGGATCACTATGTCTTTCCTCTTCGTGAGCTTCCTAATACCACTTTTGATAGACTTGGGTTCTTCTTTTTTCTTAATTTTCAATGTCTTAAGATCTTCTAAAACTACTTTTTTAAAAACATCAACGAATTTGTTATTACTAATCTGGGGGTTGAAAACCGATTTGTTTCTTAGTGTACTATGTACATTCTCGTTGTCTGTTCTCGGTGGTTTAGGTTTGAATGGATTGCTGGCGATATATTTTTTGATATTAACACTTCTTATGTATTTTTGTATACCTATGTAGGTTTGGAACTTGTCGAGGTTTTTTGTCGGTGCATACTTCAAACCTCTATCCAGTACTCCAATTTCCTCATGTGTAAGTGGGGTTCCGCTTAGGTTAAAAATGCCTTCTCCTTTCATTCTCTTTTTCTTTTGTGATCTCTTTCCTGATCTGCATCCTCTCTTCTTACGGGGCTCTTTCTCCATGGGCCTTCCTCCATTAACCTGGGTGGGTAGTTCTCTGCTCCCCTCCCTAAAAAAGACTTATTATACTGGGGTTCTTGATGATAGGGTTGATGGTATCTATCGTCTTCTTCTTGGTAACCTCTCAGAGGGGCATAATGGTTATAGGTGGATACAGGGTATTGTTCATGCGGTCGGTTGTATCCCTGTGGTTGGGGGCCCCAATTATCTCTTTCTCTATAAGTGTTCTCATAATAAGGCATGGGATATCTTGCTTGTGGGCCATATGTATTATGAGGTGGGCCCCTTTGTTCGTAAGGAGGCTTGTACCAATTATTACCATTATGTTGTTTTTTGTTATTGTTCTTCCAGAACGGTTTTTTACCCCCATTGTGTGGTGTTTGATTATGATGGGGTGGTTTTCTTTGTGGGGTTTGGTGTTTGGAGTTGTTGGGGCCATCATTGGGACGTGGATGTCTTGGTGAGTCCATTCTATTTCTGTTGGAGGGTTCACTCTGATGTGGTGGTCTGTATGATACATTACGATCAATTTGGGGATTAACGTGTGGCGTGTTGATTCTATTAGGTTTTTCGGGCGTGGAATAGGTAGATATTGGGTCTAAATGTCCTAATTTACTCTGCCATTTAAACACTTGATCATTTTTAAAATCATTGATATCTCTTGAGTATTTCTTACTTTTTCTGGTTTGGACTTCTTTATCTTTTTTGGTAAGGTCTTTGTTTAATTGTGTAGTAAGTGTAATGAATTCAGCTGATTCTTTGTGTGTTTCCAGTTCTTCTTTAATTTCTCCTATATTTTGGTCTATCTTCTTTATTTTCCTTAGTTTTCTCTGTAATAGAAATCTAAGTAGTTCTAGTCCCTTCTCATTAAAAAATTTGAACCACTCATCAATGGACTCCTGGTCTACCAGACCGTCATTCGGTGGAATATCCCATCTGAGACGTCTGGGGACCAGGCTATCCTTCAAATATTGCTCGAAGGTGGTCGTGTCCCACCACAGGCTCACCTTTTTTTCCATATTGTGGCCTAGTTTTCGCATTAGGCTCTCTAGGTCTCCATTGTTTTTTGTGCTGGTATCCTCAGCACTGAAGACGTCTTCTAGATTAATGTTTCTTTTTTCCAAAAAGGAAAATACTTCCATAACAGCAGCAGGAATGGATGGGTTTTAAAAGGCAGTGAATGTAAATGTAATATTCCCGCGCTACAACGGAAAAGAAAGTGGTATAATAAAGGTGTGAGGTGCAGCGAACACCGAAAGGGTTAAAACAATACCCAATTTGGGGGGAATGGAAAAAATCAATGTGTGGTGTCGCGCTCCTAAACTGATGTCAGTATAAAAAAATCGCATAAAGTTGCTGTGGTGTCACATCAGCAAACGGGAGATAGTATGCGAATTAAAAGTGACTGTGTGCATCGCAAGCTAAAACCATCAATAAGACAATCGAATAAAATATATACATATATTGCAATACGCTGACATCAAAGGCAATAATACATAAAATGTATCCGTAAAAATCTAGAAAGTGACTAATGTGCAAAAAACATATTAGAAACACACTCAAGTGCATGCAAAATGTTCTATATGAAACACAGAGGTGGATGAGTGAAAAAATGACTCAAACAAATAAACTTCCTATGGTCGCTGTGAAGCAGTGAAGTGAATGGTGATAAAGAAAAATTTATTTTTTAACATAAAGAGGGGATGAGTGGTTCAGGTTTGTGGAGTTGCCATCAGGTATAAAACCAGGGAAATCCAAAGAGTGGTAAAAAAACCAATGGGGTACTGGTGGATGTGATGGCGGCAATCAAAAAGTGCTGGAAATAGCGACCAATGTGAACAGTGGTACTAAAAATTAATAAACAGAAGTAGTCAGGAAAATTGTAATGTGATGGAGAAAATCAGCATATACAAAACAATGCAAAGCAGTCCATATAGCATCTGATATTAATAGACAGCGTGAAGGTGGTGATAGCCAAAAGTAATCCAATCTGGGCTGCACTGCGGTGCCAAGTAATGAGTGGGGGTGGGGAGTGGTGGATGGCTTGCCCAAGGTGAAACTAGTGCTGAGGTCTTCGGTGCTAGTGACACCCGTAGGTGTCCTTCCTAATTACCTTGTTACTGCAAGGTAAGCAGCATATATGTAAAAGCCAGGAAGATGGATTCACTCTGGGGGATGCTCCGATGGTCTCTCAAGGGGATGTTTTTTTTTTTTTTTCCAAATAACGTTTTATTTCAAAAAGAGTAAAACAACAAAAAACAAAAAGAGTAAAACAACAAAACAGATAGGTATATGGTAGTCAAGCAATACACGGACATATATTGGAATGCATTTTTGCGGATGCTTATCAGGCAGATAATAGAGTCTTTCTTCAGTAGTTAGCCTATCTTGATATCTTATTCAGCTGTATACAATTGTCCAGATGGACAGAAATACAAAGAGGGGGGAGGGGGGAGAGGGGAAGAGGGGGGGGGGGGTTGGGCAGACCATATTAGAACGAATATATACATGGGTAGTGAAAGGACTAGAGTACCTTTTTGTGTTTGAACCACCGAGTCATAACGGATCCTCCCGAGAATGCCATCGCTCCCAGACACCATTATGTTCATCCAGTTTGTCCCGCAACCTGGCTGTCATCCTCTCCATTAGTTCTACGTCTTTGACTCTAGCCTATAGGGCCTCTTGTGATGGGGGCAGTGTCTTCTTCCAGTGGAGGGCTATTAAGCACCTTGCCGCTGTAAGAATGTGCCTAAGTAGTTTTTTGTATGGTTTGGCTATTTTCGGTTGGGATAGACCTAGTAGGAAAAGTTTCGGAGTCAAAGGTATGGGTGTTTCGAAGAGGTGGGTCACAAGTTGCTGTGTGGAGGTCCAGAACGGGACTATTAAGGGGCATGTCCAGTAGATGTGGAATAGTGTGCCTCTGGCTTGCTGGCAGCGCCAACAGCGATCGGAGGTGGAGGGGTATATTTTGTGGAGCGTGTCCGGGGTCAGGTACCAGTAAAAGAGAATCTTATAGGCATTTTCCCTGTACAAGGTACAAAGGGAGCTCTTGGCAGCCTGACTCCAGACCGCTCTCCAGGCCTCCTCTGGGAGTTCTTCTCCTAGTTCTTTTTCCCATCGGAGCATGTACCTATGTTTGCCCTGAGTTTGTATGGAATGTTTATTAAGGATTTGATATATGTCAGATATCAGTCCCTTGCGAGATCTGCCCTCCAATATGATACGTTCAAACGGAGAGGGTGGAGAGAACTGCAGGTGCGGGGCTATGGTTTGTGCATAGTGTCTTATCTGCAAATAGCTGTAAAATACTTGTCTGGGGAGGTCATGTTTGGATTGTAGCTCGGAAAATGGGAGAAGCTTGCGGGACCTGGGGTCTACCAGGTGTCCATAGTGAAAGAGGTTTCGTGAGGCCCAAGGCCATGACATTTGATGGGTGAGACTAGCTGGCACCTCGGGATTGCACAAAAAGGAAGTCATCAGTGAGCTCTCAGATTTAAGCTCATATTGACGGGATATCTTCTGCCAGAGCCTTCTGAGCTGGGTCATGGATCCCAGTAATCGGCTTTGGTCTATCTTTGGGCTTGCATTCCATAGAAGGCAATTCGGGTGGATGGGGGCTAACCAAATTTTTCCTATCTCCGTCCATCTGTTGTAGGACCTTTGGGGAAACCATGAGACTATTGCTCGTAGCTGGGCCGCTTGGTAGTATCTAACCAGGTTAGGGAATGCGAGGCCTCCGTCAGTGCGGGCCGCTGTCATGACCGAGCGTGGGACCCTGTGTCGTTTGTGGTTCCACACATAGTGGAGGAGGTCAGCCTGTAGTTTACGTAGGTGGCTGTAGGGGACGGGGATAGGGAGGGTCTGGAATAGGTATAGAAGCTTAGGGAGTATTACCATTTTGACAGACATGATTCGCCCTATAAGGGATATTTGGTGGGATTTCCACTTTTTTGTCAGCTCTCGGATTGACCTATACAGAGGAGGAAAGTTGGCCTGGTATAGGGAATCGAAGGATGGGGTAAGGTTAACCCCCAGGTATTTCAAGGAGCTCCGCTCCCAGTTGTAGGGGAATTCGGACTGTAGGTGGAGGAGTTCTTCCTCTGGGACATTAAGTGGGAGGGCCATGGACTTTGCAGCGTTTGTTTTGTAGCCTGACAACTTGCCGTATTTATCGAGTTCAGCGTGTAGATTGGGTAAGGAGATTCTGGGTTGGGTCAGGGTAAGGATGATGTCATCCGCGAAGAGAGATATTTTAAACTCTTTGCCTCTTACAGGTATGCCCCGGATATCTGGGTTTCTGCGAATGGTCGCCGCCAGGGGTTCTACACATAAGGCAAATAGCAGGGGAGAGAGCGGACATCCCTGGCGGGTACCATTGGTCACTAGGAAAGTAGGTGAGGTGGCAAATGGGGTTTTAACCTGAGATGAAGGGTTAGTATAGAGGTGTCGGATCGCTTGGAGAAAAGGTCCCTTAAATCCCATGTGGCCTAGGGTGGCAAGCATAAATGGCCAGCCAAGGCGGTCGAACGCCTTTTCTGCGTCCAGGCTCAGGACCAGGGATCTTGTGTTATCTCTATTGGCCACGTCAATTAAATTTATGACCTTTCTTGTGTTGTCACCTGCCTGGCGAAGGGGGACAAAGCCCACCTGGTCTTTATGGATTAATGAGGGCAGTATCTCGTTCAGGCGTGTTGAGAGGATTTTTGTGAAGATTTTTAGGTCCGTATTTAATAGGGCTATGGGCCTATAGCTGGCGCAGGAGGAGGGGTCTTTGTCCGGTTTGGGGATTAGGGTGAGATAGGAGCATTGCATGTCAGTCGGGATGGGGGTCTGCTGAAGGAAAGCATTATACAGTTTAGTCATATACGGGAGAAGTAGGGGAAGAAAGGTTTTGTAATATTCATAGGGCAATCCGTCCGGTCCGGGGGATTTGCGGGCAGGCATGGCTTTTATGGTTGCCTTGAGTTCTTCGTCGGTGATGGGAGCGTTTAGTGTGATTAAGTCTGAAGTGGACAGTCGGGGGATTCCAGCTTGTTCTAGATATCGTGCCATTTTGTCTCTTAGGTCAGGTGAGGGGGGGTTATGTGGGATCTCGGGTTTATTGTACAGATCGGAGTAAAAGTCTGCGAACGTGTTCGCTATGTCCTGGGGGTGCGATAAGAGGTCACCTGATCGGTTCTTAATTTGGTGTGGCGTGGCGGTAAGTGTTCTATCCGCCAGTTTCCTGGCCAGTAGGGCTTGGGCCTTGTTGCCCTTGTCGTAATAAAGCTGCCTCAGCCTGATTAAAGCTTTTTCTACCTGACCTATTGCTAGTTCCCTGAGCGTGGACCGTAGACAGGTAATTCGTTTAAGAAGTGGTAAGGATGGGGATGTTTGGAGCTGAGTTTCTAGGGCCCTAAGTTGCGTTTCGGCCTGAAGTTTGGCAGCTTTGGCATTGTTTTTTAGGGCTGAGGATAGGGCGAGGCAGCGGCCTCTAAGAACTGTCTTATGGGCAGCCCAAAGGGTCGTGAGGGATACGTCCGGTGTCTCGTTTTCGATGAAGTAGTATTTTAAGGTGGATTCTAGTTCAGTACGAGAGGGGAGATGCTGGAGAAGGAAGTCATTCATCCTCCAGTTGTACGGCCTGCGCAGGGGGGTGCCAATATTTAATGTCATCGTAATGGGGGCATGGTCAGACCAGGAGATGGGGAGTATCTGAGCAGAGTCAGTAATACGGAGCGTATTGTTGTTAACAAATAGGTAGTCAATACGCGAGTGGGTCTTATGTGGGGACGAGTAGAAGGTGTACCTGCGATCCCCCGGGTGGAGAGCCCTCCAGGCATCAAAGAGAGCATGTTTTCTGGTGAGTTGGCGGAAGAGCCTAGAGTCCCTCAGGGCTCGGGCTGTGAGGCCTGGGGGTTCACCACGAGGCGATCGCAGCTCACAGAGTGCGACAAGTTAAAGTCTCCCCCGATTACGAGGTAGTCGTGGGGTGCTCGTGCTAGTCGTGTAAGAACCTTTGCCAGAAAGCGATGTTGGTGAACATTCGGGGCGTATAGGGCACAGAATGTGACTGATTGGGTTTGCCATTGGCCTTGGATAATAATGTAATGACCCTGGGGGTCTAGGTACGAGGCAGAGTAGGTGAACGGGGATCCCTTCTTGAACAGTATAGCAACGCCTGCCCTTTTTCGTGGATTAAAGGCCTGATAGATTTGGGGGTACTGTCTGGAGGCAAATGTAAAGGAGTCCCCTTTGTTAAAATGGGTCTCCTGGACCATGATAACGTCCGCCCCTGATTGTTTGAATTCCCGAAGTGCCAGGTGCCTTTTTTTGTTGGAATTTAGGCCGTGGACATTCAAAGACATAATCTTAGCCATTGTGTGTGGTTGGGTGGGCAATGTCCATACTTAACTGAGTCTGTGGTTGGAAGATCTGGGTCTGAGAGCGTGGCGTCCCCGGGTGGCAGCTCGGCGGTCATCAAGGCGTCTGTTAGGTTTCGGTCTGTGGCGGGGGGAAGAGAAGAGGGTCTAGGGAGGAGAAAAGAAGTTAGAGCAAGCAAATACATGGTTAATACAACAACTGTCTTCAAGTAGGCCCTGTGAGCCCGTAGGCCCCCAGGGCCTGTGAAGTTCCTGTAAGGCCTCCTGACCATGAAATCCAAAAGGGAGTGGTCAGGGGGGTATGTACTTTTAGGGATGGAACTTTGGGTGGTAATCCAAGGGGGGTTGGTAATCGGGAAGTCAGCTTCCTCAACGTCTCAGCCGAGACTTGCCCGTTGTTAGGATCGGGGGATGAAGCATTGGCGACCAGGGAGTGGTGCTAGAAAGTGGCGTAAGGTGGCTCACGAACCAGGATCAAAAAGCACAAGTAGCCTAAACAAAAATTGTAAGGTGATTGATATATCTATCAAAAACAAAACTGCAGAACAAATGTCAAAGAATTCAGGGGAGTGCTTGGGAGAAAGCAAAGATTTGGAACTAGGCCTGGGTGTCCCCTGACCCATATAGTCAGGTGCTCCTATGCTTGGGGGGTTTGCGGGAGGGGTCTAGTCCCTTGGGTCTTTTGGGCGGAGGGACCTTCTGCCAGACCACCGGCGGAGGGGGCGGTGTGGCGACCAGATCCCATTCTGGTAACTGAGGAATGGGGATGTTTAGGGTATCACAAAAAGTGTGGAGATCTTCTGGGTAGCGCAGAGTGGCTGATTTCCCCTGGTGTTTTGCAGTCAGGCTGAAGGGATATCCCCATCTGTAGATGATGTCCTTGTCTTGTAGAGAGCGGAGAAGGGGTTGCAGCAACCGTCGTTTCTGGAGCGTGATCCAGGAGAGGTCGGGGTAGATCTGTATTGGGTTGTTGTCGAAGACCAGCTTGCGAATGGAGCGGGCTTTGCACATTATGTCTTCTTTTAATGGATAGGAATGTATCCGACATATGACATCGCGTGGTTTAGAGGGAGGGCCTTTGGGTTTAAGGGCACGATGGGCTCTGTCCATCTCAATGTGTTTGTCTTCTGGTTCCCCTAGCATGCTGTTAAACAGGGTCTGCAGGGAGGTTTGTAGATCTTCTGTTTCCTCTGTTTCCGCCAGGCCTCGTATGCGGATGTTGTTGCGGCGTCCTCTGTTGTCTAAGTCCTCGACATGGTGCTGCATGTCTCTTAGCATGACGCGGTGGTCCAAGGTCTGGGTTTGGGTACGGTGCACTGCTAGTTTAGTCTCTTGGATCTCTTCTTCCGCCATTTCCATTCTGTCAGCTAGGTGTTTGAGGCCGGTGTGAAGGGCCTGGATTTCAGCTCGGCAGGTGGCTTTTACGTCTTCTATGAGCTGCTTGAAATCCTCTTTCGTCGGGATAGCTTGCAAGTAGGATTGCCATGGCGGATAGGGGGAGTTAGGATAGATCGCCTCAGTGCGTTGTGGGTGAGGGTGAAGGGGCGAGGGCTGTCGGTAGGGATCCTCCGATGAAGCAGTATGCCCCTGAGGAGTAGGCTGTTGTGGCGAATCCCAGGGTTCAGACCAGCTTGGAGTGTGGGAGACCGGGCTGCTCCTCTGTGGGTGAGCCTGGGCACCTATTATTTGGGCATATGATGGGGGTACCGTGGGGCCCTCCATAGTGCTACTAATCCGGGCTTGTGATGGTCTCTGGGTCTTAGGGGCGGCCTGATCAGGCTCGCTGTAGGAGTGGGGCCTGCTGGTGTCCAGTGGGTCCAGGTAAGCCTGGGAGCATGTGGGACCTTGAAGGGCTGGAAAGTCCTCTGTGTTATATACAGGGGTTGGGGAGGCAGGACTGTCATCCTGTAGGCTGGGTTCCGATGCTGTGCGGAGCAGCCTGGGGTATGCAGCTGTGCATTGGGTATATTCAGGCTGTTGCTGGGTGTGGGCCGCGGCCCGCTCCACATGCGGTGCGGCAAGGGATGGGGGAGCCCGCTGGGCGTCACTCACCATTTGCCGGGTCTCCGCTTGGTCTGGGTCCGGAGCCGATCCAGTGTCCTGCAGTAGGGGTTGTCTGTGCGGTGATGGGAGGGAGGATGCCCGGGATCGCGGGCCCGCGGCGTCCGGTGCCATCTTGTCTCCTTCGCCCGGCGGCATGGCCGGCGGCTTAAAATATTCCCTGAAGGTCGTGGATGAGGTTGGCGGGGGTTGGGATGATCCCCGCGATGTGGAGGAGCGTGTGGTCCGCGAGCCGCCCATGGATGGGAGCGGATTCTCCCTGTTTGGTCGCCTAAAGCTGCGGGCTAGTGAGGAGCTCTCACTCGGTGCGTCCGTCCAGGCTGGCTTCAGCAGATGAGGTCTATTCCCCAAGCTCTGGTACTATCAGAGTCTACATTTTCTCAAAGACCAGACTGATGTCACGGAGCCACTCTCGACTCCTCCTTCCACGCTTCCTTGCGCGCAGGCCACCCCTGATGAGGCTTCCGAGGACCAACCTGGGCCTTCCAGTCTGGAAGAGGTGGAGGAGCCCAGCTTGTTCCAGGTATAGTAGTTTGGTTACCATTTATGTGAATAATGAATGATGTTCACTTAATTCAGGATACCCAATTGCTTAGTTCCTAACGTGTTTGACATATCAACTGACAGTAGTGTTGGAGACAGTTGGGGCCACAATCTAAACTGCAGGGCTGAGAATTGTATGGTTTTCTAATTGTAAACATTTTGCAACAGTCACAAGATGAGAATTGTGTGTGTTTGATGAACAAATAACTGAAACTATGTCCCTTTTTCATACACAGGAAGACCTCAGCCAGGAGGTGGCTGTGGAAGGTGGCAGTCAGGAGGAGGCAGGGGTTAGTGGCAGCCACCAGGTGGGTAGTGGCAGCCAAGAGGGGGCTAGGCCTCGGAGCCTGACTGACTCACAAATCCCTCTCCTCCGCCTTCCCTACAAAAGGGCGAGAAGGGGGGGTTATGCGGCAGAGTCAGCGCTCCGCATGATCAGAGAGGCTTCAGCCTCCCTACATGCCACACCCGCCGACGAGGAGACCTTTGGCTCGGTGGTTGTCACAAAAATGATGGGTATGGAGGTGAGGCAACGCAACATGTGTGAGGGGCTCATCCTCCATGTCCTAAATAAGGGTAGGGCTGGGGAGATGACCCCAGTCACACATGTTTGCCATAGCTACCATGCTCCGCCTCCTCCTCCTCCTCCTCCTCCTTCTGCCACCCCACCAGCACGACAGCCACAGCGTGCAAGGAAGCGTGGAAGGAAGACCTGAGAGTGACGACCTGGAATCAGTCTGGTCTGAGAGAAGATGGAGCCTCTTGTAGTACCAGAGCCTGGGGACCTAGATGGCATCTGCTGCAGTTACGGATACTTTGGACTTCAGGACCAGATTGCACTCCCCTTAATATACGTACTCCTCAGGCCCCCAATTTTCTACGCTTGAAAAATGATGGTTGCTGTGGGGGGCCAAGGCTTTGCAAATTCCCCAAGTTTCACCATGGCTGCGTTCCTCTTTGGTTTGTTGCTGACACCTAAATAAAGGTCTTTTTGATTTGAAATAATCATTGACTATGTGTTTTACTTTTCTACAATGACAGATTATTTGTGAGTAGGCAGGTACATTTCACTAATCCTAAAGTAGAATTAACAAGGGGCACCAACAACCAACAAACTCCTAGTAAATTTAAGCAAGAAATACAAATGTTAATAATGTGGTTTTGCTAAGTTGAGACACACAACCCCCTCCAAAAAAAAAACCTTCAAATATGTATTCCCAAAAAAAAAAAAAAAAAAGACAAATGATGCTAAAAATATAACAAAGATTCTTTTACGATCTGAGTAAAAATAAACATGTAGTGTATAAATGCTGAAAAGTAATAAAGAAGTAAGTTTGTGAGAAGTGCGGGTGAATAGGAGCAGCTAAAACATGTCATTCTTGTTGCATTGTAAAGAAAAAGAGAATGCGCTGCATTAAAGACATTTTAACATTGCAGCGTGACGAATGTGCTGTGTCGATTAGGAAAGGTAGTTTTACCTGACCGAGCGCTTCCGTCACAGAATTTCTTCTGAGCATGCGTAGCACTTTGTCCGTCGGACAACCGTACACACGATCTGATTTGGTGTGATCGGACCGTGTTGACGGCAAATCTTTCCAGCAGGAGATAAGACTTTGTCCGTCGGACAAACCGACGTACACTGTCCGATGGTGCATACACACGGTCTGATTTTTCAACAACATTGTCCGACAGAATCCATGAAAAAGTCCGACCGTGTGTATGGGGCTTTAGAGTACTTATGCGTTGGTATCTGGTCCCTGTTAGGATTGCAAAATATGTTCCACAATACTCTCCACTTTGCTTTCGCGGCTGTGGTGATCCAGGAACGCATTTTCATATCTTTTAGGATTGCCATATAGCAAAAAAATATTGGAAAGAAATATTCCTAATGCTCTCTAAATTATTCAAGAAAACTATCATCCCAGATCCGACAATTGCGCTTCTAAATTTAAAGCCTACCCAAATCTCCTATACACAATTTAAACTCCTTCTACAAATTACCACAGCCGCAAAGCAGACCATCGCCAAAGCGTGGAAGTCCTCATCATTAATGCTTTCTGAAACGAATAGAATACATCAAGCCATGATCGTCTCAAAAACAGATGCCATATCCAACGATACCATACCTAAATTTGAGAAAATATGGAGTCCTTGGGTAACCCACTTTCTTTCTCCTAATTTTGACACTTCTTTACTAAGACCTTGGTAACTATATAATTTTGTTTTGAATAATTGATAAATAGATACTATGTATATATTGTTACTAATGCCGCGTACACACGGTCGGAATTCTCGTCGGAAAAAGATCTGATGGTTTTCCCGTCGGAATTCCGATGGAATTTCGCTCAAACTGCCTTGCCTACACACGGTCACACCAAATTCCGATGGTCAATAACACCGCGGCATACAACACGTTCGATGGCACTATAAAAGGGACGTTTAATGCTTCCGAGCATGCGTCGAATTGTTTCTGAGCATGCGCAGAATTTTGCGTGTCGGAATTGCATACACACGATCGGAAAATCCAATAGAAAGGTTTAAATAAAGAACTGTGAAGCAAAATAAGGGTCAGTGCCCATCTGCATACCCCCCAATTGCCATGAATGCAGCACCCACCATTGCTAGGAATGCAGCACCCACCATTGCTAGGAATGCAGCACCCACCATTGCCAGGAATGCACCCACCATTGCTAGGAATGCAGCACCTACCATTGCCAGAAATGCACCCACCATTGCCAGGAATGCAGCCCCACCATTGCCAGGAAGATAGCACCCACCAATTGCCAGGAAGACAGCACCCACCAATTGCCAGGAATGCACCCACCATTGCTAGGAATGCACCCACAATTGTCAGGAATGCAGCTCACTCCCCAGACATTTATGGCCCCTTATCTCTAGGTCATAGAACAGTTTAAATACTGTTAGTAAATGATTTAGAACACCAATCAGTACCTTTCTCCTTTTATCTTCCATATATTATACTTAAATACTTCCTCCTCCATGCCTCACCATATATCACATTCCATATATCACATATTACCCATTTGACCTATGGAATATTCACCCCTCTTCTTGAACAGGCCATTTTTTGCCATACGGCACTGCGTTACTTTAACTGACAATTGCGCTGTCATGCGGCGCTGTGCCTAAATAAAATGATGTCCTTTTTTTCCCCCCACAAATAGAGCTTTCATTTGGTGGTATTTGATCACTGCTGTGTTTTTTTTATATTTTGCGCTATAAACAAAAAAAGAAAGACAATTAAAAAAAAAAAATTATAAAACAAATCCAATAAAAAATAATGTAAAAAAAAAAAATTTCTTCATACAGTTAGGTCAATAATATGTATTCTGCTACATATTTTTGTTAAAAAAAAACAAAACAATAAGCGTATATTAATTGGTTTGCGTAAAAGTTATAGTGTCTACAAACTGGGATATTTTTATTTATTTATTAAACTCCCTTGAAATCATATGTAATCCAAAGCACTTGTAAATCAAAGCGAGTTTCCCCATAGGAATCAATGGAAACTCTGGCATGTGGCCAGAGTTGAGGGGGGGCACCAGAGACACTCGGAAACGCTCAGGGACCACTTGGAGACACTTGGAGACGCTCGAAGACACTTGGGAACAGAGTGTTTCCAAGTGTCTCCGAGCATTTCTGAGTGTCTCCGAGGGTCTTTGAGCATCACCGGTGCCCCCGCACCTCAGGCCAAATGTGGTACTGCACACCCCAGAGGCTTGAATCCTGCTTGTCTTGCGAGACAACGCTCGTAAATTGAGTCAGGATTTAAAGAAAAAAACAGCTTGTATTGCGAAACACTTGTAAACCGCGTTACTCGCAATATGTTTCTTTGGGACTTCCGTCCCACGGCGCTGGGTTTTGTTAGTGCCCTCCTCCCCCCCCCCCCCATCGCCTTCTGGGACCTGTGTGTCCCCCAGAAGATGACAGGACCGTTCAGAAAGGGCCACGCAACCTATTTCCCTTGGTATGGATGCCAGCGCTTGCACCCGGAGCTGATGGATGGGTCAAATTCAGTATACTTATATTAAAAGTAAGCAGCTACAGTACGCCTATGGAGATTTTTAAGGGTAAAAGTTTGTCACCATTTCACGAGCGGGCACAATTTTGAAGCGTGATATGTTGAGTATCAATTTACTCGGCGTAACATTATCTTTCAAAAAAAAAAAATTGGGCTAACTTTACTGATGTCTTATTTTTTAATTTAAAAAAGTGTATTTTTTCAAAAAAAAGTGCACTTGTAAGACCGCTGCGCAAATACGGTGAGGCAGTGTGAAAGTATGGCAACAACGGCCATTTTATTCTCTATGGTGTTAGAAAAAAAATTATAATGTTTGGGGGTTCAAAGTAATTTTCTAGCAAAAAAAAATGTTTTGAACTTGTAAACAGCAAATCTCAGAAAGAAGCTTGGTCCCTAAGTGGTTAAGCAGATACTGGCTTCCATTACCAGCATGTCCAGATACTTCCAGGTTCCTTAGTGGCACCTGACGTCACATGTGTACCCACCCTCAATGAATTTTGTCTAGGACTTCCTCAGGGAATATACTCTGCTGAGGAAGTTCGTTGGACAAAACTTGCTGAGCCGCTGTGTACTCTCCTTCAACATGTTTCGTCCAATGGATTACCTTAGGGATGGGCTCTCCTGAGGATGTTGATTGGAAAAAATGCGTTAAGGAGGGATACACGTGTCCTGAGGCCTGTGAGGGGACACCGGGGCTGGGGGGGGGGGGGCTCTTCCTCCAGGCTGGAGCTGAAGAGAAAAAGAAAAGAAGCTGCAGAGCGATCTCCACTAACCTATTGTCTCATCCAGGAGACACTCTGGCCTGCGAGCAAAGATCTATGCAGCAGGAGGCCTAAACAGCAGTCTATGCAAGCAGCAGGATTCAAGTGATAGTATCAGTACCTCTACCTGATCACCCCCCAGGGTCGATAATGGAGAAGGCTGCTAGATGCAATATTTAGCAAGCTTTCATTGGACGGTGTCACAGCTAACATAAATTCCTTGCTCTAAGGAACCCAGAAGGATGTTGGCATACTGCTACTTTTTTGTGTTTAATATAGTGTAGGCACCCTGTCCTAAATTGGGGCTACTGGTTAAATTTAGATTTGCTGGTTGATTTGTAGATTATTTGATCATTTGGGTTGTCCCTAAATAAAGTGCAGCTGTAGTTCCTCCCCTTTACCAGTAGGTGCCACTGGTATCTCTGGAATTAGTATGATGAGCTGCAGTGAAGTTGGTTTGTGAATATTCATACCTCCCTCAACCAACCAGAAGGCGTTTACTGGCCACTGGTGCACACTGTGGAGAGTATAAATATTTGTGGAGGCCAAGTGATTGCTCTCTTCTTCCTTGGCTGTGGCCAGAGGAGGCTGTGTGTGAGAAGCAGCTGTGTGACTAGACTTGAAGCCTGAAGGTCTAACCATATGCTCAAGGCTCTGTGATTGGGAGTCTGTTGGAGGACACTGAATGAACTCATGAGGACCTGAGATGAAGCACCAGATGTTACTCTGCCATAGGAGGAAACTGTGGAGAGCCTGGGAAAGAGTCAAGATGGACTCAATCCATCAGCTCAAGAAGGTACAGAATGCTGGGTATAGCTTAAAGGCTCTTTTCTGTACTAAGAAGCTAGATTTCTAATACCCGATTCCTGCCGCACCCCAATCATCTATGCACTACCAAAAGTGCATAAAGATAAAAATAATCCGCCATTTAGACCAATAGTCAATGGGATTGATTCTCTAACAGCTAGAGTGGGCCAGTACATAGACTATTTTCTACAACCAGTAGTCCAACAGATCAAAGCATATCTAAGAGATACGAAACAGATGTTACAGATTTTAGAAGATATTCCCAAAGACGGAGGACCATGGATTCTGGCCACCGCCGACGTATCATCCCTTTATACTATAATATTACACTATCAAGCATGCAAAGCTACGAAGTGGGGACTAAGAACATACACAAAACTACCCTGTATGTAAAGAAAGTTCATTATAATATGTTTGGATTTTTGCTTGAAGAATAATTACTTCTGGTACAACAAGAAATATTACCACCAAAGTACCGGAGTCGCGATGGGAGCAAAATTTGCCCCGAGTGTAGCAGGGCTGTTCATGGCCCAATGGGAAGAGAATTATGTTTTTAATGACAAACCAGATGAACTAGTGACATATAGAAGATATATTGATGACGTCTTCATTCTCTGGAAAGGAGACCCTGTACACCTGAATAATTTCCTAGAAAAACTCAACATGAATGACAGAAATATTAAATTAACTTGGGAAATTAGTGATAAGATGGTTACGTTCCTTGATCTGAAGATTATCCAAGAAGAGTCAAATGTGAGGTCACAAACACATTTCAAAAACATAGACCGGAACAGCTACCTCCCTATTGAAAGCTGTCACCACAAAAATTGGTTGTTTAATGTACCGAAAGGACAATTTATGCGACTTAGACGAAACTGCACTAAAATAGAAAACTTCTTAGAACAACCAGAAACCATGGGACTAAGGTTTACCAAAAAAGGATATGATGGTTTGTTCATTAAAAACAAAATAGAAGAAGTGAGAGAAATGGACAGGAGCAAATGAATCCAAGATAAAAACAATAAGGCAATTGCACCAATGAAAGTACCCATAATCTTGAACTACAACATACAGCATAGAAAGATCGAAAATATTGTGAAACGACACTGGCATATTCTACTAGCGGACAAACAATTGCAGGTGACTCTACCTACCCACCCAACATTTATTTATAAAATAGCCAATTATAGCTCAGGGGCTTTAGTACACGCCCCACTCTATAAAAGGCCGCCGCTGTGGCGGCCTAGTGCACTGTGTTCTGGTGACTGTGATACAAGCAGTCTGTTGTACATTGCTCATGCTGATTCATTGCTGATGATGATTCATACATTTGAATTTATATTCATTCTGCTGATTGCACTGCTGCTGACAGTATCTGCAGTGCTGTGCTGTGTTATATATTCTGCTGTGCTGAGTGGTGACATTATCTGCTGCTGAGTCTAACTTTATCTGCTGTGATTCTGGGGATTAGTCTGGTGTGTGCGTGCTGTTAGTACAGCATTGCAGTATCACCTTTATACTAGTTCTGGCCTGTTGTGATCTAAGGCAGCCAGCCAGGCATTTACAGGAGCTAGCGTGTGTGTGTGTGTGTGCTGTGTTAGTACAGCACACATAAAACCACCTCTGCCTCTCTATCTGTCATAAGGCCCGGTTTTTGTCATCTAAGGCAGCCTCTATCTGCCGTAAGGCCCAGTTGTTGTCATCTAAGGCAGCCAGGCATTTACAGGAGCTAGCGTGTGTGTGTCTGCTGTGTTAGTACAGCACACATAAAACCACCTGAGCCTCTCTATCTGCCATAAGGCCCTGTTGTTGTCATCTATGGCAGCCTCTATCTGCCGTAAGGCCCAGTTGTTGTCATCTAAGGCAGCCTCTATCTGCTGTAAGGCCCAGTTGTTGTCATCTAAGGCAGCCTCTATCTGCCGTAAGGCCCAGTGGTTGTCATCTAAGGCAGCCAGGCCTCAGGAGCTAGTGTGTGTGTCTGCTGTGTAAGTACAGCACACATAAAACCACCTCAGCCTCTATCTGCCATAAGGCCCTGTTGTTGTCATAAGGCCCTGTTGTTGTCATCTAAGGCAGCCCCTATCTGCCGTAAGGCCCAGTTGTTGTCATCTAAGGCAGCCAGGCATTTACAGGAGCTAGCTAGCGTGTGTGTGTCTGCTGTGTTAGTACAGCACACAACCACCTGAGCCTCCCTATCTGTCATAAGGCCCTGTTGTTGTCATCTAAGGCAGCCTCTATCTGTGTTAGTACAGCACACAACCACCTGAGCCTCCCTATCTGTCATAAGGCCCTGTTGTTGTCATCTAAGGCAGCCTCTATCTGCCGTAAGGCATTGTTGTCATCTAAGGCAGCAGGCATTTACAGGAGCTAGCGTGTGTGTGTCTGCTGTGTTAGTACAGCACACAATAAACCACCTGAGCCTCCCTATCTGTCATAAGGCCCTGTTGTTGTCATCTAAGGCAGCCTCTATCTGCCGTAAGGCCCAGTGGTTGTCATCTAAGGCAGCCAGGCATTTACAGGAGCTAGCGTGTGTGTGTGTCTGCTGTGTTAGTACAGCACACAACCACCTGAGCCTCCCTATCTGTCATAAGGCCCTGTTGTTGTCATCTAAGGCAGCCTCTATCTGCCGTAAGGCCCAGTTGTTGTCATCTAAGGCAGCCAGGCATTTACAGGAGCTAGATAGCGTGTGTGTGTCTGCTGTGTTAGTACAGCACACAACCACCTGAGCCTCCCTATCTGTCATAAGGCCCTCTTGTTGTCATCTAAGGCAGCCATCTGCAGGAGTTAGTGTGTGTGCTGTGTGACTCCAGCACAATATACACTACCCACTACAATGCCTGGAAGACCGACAAGGAGAGGCAGACAGTCCCGAGGCAAGAACACAGGGCAAGCAGGCTCTGTGTCTAGAGACAACAGTGCTGGTCGTGGACATGGACGTGGTCGTGCATTGTCATCAGCACGTGGCCATGGGACACGCTTGTCCTTGTTTTCAGCAGCTGGACATGTTGAGCCGCATCATGCCGAAGGCTTGGTAGAGTGGATGACCAAGCCCTCCTCATCCTCCTCATCCTCTCTCACCCAGGCTCAGGGTACTACTAATGGCAAAGCAGCTGCCAACGCGTACTCAATAGCATCATCAGGCACCCCTTCCCTAGACCCACCATGTCCTCCTGAGGAGTCCCCGGAACTGTTTGAGCACAGTGTTGGGTACATGCTCCAGGAGGATGCCCAACGCTTTGAAGGCTCAGATGATGATACCCAGCTAGAGGAAGGCAGTAGCGTAAGCGCAGAGAGAGGGGATGCTCAAGGACAGCAATCTGGCAGTCATGTTCCACCAGCTGCAGCTTACTGCCAGGTTTGCTGCAGTGGTGAAGAGGGAGGGGATGATGAGGTCACTGACTCCACGTGGGTGCCTGAAGGGAGAGAGGAGGAGGAGGAGGCGGCACATGTCCAACGAGGCAGGAAGCCCTCCGGGGGCCAGCTTGAGGCCAGCACACCAACTGAATCACACCGCAGAGCTCCGCCTGTGCAGGGCGCTGCCTCTGCACGTTATCACAAAAGTTCTTTGGTGTGGGCCTTTTTTGAGACGAGTGCATCAGATCGCACCACTGCTATTTGCAACATATGTCTCAAGCGTATCTCGCGTGGCCAAAACATCAGCCGCTTGGACATCACATGCATGACCAGACATATGTCGACCTGCCATGCAGCTCGTTGGCAAGCGCACATTAAAGACCCACACCAAAGAACAAAGCGGACCTCTCCTTGCTCCTCATCAGCTGGGATCTCCAACCCCACTATACCTTCAGTCCTCTCTGAAAGCTGCACTGAGAGGAATGAGAGCAATGAAGGTGTAGAATTAGGTGTGTCACAGCCAAGTACTTGCGGGCACACTTAGTAGTACACCGACGTCCGATTCTACCAGGCAAATTTCCCTTCCCCAGCTGCTGGACCGTCAAAAGAAGTTTACTCCCAGCCATTCACATGCCCAGCAGTTGAATGCTAGCTTGGCTAAATTGCTAGCACTTCAACTGCTGCCTTTTCAGTTGGTAGACACGGCCCCCTTCCGTGAGTTTGTTCAATGTGCGTTTCCTCAGTGGCAGGTTCCCAAACGCCACTTTTTCTCACGGAAGGCGATTCCGGCTCTCTACCGGCATGTGGAAGGCAATGTCCATGCCTTGCTGGACAGGGCGGCCAGCGGCCGGTAAGGTGCATATTACCGCTGACTCATGGTCCAGCAGGCATGGACAGGGACGTTACCTGTCTTTCACGGCCCATTGGGTCACTCTTTTGGCAGCTGGGAAGGATGCAGGACAAGGTGCAGTAGTGTTGGAGGTTGTTCCGCCACCACGCCTCCAAAATGCTACTACTGGTTGTGACACACCTCTCTCCTCCACCCCCTCCTCTTCTTCCTCCATGGCCTCTTCGAGTGCTCTGTCCTCGGAACCAGCGGTGCTCCGTAGGCGTCCAAAGGGCTACGCAAGTAGGCAGGCAAAAAGATGCCATGCCGTGCTTGCGCTGGTGTGTTTGGGGGACAGGAGCCACACTGGGGCAGAGGTTCTGTCAGCTCTGCAGGGGCAGGCCGAGAGGTGGTTGACGCCACGCCAGCTTAAGCCAGGAATGGTGGTTTGTAACAATGGCACCAACCTCCTCTCTGCCCTGCGTTAGGGACAGCTGACCCATGTGCCCTGTATGGCTCACGTCCTTAACCTGGTGGTGCAGCGGTTCTTGGGCAGGTACCCAAGGCTTACAGGATGTCCTAAGGCAGGCCAGGAAAGTCTGTGTGCATTTCCGCCGATCATATAATGCCAGTGCTCAGCTGGCTGAGCTGCAAAATGAGTTGAACCTGCCCAAGAACCGCCTTATATGTGACATGCCCACCAGGTGGAACTCAACGTTGGCCATGCTGCAGCGACTGCACATGCAACAGAGGGCCATCAATGAGTACCTGTGCGACTACGGCACCAGGACAGGGTCAAGAGAGCTCTGATTTTTTCCCCCACGCCAGTGGAGCATGATCAGGGATGCATGCACTGTCCTGTCACCATTTGAGGAGGCCACGAGGATGGTGAGCAGTGACAGTGCATGCATCAGTGACACTGTACCTTTTGTCCACCTGTTGGAGCATACGCTGCGTGGGATAATGGACAGGGCACTTGAGGCAGAACAGAGGCAGGAAGAGGAGGACTTCCTTGCCTCTCAAGGCCCCCTTTATCCAGACAGTGTTCCTTCTCTCCCACCATCACACAGGAAGAGGATGAGGAGGAGGAGGAGAAGGAGGATTGTGTCAGCATTGAGGTGGAGCCTGGCACTCAGCATCAGCAGCAGCAGCAGTCTTTTAGGGATGATTTACAGTCCCAACAAACCAGTGGACTTGTACGTGGCTGGGAGGAGGTGGCTGCCGATCATGTCGTCCTCAGTGACCCAGAAGACTCCGGACCGAATGCCTCAGCTAACCTACGTTGCATGGCCTCCCTGATCCTGCAAAGCCTGCGGAATGATCCTTGTATTCTTCGGATCAAGGAGAGGGACCATTACTGGCTGGCCACTCTCCTTGATCCACGGTACAAGGGTAAGGTTGCGGACCTTATCTTGCCGTCGCAGAGGGAGCAGAGGATGAGACATCTCAGGGAGGCCTTGCAGAAAGGTCTGTGCAACGCGTTCCCAGAGACTGGGAGGTTACAAACTCCTGTTCCTGGACGACGAGTTGCTGAGACTTCGGTCAGTAGCAGAAGGAGCGGTGGGGAAGGTGGACGTCTGACCGATGCGTTCAGACAATTTTTTAGTCCGCAGCCCCAAGGTATGATCGGTTCCAGCAACCATCGCCAGCGTCTGATTCACATGGTGCAGGAATACCTAGGGGCATGGTCAGACTTGGACACCTTTCCCACCGAAAATCCACTGGCTTACTGGGTCTTGAGGATGGATCACTGGCCAGAGCTTGCACAGTATGCAATTGAGCTACTGGCCTGTCCTGCATCCAGCGTTCTTTCCGAACGCACATTCAGTGCTGCTGGAGGCTTTGTCACCGATCACAGGGTGCGCCTGTCCACCGACTCGGTTGATCGACTGACCTTCATAAAGAATAATCAGTCTTAGATCACCACCAGCTACCAGGCACCTGAAGCTGATATAACTGAATAATTTGTAATGTCTCATCCCTTCAAGACTGCCTATGCTGATGCTGAGTGACTGTCCTGTTATGTTGACTGACTATCCTCTTCCTCCTCAATGATCCTGATGATATCTTGGAAGAACATTTTTGTTTCTGGGTGCCACCACCAGTGGCTAAGGCCCAATTTTTCAGCCCCTGTTTAACAGGGGCGTGTAATTACAATTTTTTAGCAATGCTTTGCAACAGGTCTCATTGCTGTGCTCAGAGTACAGTATCTGTGAGGGGTTGCAGTGTTGTGGCACCAGTGCCTAAGGCCCAATTTTTCAGCCCCTGTTTAACAGGGGCGTGTAATTACAATTTTTTAAGCAATGATTCGCAACAGGTCTGACTGCTGTGCTCCAAGTACAGTATCTGTGAGGGGTTGCAGTGTTGTGGCACCAGCACCAGTGCTAAGGCACAATTTTTCAGCCCCTGTTTAACAGGGGCGTGTAATTACAATTTTTTAGGCAATGCTTTGCAACAGGTCTCATTGCTGTGCTCAGAGTACAGTATCTGTGAGGGGTTGCAGTGTTGTGGCACCAGTGCCTAAGGCCCAATTTCTCAGCCCCTGTTTAACAGGGGCGTGTAATTAAAATTTTTTAAGCAATGCTTCGCAACAGGTCTGACTGCTGTGCTCCAAGTACAGTATCTGTGAGGGGTTGCAGTGTTGTGGCACCATCACCAGTGCCTAAGGCACAATTTTTCAGCCCCTGTTTAACAGGGGCATGTAATTACAAATCTTGATCTAATAGTTCACAGCAGGGCCCATTCCTGCGCCCACCAAGAGTAACTGTGAGGGCTTACAGTCTTGTGGCAACACCGTCCACCACCACCACCAAAGGCCCAATTTTTCCGCCGCTGTTTAACAGGGGCGTGTAATTAAAAATCTTGATCTAATAATTCTCAGCAGGGCCCATTCATGTGCCCACCAAGAGTAACTGTAAGGGCTTACAGTGTTGTGGCAACACCGTCCACCACCACCACCACAGGCCCAATTTTTCTGCCCTGTTCAACAGGTGCATGCAATTACAAATCTTGATCTAATAATTCACAGCAGGGCCAATTCCTGTGCCCACCAAGAGTAACTGTGAGGGCTTACAGTGTTGTGGCAACACCAACATCTAACGGGGCAAATTTCTGCAGAGTATATACGGCAGGCCCCTACTTTCAAACATCCAACTTACAAATGACTCCTACTTGCAAACGGAAGGAGAAAACAGGAAGTGAGAGGAAATCTACCCCTAGGAAGGGAAATTCTATCCTGTTACATTTAATTTGGGAAAAGGGTATCTCCTCTCTACTGATGCTTTATCACCAATCCTTGTTTCAATAAAAACCCCACTTTTCCAAAAACATTTGTCATTGGGACGGAAAGTGAGGTGAAATGTTCTGAACAGGTGCACAGACAGCAAAACAAATGTTACAGGGGTTATAACCCCTCCCTATGTTCTCCAAAATGCTTAAAAATAGATTTTTTTTGGATGGAGCTACACTTAAAAATGTACCTGTTCAGATTCTACTTAAGAACAAACCTACAGTCCCTGTCTTGTTTGCACCGCCTGTATACTGCTGTTCAGAGTATATAGGGTTGTAGGTATAGGGTTTTATTTTGGGTGCGGGGTTCCCCTTAATATCCATACAAGACCCAAAGGGGCTGGGGTGGGGGGGGGGGGGGGGGGGGGGTGATGGGGTAGCCATGCCATTTTTCTCAAAGATTTTCATCCATATTGCCAGGACAAGACATGACATTAAAGCCGCAAGCAGTTTTAAATGGCTTCTTTTTTTTTTTTACAAATGTCATTTTTTGCAGGGACAGTTCTAAACACGGGAAACACATGCCACTTCACAGGCATACTTTAGACACCCCCCCCAGGTACCATATTTAAAGGAATATTTCACTTTTTTTTTTTTTCACTTTATGCATCATTAAAATGACTGCTCCCGAAAAAAAACGTCAGTTTTTAAAACTTCTTTTTTTGCATTGATACATGTCCCCTGGGGCAGGACCCGGGTCCCCAAACCTGTTTTATGACATTAACATGCATATTGGCCGTTATAATTAGCACTTTTGATTTCGAACGTTCGCGTCCATTGTAAAGAATAGGGTTCGAATATTCGCGCGAACGTTCGGTCCGTTCGCAGGTTCTGGTGCTGTTTTTTAAGTGATTTTTAAAATTTATACTCCACCACCTTATCCTATACGCTCGGACTGTCCATATGTTATATATATTCTTCGCCCCAATTTTAGCCCCACATATATTTATATATTATATATAATTTTGTATTTATTAATCTTAAATGGTTTTATGTGTCCCATACCACCATTATCCATCTTATCCTGATTCACTCGGACTGGTCATATTTTATACATTCTCTTCGCTCCAATTTGTAGCCCCACATATATTTATATATTATATATAATTTTTTATGTATTTATATATCTTATATGGTTTTATGGGTCCTATACCAGCAATAAGTCAGAAGATGACCTTGCCCCATTTTACTGATATATTTTTATTTTTATCTTTATTTTTATTGATTTTAGGACTTTATAGATTTATTTTAGTATACTTCATCGGTCCAAAGCTACAACATGCCTATTTGTAACACCAATATTGAGATCTTATTAGGCGTTTTATTTATGTTATGGTTTATTTATGCTAATTTTATCCGATTTGTATTTTTTCATCTTTGTATCTGTAATGTGCATACATCGGTATGAGAGCCTAATCATGTCCTTCCGATTATAGCCATTGATACCCCCTTAACAATATACTGTCACCTACGGCATTTGTCTTTCTATTTATTACTTTTTTAGCCCCCATATATGCTCAGATTCTCATCCGATTACTGTCTATTACGATGGCCGGCGATAACATCTTGAATATAACCCACAAAATGGACGCACCTATGTTAGTGCCGTTTATTATACCATAGCTTAGATTATAACCAAGAAAATGGCCGCGCCCGTGATAGCCGGGAAAATGGCCCCAATGGCATTCTATACACGAACCACAGGAAAAGGGCCGCCAATTAGCCGCACAAGCACAGACTATTTAAACAACACTAGAATGCCCTCCTAGCATCCCCTGATGAAGTCACGTGACGTGACGCCACGTGTAGGGACAAGGAAAGGCATTCAAACTGACAGAGGGAACGAGCTCGACGCTCGTCTAAGATAAGCACTTGTTTTTATTATGTTTGTGAGTACTACTCCTATTGTTTTCTAAATAAACTGTATACTGATTATCTGAAACATACTACACTATACGGCTCCCCCCTCATTTCTTGCATATTACTCCGGCATTGGCCGTGAGAACAAGGCAATACACACCTGGAACCAGGAATAAGGAAACCTATTCACCCAGGCAGGCGATCGTGACAGAGGGAGAAGAAAGCTGACCCCACTTCATCCTACTATTTCTTATGCGGTTAACCCTTTACCGCAAGGTAAGGGTCCATTACTTACTTTAGTGTACCCACACGAAGACGACTAACCCCCACTGTTAAGGGCACCCCACTGCACGGATACCATATCTGCCCAGGGATCACATTACTATCCCCACTTTTCCACCAGGAGAGAAAATCACATAAACTGCTGAAGATTCTTTTATGTCACGGACTTACATGCATGCAGCATAGTCTTATATGACTATTTATTTTGCCACGTCTCTAGCATATTACTTGTTTTACTGCTTACAGCATATCTTTGTGCGCCTTGCATCTGCACTTTGCTGTTTATTGGTATCTTTTATTTGGCCATTGATTGTTATCGTTTACAATAATTTTTTCTAGTCACGCAGACTAGTCCCATCTGGCTTGTCTTCTGCATTCTTTGCATCACCGTTTATGTTTGCAATTTTGCACTGTATATTTATCGTATAGTCTTTCACTTTATTGCAATATTTGCACATAATTTTGTTTATTACCTATCACACATTTTGGAAGTGTGATTGCAACAATCGTTTATACTTTCACACGACCACCTAGCCTTTTAATGCTGTGCACACTTGCACTAGCACGTTAAGGATATTATTTCTATGCACTCCTTATGCACTTTGGATATTTTTATATTTATTACTATATTTTTTACCCATATGTTCACTTATACGTTTTTTATGCATATTTAATTTTATACATCTGTGTACCTGCTTATGGTGTTGTATAGGTTATTTTAGCTATTTTATGTGCTATTAGTTACTTTTTAACACTCTTGCCCCTTAGTATTTATTATATTGCTATTCATTAGTGTCATATATTGGTTGTGATAATTTCCTCACCATATACATTGTGGGAGTCAGCAGCTGCACACACCTTCCTCTTCCAGACAAGCTTGATCTGGGGGAAAAGGCACACCCCCATCCCGCCCACTCAAGCAGCAGCCTGCAGGAGAGAGGCTGAAAAACTTCAGGGGGAGGTACAGGGGGCGGAGAGTGCAATCCCGAGGGTTCTGAACAGCAATTCATGCTGAGAAGGGCTGCTAGTTGTTCAGCCCATCCGCTGGCCGGGTAACCAGAGCAGATTTGGTTACCTGGGGCTTGCTCAGCCTCAGTCTTTAATGTTTTCTCGGGGGGGTGCAATTGCCCCGTTGCGGATCGCCCCTGGTGGGAGGTACCATATTTCATTAACAGATTAAGTTCTACTAGATAGCTGGTATACAACTGCTGTTTTTGCTATTACTTTTACCCAAGGGGTCTCTGTTTTACCCCAACATTGCTATTTAGCTGTAGATTAATTCATTTCCCTGGGGAACAGCGCAGCACCACCCCCATTCTTATATGCTTGTTTTGTTAGGTACGGTTTGACCTACACCCAGTGCTTGCAGCAGTCCCCCCACATTCAGCCCCCCTAACACCCTCCCGTCCCCTCCCCTTTCCACGGTAGCGCAGGAATACTCTACTACATTCTTTTCTGTACTGCTGACTATTTTTGGAGGAGTCTACTATCCTGTTTGACTGCTTATAAAGTAAGCTAGATGAAGTAGTTGAACAAAGAGTGATACCAAAATCCCAATAACTCTGTAAAAATATATATTTAAGGGGGAATGAAAGAGGCCACATGCCTCTGGGATTTTTTGTTAAGGTATCTGGGTTGGAATTAGGTACACAGTAATCATAAAGATGTATATAAAAATAAAAAAAAATATTTTTTATTTTCCAAAAAAGGATAGAAATATAGAAAAGGACACAAATATTACATCCATACATTACAGACATATGTGTTATATCAGACGAAAAGTTACGTAGAGCTTCGCCATACTCGACATGTTTCACTCAATGGAGTTTCTTCAGGAGATTGATAGGTTTAGCTCAAGGGTATGCTGAAATAACAGAGTTTCATGAACATGCATCCTTTTAAACAGTTTTGCCATAACCAAAGTGTGCATATTTAGACATCGTATATATGTAAGTTGGCTCTAGTATATACATCTAGGGGTATGAGCAATTTTTACAAACTTGGAGGTTACACAACATTATAGAAAATATAGGGCATAGAAAGCAGGTACGGATATGGAAACATGAAATAGGGCAGGACTTACCACATATGCTTGGAAAGTTTTAAAGGAGAAAATGCATGTATGGGGTCGATTTCTTGTTAAAAAACAAATTTCGAAGTGAGAGATGGTTCACTCCCAGGGTGCCAGCACAGACTATATGTCACTTGCAGAGAGACAACACTAAATAGATTTAAATGGATAGCGCCATTAGAGGAATTGTTAGAGAGTGGGGTTCAAAGCAAAATAGGTTACCATACAAATAAATAAAGTATTAATGAGGGACTGTACCTCTTAAAAGTCATGTGGTACGCTAAAGATAACGAAGTTCAGGTTTGTACCAGTGCAGAAGTAAGGTGCAGATATATGCTGCACCAAAGACCATGGGGCATTTCAGTTGTTATCTGAAATGTACAGGGTAGATATATTAGTATCCGGCAAACGGTAAATAGAAAATAATAAAAAAAAAAAATATCCATGTCAGTCCAAATAGGACTATGCATATAGAAAGGCTGTATAGAGATAAAGAATGATAAAGTCTTACCCCATTGATGTAATGAATGGATAGTAACGGATTGGGCTCACAGGGGAAGGCGATTTGGACGCCTCACTTCTCGGTGTGCTCAGGCTCCTGACAGGGATTAAACTGGCAGAGGGGGCTGCCTTATGTAGTGTGCTCTCCGACCCGGCGGCGTCTGACATCACCGCCGGGTCGCGGGCGCTTAAACGGCAATGCTGGGCGCCAGAGGTACTGTGGTGCGTGGTGCGCATGCGTCGGCGGCGAACCGTGCCGCCGACGCATGACGTCAGACGTCACGCCGCTTAGCGGCGGCATGACGGCGGCCATTTTGGGAAATCCTCATTGCCCTCTCCTCGCTGTATCAGAGGGTGGGACAAAGGATACCCAAAGGGGGAGGAGGGACACAGCAGAAGGCGTACACCGCCGCTATGACCTGCCAGCCCAACGGGGAGGAAAGAGACCCGATTAATGGGCCGAGAAACTAAGGCGCCCTAGCAGGCCAAAGAGAAGGGGTAGCTGAGGGGGAGCAATGAAAGGGGTCTATTACGTTGCAACCCGACAGGGACCCCGGGGCGCCCGTACAAGTGACTTCAGATGCTGACTGGACACCCTGTGGGGAGCATCTCATTTCTGTTATAAATATAGAGCATTGCAATGCTAAAGAATAAATAACTGTGCATGTTATACCAAGTTCATTTATGTGGCAAGTCGGCCCATCCAGTCCCATCGCCTGAACTGCTTTGAAACACAAAAAGATTTTTTATTATGAATATCATACATAAATATATATCATATAAAATGACATTTAATTTTAGTCCATTATTAAATGATTAGACAAGGAAATGGAAAGAAAATAGGAGAAAAAAGAGGGAAAAAAGGGGAGACAAAGTAATTGTGTTGCTGTCGTAATCTAGAGCTGCATTATTTCAGAGAAAGGACTTAAAGCTGAGGGCATCATTTAAGCCGGGGGAGGCGGTGGCTTTGAGATCAAATATCCAACGAGCCTCACGTTGGAGTAAAATACGATCATAGTTGCCACCCCTTTCCCCTGGGGGTACATGCTCAAGTGCGAAAAAGTGCATTTTTTTGTCATCATGGGCATGAAAAAGTCCCATGTGACGGCTGATCGGGGTCTCCATTTTTTTTCCCCGTACAAGGGTTACATGATCCCTTATGCGATGGAAAAATGGTCGTTTGGTTTTCCCGATATAGAAGGCTGTGCATTCACATAGCATAATATAAACTATACCGACTGATTGGCAATTGGCCAGAAATTTAGGTTTGTAAACTCTGTTATTAGGTAACGTGATTTGTTTAGATGCATATATATAACGGCAGAAATTGCATTTATGGCAAGGCTTACTTCCCACATTTCTTTTCGAGTTGGAACAACCCTCTTGAGTTGGAACGTAATGGCTACGTACAAGGGTGTCTCTGAGGGACTGAGATCTCCTGTAAGTGATTTCTGGGTGATCACCCACATGTTTTGATATCAAAGGGTCAGCCTTAAGCAAATACCAATATTTGTCAAAGATTTTTCGCACCTGAGCATGATGTCCAGAGAAGCGGGTGATGATTCTGATGCCCGGGTCAGTGGTGGATGCTTTAGTTCCATGAATGAGATTAGAACGATTTTGTTGCTTGGCTTTCAAATATGACTTTTTTAGACATGTTGAACTATAACCACGGTGTTGTAAACGCTGCTGCAGTTTTTTGGCTTCCACTTTAAAGTGGGAGTCTTGGCTGCAGTTTCGCTTAACACGGAGATATTGCCCATATGGTACATTGGCTACCAAAGGACTGGGATGAGAACTCGTTGCATGTAGTAATGTATTAGCGGCAGACGGTTTACGGTAAAGGATAGTGCCAACATTGCCTTCTCCATCAACGTAGATCGTGATGTCAAGAAAGGTTAGTTGTGATTGACTTTTTTCCATTGTAAAGCTCAGATTAAACGTGTTAATCTTGAGCTTTTCATAGAAAAGCAGTAGGTCGGATTCTGTACCTGTCCAGATGAAAAACACATCATCGATGTATCTTCTCCAGATTGGGATCTGATCCAGAGATGTCTGTATATCATCTCTGTGAAATAGATGACGCTCCCACCCCCCCAGATACAGATTAGCATACGATGGGGCACACTTGGTCCCCATTGCTACGCCCTGTCACGTACCTTAAGGCAGAGCCCGTATTGCAGGGAACGGCCACTCGTAAACCCCTGGTTCGGGAACCCCTGATAGGGAAGACAGGAGCTCGAGAGCACAGGGGAGCACAAGTGCCTGGCTGGTAAGCTGGGTAGAGGGGAGCTGTGGAGATCTGTGCAGACGGGAACCAGGAGGTACCCTGTAGTCCAGCAGCAGCGGAAGCAAGCAGGAGATGTGTAGCAGACACAAGGAGGTGTCCTGTAGTCCAGCAGCAGGAAGCAAGCAGGTAATGTGCAGCAGACACAAGGAGGTGTCCTGTAGTCCAGCAGCAGGAAGCAAGCAGGTAATGTGCAGCAGACACAAGGAGGTGTCCTGTAGTCCAGCAGCAGGAAGCAAACAGGTAATGTGCAGCAGACACAAGGAGGTGTCCTGTAGTCCAGCAGCAGGAAGCAAACAGGTAATGTGCAGCAGACACAAGGAGGTGTCCGGTAGTCCAGCAGCAGGAAGCAAACAGGTAATGTGCAGCAGACACAAGGAGGTGTCCTGTAGTCCAGCAGCAGGAAGCAAACAGGTAATGTGCAGCAGACACAAGGAGGTGTCCTGTAGTCCAGCAGCAGGAAGCAATCAGGTAATGTGCAGCAGACACAAGGAGGTGTCCTGTAGTCCAGCAGCAGGAAGCAAGCAGGTAATGTGCAGCAGACACAAGGAGGTGTCCTGTAGTCCAGCAGCAGGAAGCAAACAGGTAATGTGCAGCAGACACAAGGAGGTGTCCTGTAGTCCAGCAGCAGGAAGCAAGCAGGTAATGTGCAGCAGACACAAGGAGGTGTCCTGTAGTCCAGCAGCAGGAAGCAAGCAGGTAATGTGCAGCAGACACAAGGAGGTGACCTGTAGTCCAGCAGCAGGAAGCAAGCAGGTAATGTGCAGCAGACACAAGGAGGTGACCTGTAGTCCAGCAGCAAGCAAGCAGGTAAAGTGCAGGCGGGTCTCAAACAGGCAGGGTCAAACACAGACGGGCAGATCAGGTACAAGGGAGCATCCAAAGGGGTAGTCAAAGTCCAGAACCGAGATCGGGGCAGGCAGAAGTCAGAAGAGTCAGAGACAAGCCAGGTTTCAGCAGGGATCAGATGAATCAGGTTTTGCAGGTAGACCAAGCACATACAGGAAACGCTGTTGATCGGGCAGCAAGGCAACAGGGACTGGGTTTGGTTTAAATAGCGCTCTTGGCGCCAAACAACGTCAGGGAAGCCGCGCGTGCACGCGCGCGCTCCCGCGCGCGCCCGCGCGCGCCCGCACGCGCCCGCGCGCACCGACAGCCGCGCCATTGCGCATGTGTGGGCGCAGCAGGCCCGTTCTGAGCCGGGGAATCCTTCTCCTCCTGGGGATGTTGGGACGTCCGCTGGAGGGGCTTTCCTGACATTGCCCCCCTCCAATGGGCAGCCTCTGGATGCCCAACTGGGCCCACTTACTTGGATTGGCTCTCCTGAAGGCCGAAATTAGCCTCTGGGCATGGATGTTAGCCTCTGGCTCCCAAGAATTCTCTTCCGGCCCGTAGCCCTTCCACTTTACAAGGTATTGAACCTGGCCATATCTTTTCCTGCAGTCCACAATAGTTTCCACTTCAAATTCCTCCTCGCCATCGATAAGCACAGGTTCAGGAGGGCCGGTGTTCCGGCTAGCAAAGGGATCCGGAGTTGAAGGTTTTAGAAGGGCAACGTGGAAGACTGGGTGGATTCTGAATGAGTCAGGCAGTTTTAACTCGTATGCCACATTATTGATTTTTCTAGTTACAGGAAAAGGACCCACAAACTTTGGCCCCAACTTCTTGGAAGGACACGCCAATTTCAAGTTTTGGGTGGACAGCCAAACCAAGTCTCCCGGCTTTAAGTTGAGGTCCCCTCTCCTCCTCTTGTCAAATATCGCCTTGTTTCGTTCCTGGGTCTTCAGTATCGTCTCCTGAAGTAACTTGTTATTGGTGCTGAAAAAATTCAGGGTTTCCTGGGCTGCTGGCACGGGGCACTCTGGGATGCTGTTAGACAAGAACAGGGGGTGAAACCCGTAATTTGAAAAAAATGGAGACTGGTTAGTTGCAGAATGAACAGAGTTATTGTATGCAAACTCGGCAAGAGGTAGGAGGGGGACCCAGTTATCTTGAGAAAAACATGAGTAGCAGCGCAGGTACTGTTCCAAGGTCTGGTTGGTACGTTCGGTCTGACCGTTGGTCTGGGGATGGTAAGCGGAGGAGAATAGGAGGTTGATCTTCAGGGCCGCACATAACGCCCTCCAGAACCTGGACGTAAATTGCACCCCTCGGTCAGATACGATATTGGCGGGGATTCCGTGGAGCCTCACAATCTCCTTGATGAAGACTCTTGCGGTCTCAGGAGCTGAGGGGGTGCCTTTCATGGGTAAGAAATGGGCCATCTTGGAGAACCTGTCTACTACCACAAAAATGGTTGTGAAGTCTTCAGAAGGGGGCAATTCGACAATGAAGTCCATGGAGATCATCCTCCATGGCTTCTCCGGGACTGGAAGGGGGTTCAGCAAGCCCCAGGCTCTGGTCTTGCTGCCCTTATTCTGGTTACACGTGGTACATGACTCGACATATGCCCTGCAGTCCTTTAGAAGGTTGGGCCACCAAAAGGTGCGCAGGAGAAGATCAGCGGTCTTGCGGGCACCAAAGTGGCCGGCCAATTCGTGGTCGTGGCAGGATTTCAGGGCGGCCACCCGTGACTGTTGAGGAACAAAGATCTTCTCCTCATGCCACAGCAGACCGTCTCTAGGCTGCAAGGAACTGCCCGGCTGGTGAGGGATCAAAGCGGAGGCTTGTTTAATTTCAGATAGAAGATCCTCATGCAGAAGAAGGAAGTTACCTGGGGTAAGTATGGTGTCTGGAGGTGGCGGAACTGTGGACTCACTGAACATTCGTGACAGGGCATCAGGTTTGGTATTCTTGGATCCGGGCCTGAAGGTGATGTGAAATGAGAATCTGGTGAAGAAAAGTGCCCATCTAGCCTGGCGGGGTCTCAACCTCTTGGCTACTTTTAAGTATTCCAGATTCTTATGGTCCGTGTAGACCAGGATAGGATGGGCGGCTCCTTCCAGAAGATAACGCCACTCCTCGAGCGCGGCCTTGATGGCCAGTAGCTCTCTATCCCCGACATCGTAGTTTCTCTCTGCTTCGGACAGCTTACGGGAGAAAAAGGCCACCGGGTGGAGGAGCGCCTTAGGGCCTTGTCTCTGGGAGAGGATTGCCCCTACCGCCACTTCAGAGGCGTCGACCTCCAAGATGTAAGGGAGTGCAGGATCCGGGTGTTTCAAGACCGAGGCCGACACGAACTGGTCTTTTAGTGTTGAAAAGGCAGACTGAGCTTCAGGAGACCACTGGAACTTGGTACCTTGCTTGGTCAGTCTCGTGATGGGAGCAATGATGTTGGAAAACCCTTTAATAAATTTGCGATAGAAATTCGCGAATCCTACGAATCGCTGAATTCCCTTCTTGTCCGTGGGGGCAGGCCAATCCAAGATGGCAGACACTTTTTGCGGATCCATCTTAATCCCATCTACTGAAATGACCAAGCCTAGGAACTGGATACTTTGACGTTCAAACTCGCACTTTTCAGGCTTCGCATACAGGCCATGCTGGCGAAGACGGGTCAAGACCTTCTTGACGTGTTCCCTGTGAGTGGTCAGAGAGGGAGAGAAAATCAAGATGTCATCCAAGTAAACAATAACAAATAAGTCAAGATAGTCTCTAAAAATGTCATTTACAAAATGTTGAAATGTCGCAGGGGCGTTGCAGAGCCCAAATGGCATCACCAGGTATTCATAGTGTCCGAAGCGGGTGCGAAAGGCAGTCTTCCATTCGTCCCCGCTTCGGATACGGACCAGGTTATATGCCCCACGGAGATCTAATTTGGTAAACACCACAGCGGTACCAAGCCTCTGGAATAGTTCCGGTACCAGGGGCAGAGGGTACCGATTCTTAATTGTAATCTTGTTCAAGTCCCGGTAGTCTACGCAGGGGCGTAGAGAGTGATCTTTCTTCTCTACAAAGAAAATCCCTGCCCCGGCTGGGGAGGTAGAAGGTTGTATAAACCCCTTTCGCAGGTTGTCATCGATGTATGCTTTGAGAGTCTCCAACTCCAGTCCTGTTAAAGGGAAGATTCTTCCGAAGGGAATTTCTGCACCTGGTAAGAGTTCAATTGGGCAGTCATAGGGCCTGTGTGGAGGGAGTGTCTCTGCCCCCTTTTGACTGAATACGTCCAAGAAACTGTGGTATTCTTCCGGGACAGTCCTACGGGCCTCAACGTCAGCCTCTAGACAGAGCAGAGAGGGTGAGACGTTGGTGGTCCCTTGCAGGCAGTGCTGACAGCAGTAAGGAGAGAGGAAGCTGATACTCCCCGTGGGCCAGTCGATTTGAGGGTTATGGGCCTTGAGCCAGGGTATGCCCAGGATAACAGGGAACAGAGGGGACTCAATGATGTCCAGGCGGAGTAGTTCACTGTGGTTACCCGCAATGGTAGCGTGTAGAGGAGCCGTCTCTTGGGTCACAGGTCCTGATCTGATAGCCGACCCATCGGCTAGATGTACCGACAGTCCTCTGGCTCGGGGACGTAAAGGGACTCGAAATTTGCGGGCAAAAGTCTGGTCCATGAACCCACTACAGGCTCCAGAGTCAATTATGGCGGGGACCAGAGTATTCCCTCCTGGGAGCTGTAGGGAAAGGGAAACAGTCAGGTGAGACGCATTATTAAGTACTGCGGGCAAAACAGTGGAAAACAGAGAGGAGTGCTTACAGGACTTCACGGGACAGGCCCTCACGTAATGTCCGGGTTCCCCACAGTAGAGGCAAAGGTTCTGGATTCGCCTGCGTTGTCGCTCCTCTGGGGTCAGGGAAGGACGAAGGACGCCCAGTTGCATGGGTTCAGAGGGTGCAGTTGCGGTGCGGCCAGAAGGGTAAGGTACCCGGGGTAGCATCCATACCGGACGGGAAGAACCGGTCGTACGCTCAGTCCTACGCTCCCTCAGACGCCTGTCTATCTGAGTGGACAGGTTGATTAGGTCTTCGAGAGTTTCGGGGATGCCCACTCTGGCCAACTCGTCCTTCAAAGACTCGGAGAGGCCCATACGAAATTGATGACGCAGAGCTGCGTCATTCCAGCTCGTATCAGCGCTCCAGCGCCTAAACTCGGATGCATAGTCCTCTGCCGCCCTACGGCCCTGTTGTAGGGAAAATAGAGCTGCTTCGGCAGTCGCTGCCTGTTGTGGGTCTTCATAAAGGATGCCCATGGCTTGGAAAAAGGTGTTCAGATTGCTGAGGCATTCGTGCTTCTGTTCCACCAGGCGGTGGGCCCAGGCCTGGGGCTCCCCTTGTAGCAGGGAGACCACAAACCCCACCTTGGTGGACTCAAGGGAAAAGGTTCGGGGTTGGAGTATAAAAAAGAGTTCACAGGCGTTGCGGAATGCCCTATATCTGTTCCGGGCCCCGGAGAATCTCTCCGGAGTAGGGACCTTGGGCTCAGGAGGCAGCATAACCACCGAGGGTGCAGGTGATGCGCTGAGCGCTGTTGGGCCTGAGGTGGCTAGGGTCTGCACGCGTTCCTCTAGGCGGGAGTACCCCTCTTGTAGGGAGTTGACGGCCTGTGTCAGTCCGGCCAGGTGACGGCATAAGTCCTCCCTAGCCGTGGCTCCCTGCATGGGCTCAGTCATGGCTGCCCGATACTGTCACGTACCTTAAGGCAGAGCCCGTATTGCAGGGAGCGGCCACTCGTAAACCCCTGGTTCGGGAACCCCTGATAGGGAAGACAGGAGCTCGAGAGCACAGGGGAGCACAAGTGCCTGGCTGGTAAGCTGGGTAGAGGGCTGGAGATCTGTGCAGACGGGAACCAGGAGGTACCCTGTAGTCCAGCAGCGGGAAGCAAGCAGGAGATGTGTAGCAGACACAAGGAGGTGTCCTGTAGTCCAGCAGCAGGAAGCAAGCAGGTAATGTGCAGCAGACACAAGGAGGTGTCCTGTAGTCCAGCAGCAGGAAGCAAGCAGGTAATGTGCAGCAGACACAAGGAGGTGTCCTGTAGTCCAGCAGCAGGAAGCAAACAGGTAATGTGCAGCAGACACAAGGAGGTGTCCGGTAGTCCAGCAGCAGGAAGCAAACAGGTAATGTGCAGCAGACACAAGGAGGTGTCCTGTAGTCCAGCAGCAGGAAGCAAACAGGTAATGTGCAGCAGACACAAGGAGGTGTCCTGTAGTCCAGCAGCAGGAAGCAAACAGGTAATGTGCAGCAGACACAAGGAGGTGTCCTGTAGTCCAGCAGCAGGAAGCAAGCAGGTAATGTGCAGCAGACACAAGGAGGTGTCCTGTAGTCCAGCAGCAGGAAGCAAGCAGGTAATGTGCAGCAGACACAAGGAGGTGTCCTGTAGTCCAGCAGCAGGAAGCAAACAGGTAATGTGCAGCAGACACAAGGAGGTGTCCTGTAGTCCAGCAGCAGGAAGCAAGCAGGTAATGTGCAGCAGACACAAGGAGGTGTCCTGTAGTCCAGCAGCAGGAAGCAAGCAGGTAATGTGCAGCAGACACAAGGAGGTGTCCTGTAGTCCAGCAGCAGGAAGCAAGCAGGTAATGTGCAGGCGGGTCTCAAACAGGCAGGGTCAAACACAGACGGGCAGATCAGGTACAAGGGAGCATCCAAAGGGGTAGTCAAAGTCCAGAACCGAGATCGGGGCAGGCAGAAGTCAGAAGAGTCAGAGACAAGCCAGGTTTCAGCAGGGATCAGATGAATCAGGTTTTGCAGGTAGACCAAGCACATACAGGAAACGCTGTTGATCGGGCAGCAAGGCAACAGGGACTGGGTTTGGTTTAAATAGCGCTCTTGGCGCCAAACAACGTCAGGGAAGCCGCGCGTGCACGCGCGCTGCCGCGCGCGCCCGCGCGCGCCCGCGCGCGCCCGCACGCGCCCGCGCGCACCGACAGCCGCGCCATTGCGCATGTGTGGGCGCAGCAGGCCCGTTCTGAGCCGGGGAATCCTTCTCCTCCTGGGGATGTTGGGACGTCCGCTGGAGGGGACAGGGAGGGGTGCCGGTCAGGGTGCCAGCACAAGTTGAGGGACCAGATTTATCAAACATTATACGGAACATTAATTTCCGTGAAAAAAGATTGAGGTCTTTCACTAATTCAAAGGCATCTACAGGTTTAGTGGGGCAAAACGTGAGTCCCATTTTTAACAGTGAGATTTGTGCTTCTATATCGGGAAAACCAAACGACCATTTTTCCATCGCATAAGGGATCATGTAACCCTTGTACGGGGAAAAAAAATGGAGACCCCGATCAGCCGTCACATGGGACTTTTTCATGCCCATGATGACAAAAAAATGCACTTTTTTGCACTTGAGCATGTACCCCCAGGGGAAAGGGGTGGCAACTATGATCGTATTTTACTCCAACGTGAGGCTCGTTGGATATTTGATCTCAAAGCCACCGCCTCCCCCGGCTTAAATGATGCCCTCAGCTTTAAGTCCTTTCTCTGAAATAATGCAGCTCTAGATTACGACAGCAACACAATTACTTTGTCTCCCCTTTTTTCCCTCTTTTTTCTCCTATTTTCTTTCCATTTCCTTGTCTAATCATTTAATAATGGACTAAAATTAAATGTCATTTTATATGATATATATTTATGTATGATATTCATAATAAAAAATCTTTTTGTGTTTCAAAGCAGTTCAGGCGATGGGACTGGATGGGCCGACTTGCCACATAAATGAACTTGGTATAACATGCACAGTTATTTATTCTTTAGCATTGCAATGCTCTATATTTATAACAGAAATGAGATGCTCCCCACAGGGTGTCCAGTCAGCATCTGAAGTCACTTGTACGGGCGCCCCGGGGTCCCTGTCGGGTTGCAACGTAATAGACCCCTTTCATTGCTCCCCCTCAGCTACCCCTTCTCTTTGGCCTGCTAGGGCGCCTTAGTTTCTCGGCCCATTAATCGGGTCTCTTTCCTCCCCGTTGGGCTGGCAGGTCATAGCGGCGGTGTACGCCTTCTGCTGTGTCCCTCCTCCCCCTTTGGGTATCCTTTGTCCCACCCTCTGATACAGCGAGGAGAGGGCAATGAGGATTTCCCAAAATGGCCGCCGTCATGCCGCCGCTAAGCGGCGTGACGTCTGACGTCATGCGTCGGCGGCACGGTTCGCCGCCGACGCATGCGCACCACGCACCACAGTACCTCTGGCGCCCAGCATTGCCGTTTTAGCGCCCGCGACCCGGCGGTGATGTCAGACGCGGCCGGGTCGGAGAGCACACTACATAAGGCAGCCCCCTCTGCCAGTTTAATCCCTGTCAGGAGCCTGAGCACACCGAGAAGTGAGGCGTCCAAATCGCCTTCCCCTGTGAGCCCAATCCGTTACTATCCATTCATTACATCAATGGGGTAAGACTTTATCATTCTTTATCTCTATACAGCCTTTCTATATGCATAGTCCTATTTGGACTGACATGGATATTTTTTTTTTTATTATTTTCTATTTACCGTTTGCCGGATACTAATATATCTACCCTGTACATTTCAGATAACAACTGAAATGCCCCATGGTCTTTGGTGCAGCATATATCTGCACCTTACTTCTGCACTGGTACAAACCTGAACTTCGTTATCTTTAGCGTACCACATGACTTTTAAGAGGTACAGTCCCTCATTAATACTTTATTTATTTGTATGGTAACCTATTTTGCTTTGAACCCCACTCTCTAACAATTCCTCTAATGGCGCTATCCATTTAAATCTATTTAGTGTTGTCTCTCTGCAAGTGACATATAGCCTGTGCTGGCACCCTGGGAGTGAACCATCTCTCACTTCGAAATTTGTTTTTTAACAAGAAATCGACCCCATACATGCATTTTCTCCTTTAAAACTTTCCAAGCATATGTGGTAAGTCCTGCCCTATTTCATGTTTCCATATCCGTACCTGCTTTCTATGCCCTATATTTTCTATAATGTTGTGTAACCTCCAAGTTTGTAAAAATTGCTCATACCCCTAGATGTATATACTAGAGCCAACTTACATATATACGATGTCTAAATATGCACACTTTGGTTGTGGCAAAACTGTTTAAAAGGATGCATGTTCATGAAACTCTGTTATTTCAGCATACCCTTGAGCTAAACCTATCAATCTCCTGAAGAAACTCCATTGAGTGAAACATGTCGAGTATGGCGAAGCTCTACGTAACTTTTCGTCTGATATAACACATATGTCTGTAATGTATGGATGTAATATTTGTGTCCTTTTCTATATTTCTATCCTTTTTTGGAAAATAAAAAATAGTTTTTTTTATTTTTATATACATCTTTATGATTACTGTGTACCTAATTCCAACCCAGATACCTTAACAAAAAATCCCAGAGGCATGTGGCCTCTTTCATTC
The DNA here is from genome assembly GCA_028564925.1 of Lithobates sylvaticus. Classification (NCBI taxonomy): domain Eukaryota; kingdom Metazoa; phylum Chordata; class Amphibia; order Anura; family Ranidae; genus Lithobates; species Lithobates sylvaticus. Next base: position 292,475 of record JAQSEC010001780.1, on the reverse strand, counting down.
CCCCTTAAATATATATTTTTACACTGTTTGACTGCTTGTTTTTTTTGGTGACCGGAACCCCTACACCTCTCTCCCTGAAATTTCTTTGAGTGAGCAATAAACACCTTCCTCTTCATTCTCCTTTAAAAGTGACTGACTTCCTTTTTTTTACATTTGTTCGCATCCAACTATTCTTAACAGTGTATGCCCTGAGGTGAAATGTCAGCCCACCCTGTTTCTGGGGGTCGCCAACGTGCCTTCGGGGGTCAGGGGGGTTGCTACAGTGTGATATATGATGGTGGGTAGAGGAGCCTATACTGGAATTGAGACTTAATATAAGGAATTGAGGAAGATGAGAGGAGAAAAATACTGGATAGTGCACTAAAACATTTGCCAACTGAGAGATAAGGGGTCATAAATATCAGGCGTGTGCGTAAGATCTTAAAGAGGAGGGCCCACAAAAAAAAAAAAAAGTCAGCAGCTACAAATACTGCAGCTGCTGACTTTTAATAATCGGACACTTACCTGTCCCAGGGTCCAGCGATGCGGGGGAACGAGGCCCCCCTCGTTCCCAGCTCCGCTCGCGGCGCCGGCATTCTTAATGTGGGCACCCGGCTGTGGCTGTGCGCCGTGATTTGACGCTTACTCATCTGGGACACGTGATAGCTCCCAGATGACTGTGCGGCGCCTAGGGGAAGTCACGTCAGTGCCCGGGCACTGAAGGTGGCAGACTACGAGGGACCCCCTAGCAACAGGCATTTAGAGGTGAGTAAAAACATATTTTTTCCAATAATTTTTTTTTTATTTTTTTTATGATTTTTAAGACAAATTTTTTTTTTTGGGTGGCAACACCACTTTAATCACTTTCAGACTGGACTAATTTGCAGCCAAAGGACCAGGCCCCTTTTTGCGATTTGGCACTGCGTCGCTTTAACTGACAATTGCGCGGTTGTGTGACGTGGCTCCCAAACAAAATTGACGTACTTTTTCTCCCACAAATAGAGCTTTCTTTTGGTGGTATTTGATCGCCCCTGCGGTTTTTATTTTTTGCTCTATAAACAAAAAAGGGCGACAATTTATTTTTTATTTTTTGCTATAATAAATATCCCCCAAAAATATATAAAAAAACATTTTTTTCCCTCAGTTTAGGCCGATACGTATTTTCTACATATTTTTGGTAAATAAGCAATGGCAATAATCGATTATTGATTGGTTTGCGCAGAAGTTATAGCGTTTACAAGATAGGGGGTAGTTTTATAGCATTTTTATTAATATTTTTTTTTATTAGTAATGGCGGTGATCAGCAATTTTTATTGTGATTGCGACATTATGGCGGACACATCGGACATTTTTGACACATTTTTGGGACCATTGTCATTTATACAGCAATCAGTGCTATTTAAATGCATTGATTCCTGTGTAAATGACACTGGCAGTGAAGGGGTTAACCACTAGGTGGCAGTGTAGGGGTTAAGTGTACCTAGAGGTGTGTTTCTTACTGTGGGGGGCGTGGCTGTCAGCTAGTGAATGCTGATCTCTGCTCCAATCACAGGGAGCAGAGATCGGCGTCACTAGTTGCTATACAGAACGGGGAGATGCTGTTTATTTCCGCATCTCCCCGTTCAGCCTTCCCGTGAGACGATCGCGGGTGTCCCCGTGGCGATCGAGCTCGCAGGACACGCGACCGGCCCGATGTACCTGTATGCCCTTATGCCTGTCCGTGCCATTCTGTCAACGTACATCGTCGTGCGCCGGTCGGCAAGCGGTTAAGCACTGTTTGTCAAGGAGGTGGATTATAGACATGTAATTGTAATTTGTTTTGGTATGAATCGAAATTCAGAAAAAATAATTGTTATTCAAATGTACACGAACAGCCACTCTATTAGGTACACCTGTCCGTCTGCTTGGTAACACAGATTGCTAATCAGCCAATCACATGGCAGCAACTTAATGCATTTAGGCATCTAGACGTGGTGAAGACAACTTGCTGAAGTTAAAACTGAGCATCAGAATGGGGAAGAAAGGGGATTTAAGTGACTTTGAACGTGGCACGGTTGTTGGTGCCAGATGGGCTGGTCTGAGTATTTCAAAAAACTGCTGATCTACTGGGATTTTCACACACAACCATCTCTCTGGTTTACAGAGAATGGTCCGAAAAAGAGAAAATATCCAGTGAGCGGCAGTTGTGTGGAAGAAAATGCCTTACTGATGTCAGAGATCAGAGGAGAATGGGCTAACAAAACAACAAAATCCTGCGAGCCTTAAAGAACCCCCTACCAACCTGCCACTATCAAGCTGCAAATGTTCCTGACCAAGCCATTTTTCAGCTTTCAGCACTGTTGCATTTTGAATGACAATTGCGCGGTCATGCAACGATGTACCCAAATAACATTTTTATCATTTTTTTCCCCACAGATAGAGCTTTATTTTGGTTGTATTTGATCACCTCTGCGGTTTTTATTTCTTGCGCTATAAACAAAAGAAGAGGGACAAGTTTGAAAAAACGCAATATTTTTTACTTTTTATTATAATAAATATCCAAAACAACAAATTTTTTCCTCAGTTTAGGCCGATACGTATTCTTCTACATATTTTTGGTAAAAAAAATTGCAATAAGCGTATATTGATTGGTTTGCGCAAAAGTTATAGCGTCTACAAAATAGGGGATAGATTTATAGCATTTTTATTATTATTATTTTTTTTACTAGTAATGGCGGCGATCTGCGATTTTTATCGTGACTGCGATATTGCAGCGGACATGTCGGACACTTTTGGGACCATTCACATTTATACAGCGATCAGTGCTATAAAAATGCATAGATTACTGTATAAATGTGACTGTCAGGGAAGGGGTTAACACAAGGGGGCTCTGCAGGGGTTAATATGTTCCCTATGTGAGTGATTCTAACTGTGGGGGGAGGGGACTGAGTGGGGGAGGGGACCGATCGGTGTCCCTATGTACAAGGGACACACCATCGGTCTCCTCTCCTCTGACAGGACGTGGATCTGTGTGTTTACACACACAGATCCACATCCTGCTCAGTTACTGGGCAATCGCGGGTGCCCGGCGGACATCACGGCCGCCGGGCACGCGCATTGGGTCCCCAGCGATGCGCCCCCTAGTGGCCACAAAGTTAGTGCCGTCATATGATGGCGGCCCGCCACAAGAGCCGCACCGCTCCGCCGTCAATTGACAGTGGGCGGTCGGCAACAGGTTAAACACGTCTCATACGTTCGTGCACATTAAACACAAAATTAAATATACGCTGCGCTGGAATGGCTATGCACTAGATAATCTGTATCTTAATCTATAGTTATAGATCCAAAAGAATATAACAATGTGCATAAAATAGTAAACATACAACTGGTGTAAAGTGCAAGTGCAAAATATAGCAAAAACAAATAATGTGCACAAAATCTGTAAATGCACAACTAAAACGCATAGATAAATATAAAGTGCACAAGTGCCAAAAAAACTCTGTGAGGTTATATGGACCCTTTAGAGTTACAAGGTGCCATGTACAATAACACACCAAAAAATAAAATATCAATAATAATAATAATAATATTAGATGAAAAAAGTGCTAAATGCATACATATGTGATAACAAACATGTATAAAAGATTTATAAAAAAAAGTGCAAGTGCATAAACCACACAAGTGTCTCTATATTATTAAAAAAAAAATGTTGTTTGTGGCAGCCTGTCTTGGGCTGTGATAAGAAACACAAAATGTTGATTGATGTGAGACTAGATCAGGGGTCTCCAAACTTTTTAGCCCGAGAGCCAGATTGTGGATTTTATAAATATTCGCAGTAAAACAGGCATAAACAGGCATAAACCTGTAAATAATCTCGCCAGAGCCTTTCCACACGTCTGTGTCCCCGTCAGAGCCTTTCAACACTTCTGTGTCCTTGCCAGAGCCTTTCCACACTTCTGTGTCCCCGTCAGAGCCTTTCAACACTTCTGTGTCCTTGCCAGAGCCTTTCAACACTTCTGTGTCCTTGTATACTGTTGGTAAACGATATATAAATGTGGAAGACTGCCCTCTGTATCATCTACCCCCACCGCGCCACTGGTGTGCGGGCTATAAAATTATACCAATGAAGTCTGGACTTTATATGTTTATGAACTTTTTCACTTGTCACTAAGAGAAACGGATACACTGTTGCTATTAAGTTATACGTTGAGTCAATTACCGTATTTATCGGCGTATAACACGCACCGGCGTATAACACGCACCCCAAGTTTTAGGAGGGAATTTTAAGGAAAAAAAGTTTTAGGAGAGAAGTTTAGGGAAAAAAAAAACTTACATTTAAGCGTTATTTGCAGCTTGCCCAGCGTCATTTGCAGCTTGCCCAGCGTCATTTGTAGCTTGCTCAGCGTCATTTGCAGCTTGCCCAGCGTCATTTGCAGCCTTTCCCAGCATCATTTGCAACCTGCCCAGCGTCATTTGCAACCTGCCCAGCGTCATTTGTAGCTTGCCCAGCATCATTTGTAGCTTGCCCGGCGTCATTTGCAGCTTGCTAGTGTCATTTACAGCTTGCTAGTGTCAGTTGAAGTTCGCCAGCGTTTAAATTTCCCGCCGCGAGAAATACCGCGCATGCGCGGCCGAAAAAAGACCGAACCGCGGCCGAAAAAGGCCGAAGTGCGGCCGAAAAAGACCGAGCCGACTGTTCAGCTCCGCTCGGAGTCCCGCCTCCCTGCTGTTTCGGGAGCGAGCGCAGGGAGGCGGGACTCCGAGCGGAGCTGAACAGCCGGCTTCGGTCTTTTTCGGCCGCGCTTCGGCTTTTTCCGGCCTTTTTTCGGCCGCGGTTCGGCCTTTTTTTTTTTTTTTTTCGGCCGCGGTCGCCATTTTTCGGCGCCGCAACCGATTTTTGTCATTTTTTTTTTGGGTATCGGCGTATAACACGCACCCACGACTTTCCCCCGATTTTTAAGGGGGAAAAAGTGCGTGTTATACGCCGATAAATACGGTATACACTATTATTTTTGCACTTTGATATTTATATAGCACTATTTATATATTTGCACAATATGTATTTATTTACTTTATTTGTATAGTATATATTCACTATTTTTTACACTAGCACTACTGATTTACCCTATTTACGTTGAATTTTTAGGTTGAATTGCAGATTTTACTTCTGTGTCCTTGCCAGAGCCTTTCCACACTTCTGTGTCCCCGTCAGAGCCTTTCCGCATGTCTGTGTCCCCGTCAGAGACTTTCCGCACGCCTGTGTCCCCGTCAGAGCCTTTCCGCACGTCTGTGTCCCTGTCAGAGCCTTTCCGCACTTCTGTGTCCCCGTCAGAGCCTTTCCGCACTTCTGTGTCCCCGTCAGAGCCTTTCCGCATGTCTGTGTCCCCGTCAGAGCCTTTCCGCACTTCTGTGTCCCCGTCAGAGCCTTTCCGCACTTCTGTGTGCCCATCAGAGCATTTCCACACTTCTGTGTCCCCGTCAGAGCCTTTTCCGCACTTCTGTGTCCTCGTCAGAGCCTTTCCGCACTTGTGTCCCCGTCAGAGCCTTTCCGGACTTGTGTCCCCGTCAGAGCCTTTCCGCACTTCTGTGTCCCCATCAGAGCCTTTCTGCACGTCTGTGTCCCCGTCAGAGCCTTTCCGCACTTCTGTGTCCCCGTCAGAGCCTTTCTGCACGTCTGTGTCCCCGTCAGAGCCTTTCTGCATGTCTGTGTCCCCATCAGAGCCTTTCCACACTTCTGTGTCCCCGTCAGAGCATTTCCGCATGTCTGTGTCCCCGTCAGAGCATTTCCGCATGTTTGTCTCCTCGTCAGAGCCTTTCCGCATGTCTGTGTCCCCGTCAGAGCCTTTCCGCATGTCTGTGTCCCCGTCAGAGCCTTTCCGCATGTCTGTGTCCCCGTCAGAGCCTTTCCGCATGTTTGTTTCCCTGTCAGAGCCTTTCTGCATGTCTGTGTCCCAGTTAGAGCCTTTCCACACTTTTGTGCCCCCCACCCTGATTACATCCCCATATAACCCCCCAATCTGAAAACACCACCCCCCCCCAGCCTGATCACCACCACCCCAGATACCCCCAGTCTGATCCCACCCCCATATCTCTCCACTCTGATCACACCCCCCCTCCTCATACCTCTCCCCTAACACACCCCTCCACCATCACACACCTTTGGGTTTTGCAGTCTTGCAGACAGTTCCTCCTAGTCCCGTGGCTCCTTCTCAAGATGTCAGTGGAGGAATCTGCACCACACCAGGGTGGGTTAGCTGTCACTGGAGCAGGCACAGTACTTCCATACAAATCTGGCGGTGGCAGTTGCACAGAGCGGGAGCCTTCTCCACTCCAACCTCGTCCTCTGCCACCACTCCCCCAGCCCAACCTCGTCCTCTGCCACCACTCCCCCAGCCCAACCTCTTCCTCTGCCGCAACTCCCCCAGCCCAACCTCCTCCTCTGCTGCCACTCCCCCAGCCCAACCTCCTCCTCTGCCGCCACTCCCCCAGCCCAACCTCCTCCTCTGCCGCCACTCCCCCAGCCTTCAGCATGCACAGCCAGCCCACATCCATGCTGCCCATCAGGCCCCGCCTCCTCCCTGCGAGCATGGGAATCTGCCCAACCGATCCGCCTACCTCTGCCTCATTGGATTCCCTCTGTCAGCGGCACACATACATCGCCCCGCCTGCCTTCTACTCTGTCCCACTACCTAAAGTGCACGGGGAATTGAAGCAGGCAGTCTCTGAATGAGCTGCGGGCCGGATAAAACATCCAAGCAGGCCGGATGTGGCCCGCGGGCCGGGGTTTGGAGACCCCTGGACTAGATGCAGGTGATGTGATCTCCGGTGATCATACTATTGACATGCTTGTTACATCCAACCGTGGCTCTGAATCATGCATAGGTGAAATCCGGGAACCCCTTATGGTAATAAGCTCACCTCAGAGCGTGTGACCAGCTTTTTACAGCTAAATATAGCACTGCTTTACCGCCGATTCCGCTCCCGCCCCAGTGTGAAAGGGGCCTAAGGAAGCACTCTTGGACCACACGGAAGTATTCAAAATTTTGTATGATTAGCTATTTGTCAGCACACGCAATTAGCACTTTATCACAATTTATGTATTTTGGCACCTTATCATAATTTATGCATTGTTGCACATGCAAGTTGCACTTTATCGCAATTCATGAATTTAGGCATTTGTTTTTAGCACATTGTGTTTTGGTTTTAACGGAAGGAGTTTTTATAATTTTATTTCACCATTTAGTCGCACGGTGATTGTGTGTATATATATATTATTTCTATTAGCGCACTAGTAACTCAAATAACTACTCGTTACACCCAAGGTATGCAAAATACTATCTCTGAACACACAACACATCGGGTGCCACTCCTGTCAGTTAAGAACAGGAAACTGAGGCTATAATTCCCACAGGGTCACCAAAACTGGACAATAGAACATTTGAAAATGTTGCCTGGTCTGATGGGTCTCGATTTCAGCTGCAACATTCAGATGGTAGGGTCAGAATTTGGCGTAAACAACATGAAAGCATGGATCCAGTACCAATTGAGCATATTTTAAACCCTACGGCCTACCTGAGTATTGTTTCTGACCATGTCCACCGCTTTATGACTACAGTGTCCCCATCTTCTGATGGCTCCTTCCAGCAGGATAATATATCATGTCACAAAGCTCCAATCGTCTCACCACTGGTTTCTTGAACATGTAGGGATGGGCCCGGTGTTCGATTCGAACCCATGTTCGAATCGAGCACCGGGCGTTCGCTCGCTCGGCGAGCCCAGAACTATTGGGGCCGCTCGCATCAAATTTGTGTGATGCGAGCGGCCCCGCAATGCATTGCGCTAGTCGCAGTGCAATGCTGGCTGATGATTGGCCAAGCATGCACTGTGACCCCGCATGCTTGGCCAATCACAGCGCCGGCAGCGAGGAGAGCCATAATTGGCTACAGGCAGGATGCCTGTAGCCAATTATAGCTCAGGGGCTTTAGTACACGCCCCACGGTATAAGAGGCCGCCGCGCCGACGGCATGGCATATTATGTTTCAGTCAGTGTCAGCGTGTCAGTGTGCTGCTGACAATATGTGCTCTATTTCTGGGGATATGTGTGTGCGTGCTGTTAGAACAGCATTGCAGTATCACATCTGGGGGGTGTCTATAGGTGGCCTGTGAAGGGGGGCAGGTTTCCTGTGCTTAGAACTTTCCCTGCAAAAAAGTGTCATTTTTGCAGGAAAAAAGCTATTTAAAAGCACTCGCGGCTAATGAATTGATGGCTCCTGTAACACAGAGAACTGTCATTAATTAATAAAAAAATAAAAAAAAAGCGTGGGGGTCCCCCCAAATTCAATAACCAGGCCCTTCAGGTCTGGGATGGATATTAAGGGGAACCCCAGCCAAAAAAAAAAAAAAAAAAATGGCGTAGGGTCCCCCTCAAAATCCATACCAGACCCTTGAGGTCTGGTATGGATTTTAAGGGGAACCCTAGCCAAAAAAAAATGGCGTGGGGTCCCCCTCAAAATCCATACCAGACCCTTATCCGAGCACGCAACCTGGCAGGCCGCAGGAAAAGAGGGGGGGACGAGAGCGGCCCCCCTCCCGCCTGAACCGTACCAGGCCACATGCCCTCAACATTGGGAGGATGCTTTGGGGGTCTAAGACCCCTAAAGCACCTTGTCCCCATGTTGATGAGGACAAGGGCCTCTTCCCCACAACCCTGGCCATTGGTTGTGGGGGTCTGCGGGCGGGGGGCTTATCGGAATCTGGAAGCCCCCTTTAACAAGGGGACCCCCAGATCCCGCCCCCCCCCTGTGTGAAATGGTAAGGGGGTACAAAAGTACCCCTACCATTTCACCAAAAAAGTGGCAAAAATGGTAAAAATGACAGGAGACGGTCTTTGACAATTCCTTTATTAAAATCTTCTTTCTTCTTTCTTCATCCTTCGGTTTCTTCATCTTCTTCTCCTTCCGTCATCTTCTTCCATCTTCTTCCTTCTTCTTCTTCCTCCGATCCGCTTCTTCTTGCGCTGGTCTTCTCGTCCTTCTCGTCCGGCATCTTCTTCCGTCGGCGTCGGTGTCGGTGTCTCTGTCTCTTCTTGGGCCGCTCCGCGCAATGGGAGGCTCCCGCTGTGTGAGGCTCCGCTCCGTCTGACAGGTCTTTTATAATGGAGGGCACCTGGTGACCCCGCCCCCTCTGACGCACGGGGACGTCATGGGGAATTCCATGATGGCTTTCCCCATGACGTCAGAGGGGGGCGGGGTCACCAGGTGCCCTCCGTTATAAAAGACCTGTCAGACGGAGCGGAGCCTCACACAGCGGGAGCCTCCCATTGCGCGGAGCGGCCCAAGAAGAGACAGAGACACCGACACCGACGCCGACGGAAGAAGATGCCGGACGAGAAGGACGAGAAGACCAGCGCAAGAAGAAGCGGATCGGAGGAAGAAGAAGAAGAAGATGGAAGAAGATGACGGAAGGAGAAGATGAAGAAGCGAAGGATGAAGAAAGAAGAAAGAAGATTTTAATAAAGGAATTGTCAAAGACCGTCTCCTGTCATTTTTACAATTTTTGCCACTTTTTTGGTGAAATGGTAGGGGTACTTTTGTACCCCCTTACCATTTCACACAGGGGGGGGGGGCGGGATCTTGGGTCCCCTTGTTAAAGGGGGCTTCCAGATTCCGATAAGCCCCCCGCCCGCAGACCCCCACAACCAATGGCCAGGGTTGTGGGGAAGAGGCCCTTGTCCTCATCAACATGGGGACAAGGTGCTTTAGGGGTCTTAGACCCCCAAAGCATCCTCCCAATGTTGAGGGCATGTGGCCTGGTACAGTTCAGGCGGGAGGGGGGGCCGCTCTCGTCCCCCCCTCTTTTCCTGCGGCCTGCCAGGTTGCGTGCTCGGATAAGGGTCTGGTATGGATTTTGAGGGGGACCCCACGCCATTTTTTTTGGCTAGGGTTCCCCTTAAAATCCATACCAGACCTCAAGGGTCTGGTATGGATTTTGAGGGGGACCCTACGCCATTTTTTTTTTTTTTTTTTTTTTTTGGCTGGGGTTCCCCTTAATATCCATCCCAGACCTGAAGGGCCTGGTTATTGAATTTGGGGGGACCCCTACGCTTTTTTTTTTTTCATTTTTTTTATTTTTTATCAATGACTTTTTTTTTTATGAATGAGTTTCAATGAATGACTGTTCTCTGTATTACGGGAGCCGTCAATTAACATTAGCCGCGAGTGATTTTAAATAGCTTTTTTACTTTCAAAAATGACACTTTTTGCAGAGACAGTTCTAAACACGGGAAACATGCGCCCCTTTACATGCATACTATAGACACCCCCCAGGTACGAAATTTAAAGGAATATTACACTTTTATTGTTTCAATTTAAGCATTATTAAAATCACTGCTCCTGAAAAAACGGCCGTTTTTAAAACTTCTTTTTGCATTGATACATGTCCCCTGGGGCAGGACCCAGGTCCCCAAACACTTTTTATGACATTAACATGCATATTAGCCTTTAAAATTAGCACTTTTAATTTCGAACGTTCGCATCCATTAAAACTAATAGGGTTCTAAAGCTCGCACGGACTTTAGGTCCGTTCGCGGGTTCTGGTGCGAGCCGAACGGGGGCGGTGTTCGGCTCATCCCAAACAAAATTGGCGTCCTTTTTTTCCCACAAATAGAGCTTTCTTTTGGTGGTATTTGATCGCCCCTGCGGTTTTTATTTTTTGCGCTATAAACAAAAATAGAGCGACAATTTTGAAAAAAATTCAATATTTTTGAATAAAATATCCCCAAAAATATATAAAAACATTTTTTTTTCCTCAGTTTAGGCCGATATGTATTCTTCTACATATTTTTGGTAAAAAAAAAAAAACACAATTAGCGATTATTGATTGGTTTGTGCAAAAGTTATAGCGTTTACAAAATAGGGGATAGTTTTATAGCATTTTTTTTTTTTTTTTTAGTAATGGCGGCGATCAGTAATTTTTATTGTGACTGCGACAATATGGCGGACACATCGGACATTTTTGACACATTTTTGGGACCATTGTCATTTATACATAAATCAGTGCTGTTTACATTCACTGATTCCTGTGTAAATGACGCTGGCAGTGAAGGAGTTAACCACTAGGGGGCGGGGAGGGGTTAAGTCTGTGTGTGTTTTTTTTTTACAGTAGGGGGGGCGTGGCTTTGCGTCTGACGTCACTGATTGGCTTTCCCGATGACAGAGAATAGCCGATCAGTGTCAGTCGCACTAGGAAGCACGGGGAGAGGTTTGTTTACACTGACCTCTCCCCGTTCTTCAGCTCTGTGACCCGATCGCGGGACCCACGGCTGGGCTCTTTAAGGGCCACGTACAGGTACGTGGTTGTGCCCAGCCGTGCCATTCTGCCGACGTATATCGGCGTGAGGCGGTCCTTAAGCAGTTAAATAAGCCTGTGATAAATAATATTATCAGCTTGGGAAGATCCTCCTATGGTTCCTCTTTCATGTGGTGGTTAGTTATGGCTTAAATGCTGCTACAAAGGTCCCTCCTTCCTCCTGAACACAAGCCAATTTCCTCCTGGCTGCCAGCATCTCCTTACATATCACACATGTGAAAGACAATAGAAACTTGCAATGGTGTGATAACGTTTTAAAACAGGTTTATTGCAACTTAAAATCCCACATAGATGTACAATCACATTTAGCACAATAAAAAAAAAAAAATGCCTTAAAGTGGTGTTTCCCCCAAATTTACAACTTTTAACCTATGTGCAGCAAATGAGCTAATAAAAATTAATTGGATAAAAAAAAAAAATCCACTTACCTATTTCTCCCTGTTGCTAGGTGGTCCCACGAAATCTGCCTCTTCCATAGCCTAGGCTAAAAACGTCACTTCCTCTCGGCGCAGTCAGTCATCTGGGACACGTGACTGCGGCGTATCACGGCGTGCGGCGCCGCTCACGCAGGCACAGCGGGTGCCCGGCTGTGAAGCCACAGCCGGGTGCCCACAGTAAGGATGCCGGCGCCGCGATCGGAGCGGGGAACGGGGGGGGGGGCTTCCCCCGCATCGCTGGACCCTGGGACAGGTAAGTGTCCGATTATTAAAAGTTAGCAGATGCAGTATTTGTAGCTGCTGACTTTTAATTTATTTTTTTAAGGGGCACCCCACTTTAAGAATAATTTTTTGTAAACCAGGCATTGGTGTAAGTTTGTTTAAACCATTACTAAAAAAAACTCTAATTAATTAATATATGTAAATAAATAAAATGCAACTGTAATAAACCACTTAAAGCAGAATTAAACTGTATCTCAGCACCACAAACTGAAATCGCTATTTAATTAATTTTTTTAATTTAATAATTTCATATTTATTATAGCAAAAAGTAAAAAATAATGTGTTTTTTTCAAAATTGTCGCTCTTTTTATGTTTATACAGCAAAAAATAAAAAACCGCAGAGGTGATCGAATACCACCAAAAGAAAGCTCTATTTGTGGGGAAAAAAGGACGTCAGTTTTGTTTGGGAGCCACGCCGCACGACCGCGCAATTGTCAGTTAAAGCAGCGCAGCGCCGAATCGCAAAAAGCACTGTGGTCTTTGGCCAGCCAAATGGTCCGGGGATGAAGTGGTTAAAGATAAGCTCATGTTGATTGAGATGAGTAAGTTCTGATTTAATATGCAATAAAAAGGTCTACAATGAACATTGGAGTAGTAATGACGGGGGAATACTGTGCGAGAGACAAAGAATGACTATATCCTAAAGAAAAGAGAAACTGTTTAACTCGCATTCAGAGTTCCCAAGAGGATTATTTTCAAAAAGAAACTCTATAGGTCATATAAGATACAATGAATGATACCCTAGACTTGTAGCACCTTGTGAAACAGGTCTGGGATGGTCTGTAAATAAGACCCCCCCCCCCCCGCCCCCGTTTATACTTACCTAGGTGGATGCAACATGGGTCTGATGCTGCATCTGTCCTACGGCGTCTCTACACTGAAAACCGAGCGATCGAACATCACCGATCACTCAGTTTTCAGTCATTGTCAGTCACAGCCCTCCGCTCATCTCCCTCACCGCTCAATTGAGCGATGAGATGTGGAGGAGGCGGGAGCGGGCCGTCTCAGGCTCTCAGTGGCTCTCTGAGAGCCTGAGATAGGTAACAGTCCAGGCACCCGGCAGATCCAGACTTTATTGTCGGGATGACGCGGTGTCTGGACTGATATCTGTGACATCCGCAGAGAGAAAACTTCAGTCCGCTCTCTGCTGAATTTCACTCCTGTGATCCATAGGAGTGCAGCCAAACGAGCTTCGGCTATACTTCTCCTTTAAAATAATGGCGCTTTCACTGAATTTTTTTTGACCTTGTAAAAGCAGCTCTATGTTAGCCTATGTGTCCATGTATACAGGCATCTGAGAAGATGAGCTGCAAAAAAAAAAAACCTTCAACAGCAAGTTCAAGAGAGGAGCTTTGGAACTGAAAAAATGTGTATAAACGCTAGGTACGTTTAGGTGCATTCGCGCGTTAATACATTCTAACGGGCAGAATAAATGAGTATTCTGGCCAATGGAGTGCATTAACGTGCGAACACACAAAAACGTGCGTACAATATGCGGCTTTACCGCGTTTTTCTTAAGCAGGTTTTCTCCTGCCAGATGAAAAGGCATTCAGAGGGGCTAAGCAAACTCCCTGTGAGGTTTAGTATATATAATACTATTCACAGTATATAGCGCAGTCCGTTTAGTGTATATATATAATACAGTGCAGAGTATATAGCGCAGTCCGTATAATATATATAATACAGTGCAGAGTATATAGCGCAGTCCGTATAGTATATATAATACAGTGCAGAGTATATAGCGCAGTCTGTATAGTATATATAATACAGTTCAGAGTATATTGCGCAGTCCATATAGTATATATAATACAGTGCAGATTATATAGCGCAGTCCGTATAGTATATATAATACAGTTCAGAGTATATAGCGCAGTCCGTATAGTATATATAATACAGTTCAGAGTATATAGCGCAGTCCGTATAGTATATATAATACAGTGCAGAGTATATAGCGCAGTCCGTATAGTATATATAATACAGTTCAGAGTATATAGCGCAGTCCGTATAGTATATATAATACAGTTCAGAGTATATAGCGCAGTCCGTATAGTATATATAATACAGTGCAGAGTATATAGCGCAGTCCGTATAGTATATATAATACAGTGCAGAGTATATAGCGCAGTCCGTATAGTATATATAATACAGTGCAGAGTATATAGCGCAGTCCGTATAGTATATATAATACAGTGCAGAGTATATAGCAGTCCGTATAGTATATATAATACAGTGCAGAGTATATAGCGTAGTCCGTATAGTATATATAATACAGTGCCGAGTATATAGCGTAGTCCGTATAGTATATATAATACAGTGCAGAGTATATAGCGCAGTCCGTATAGTATATATAATACAGTGCAGAGTATATAGCGTAGTCCGTATAGTATATATATAATACAGTGCAGAGTATATAGCGCAGTCCGTATAGTATATATAATACAGTGCAGAGTATATAGCGCAGTCCGTATAGTATATATAATACAGTGCAGAGTATATAGCGCAGTCCGTATAGTATATATAATACAGTGCAGAGTATATAGCGCAGTCCGTATAGTATATATAATACAGTGCAGAGTATATAGCACAGTCCGTATTGTATATATAATACAGTGCAGAGTATATAGCGTAGTCCGTATAGTATATATAATACAGTGCAGAGTATATAGCGTAGTCCGTATAGTATATATAATACAGTGCAGAGTATATAGCTGTCCGTATAGTATATATAATACAGTGCAGAGTATATAGCGCAGTCCGTATAGTGTATATATACATATATATATATATATCAGTAGCACGGAGCACTGATCCAAGCGCTCTAATGCACAAATCAGTTCAGTGCACTGTAGCAGCTATTATAAACATCCACAATTACGGTAATAAAATGTGCCAAAGATAAAAAACAAAGCAGTCATCTCAGCACTAACAGCACTAATAAAATTATGAAGATACAAAATTCAGTGCAATAAAGGTAATCAAAGTCCATTGAAGGATTATTCAGCATGCAATAAAAGGAAAAAAAAAGTCCTCATAAAATCTATGTAGTAAAAAGTGAGCTCCGTGACCTTTAGCAACCAGAAATACAGTGGTCATCACAGTCATATGTTATGTATATATACACGCTATTTAATTGGCATTAATTTATCACGGCTATTTGTTTAGGTTTAGCGCTACACTTTATGTACTATTTTAATTTCCAGGCAAAGTTATCTATTTGTTGTGGTAGCTGCTACTAGAGCTTTTTGGACAGCACAGTGTTTTTTATCTTCCAAACATATTACAATAAATGCAGTAAGATATTAAAGGGAAATAAGATGACGATTCTTACTTAGTCTGCTTTCCTTTTAGAATAGAATAGAACAAAATAAAATAGAATAGCACATAACAGATTATAAAAGAATACAATAAAATAGAAAAGAATAGCATAGAATAGAGTAGAAAAAATTAGAAGACATTAGAATAGAATAGAATAGAGGTCGGAGCAAGGTGGGGAGGCGGGGTGGGAAGGAAAATGGAAAGTACAACATGTTGAATGAAAAAATGTTATGCTTTCTATTTTTGTAAGTTGTAAATTTTATAAAATAAAATAAAGAATTAAAAAAAAAATAGAATAGAATAGAAAGAATACAACTGTCTTCCAAAATTTGAATTTCAAAATTAGAATTTTGAATAAAATAGGATAGAATCAAATAGAAAAAAATATTTTTTTTTCCAAAATTCAAAATTCAAATAGAATAGAATAAAATAGAAAAAATGTAGCTGTCTTCCAAAATTCTAATTTTTGAATAGATTAAAATAGAATATAATAAAATATAAAGAATATAGCGGCCTTCCGAAATTTCAAAATTAAAATTAAAATTTATAATAGAATATAATAAAATAGAATATAGCCGTCTTTTTTGAAATTCGAACAGAATTGAATAAAATAGAAAGAATATAGGCACCTTCTGAAATTCGAATTTATAAAAAGAATAGAATAAAATAAAACAGAATAGAATAGAAACAAATAGAATAAAACAGAACAGAATAGAAAATAAAATAAAAAAACAGAATAGAAAATAAAGGAATAGAATGGAAAAGAATAGAAAAAAAATTAATAGAATTTAAAAGAATAGAATAGAATGCAAATAGAATAGAATAGAAAGACTATAGCCATCATCCAAAATTAGAATTTCGAATAGAATAGAACCAGCTATTCTTCACAATGAATTCGGATCAATTCTACTTTTTCAATTTTAATTTGATTTGAATATTTAAAATCCATTTACAAAATCCAAAAACTAATAAATGAATCGAAACAAAACAAATATCTTTATGAATGCAACCAAACAAAATTAGTAACTTAGCAAATCGATCCGAAACTAAATACATTTTTTCATTCTGCTTATGTCTCTAGGCTTACAACATTTATTTTACCAAGTACAGAAAATACCTGTTAATCCTTCTGGAAATGTAGTGTTAAAGTGGAGTGCCCATCAAAATTATTTTTTTTAATTTCTTTTAAGAATCGGACACTTACCTGTCCCGGGGTCCAGCGATGCGAGGGAACAATGCCCCCCTCGTTCCCCGCTCCGCTCGCCGCGCCGGCATCCTTAATGTGGGCACCCGGCTGTGGCTTCACAGCCGCGCACCCACTGCGCATGCGCGAGCGGCGCCTCACATTGTGATACGCCGCACCGTCATCTGGGACCTGTTACGTGTCCCAGATGACTGACTGCCGAGGGGAAGTGACGTTTCTAGCCCGGGCTAAGGAAGAGGCAGATTTCGTGGGACCACCTAGCAACAGGGAGAAATAGGTAAGTGAATTTTTTTTTTTTTTATCCAATTTTTTTTTTTTGTCAGATTTTAGGTAAATACACATAATGTTGTTATTTTGGTGGAAACACCACTTTAAGTTCAACCACAAACAGCCTTAACTTCTAAATCAACTTCTGTAAACTATTCCACTGTCATGTAAGGTAAATGAAACGAGAATATATTATATTGTCAAAAGTATTGGAACACCTACCTTTACACTAGGGATGAGCCGAACACCCCCCCCGGGTTCGGTTCGCACCAGAACCTGCGAACGGACCGAAAGTTTGCATGAACGTTAGAACCCTATTAGTTACAATGGACGCGAACGTTCGAAATCTAAAGTGCTAATTATAACGACCAATATGCATGTTATTGTTATAAAACAGGTTTGGGGACCCGGGTCCTGCCCCAGGGGACATGTATCAATGCAAAAAGAAGTTTTAAAAACGGACGTTTTTTCGGGAGCAGTCATTTTAATGATGCATAAAGTGAAAAAAAAAAAAGTGAAATATTCCTTTAAATATGGTACCTGGGGGGTGTCTAAAGTATGCCTGTGAAGTGGCATGTGTTTCCCGTGTTTAGAACTGTCCCTGCAAAAAATGACATTTGTAAAGGAAAAAAAGAAGCCATTTAAAACTGCTTGCGGCTTTAATGTCATGTCTTGTCCAGGCAATATGGATGAAAATCTTTGAGAAAATTGGCATGGCTACCCCATCACCCCCCCCCCCCACCCCAGCCCATTACCAGCCCCTTTGGGTCTTGTATGGATATTAAGGGGAACCCTGCACCCAAAATAAAACCCTATACCATTACCTACAACCCTATATACTCTGAACCACAGTATACAGGCGGTGCAAACAAGACAGGGACTGTAGGTATATACTGTATGTATGTATGTATGTATGGACTGTTGGTGTATACTGTGCTGTGCTGGAGGCACACAAAACACACTAACTCCTGCAGATGGCTGGATTGGTAGAGAACAGGGCAGATACAGTGTAAGGTTGTTTAGTGTGCTACTGCTGTGCTATACTCACACAGCACACACACACACTAACTCCTGCAGATGGCTGGATTGGTAGAGAACAGCACTGAGAAGAACACACTATCCCTGCCTATTTTTCCTCTATCCCTACACTTTCCCCACAAGCAAAGGCTGAGAAGAATACACTATCCCTGCCTATTTTTCCTCTTTACATACACTTTCCCCACACAGAAATGATTCACATATAGTGTGTACATGTACAGTACACTGTCACTGTTCTTCAAGCCGGAACACACTACACGAGGCCACCGGCGCGGCAGCCTTATATAGTGTGGGGCGTGTACTAAACCCCCTGAGCTATAATTGGCCACAAGCATCCTGCCTCTGGACAATTATTGCTCTCCTCGCCGCTGGCTCTATGATTGGCCAAGCATGCGGGGTCACAGTGCATGCTTGGCCAATCATCAGCCAGCAATGCACTGCGACTGGCGCAGTGCATTGCGGACCGTTTGCATCACACAAATTTGATGCGAACGGCTCTCAGAGTTCTGCCCTCGATGAGCGGACGAACGGCCGATGTTCGATTCAAACATGTGTTTGAATCGAACACCGGGCCCATCCCTTCTTTACACGCACATTAAATTTAATGGCATCCCAGTCTTAGTCCATAGGGTTCAATATTGGGTTGGTCCACCCTTTGCAGCTACATGCTGTCCGTTTTCATTAGATCTCACCCGATCCGATCCGCCAGCGACGGATCTGGACGTAGAGCCATCCGTCTGCTTTTGGCGGATCAGACCGGGTCAGATGTCAGCTGACTTCTGTCGCTCCATAGACTAGCATGGAGCGCCCGTTCAGGTCCGCCGTCATAACTGACAGGCGGACCTGAAAGGTCCGTCAGTGTGAAAGGGGCCTTAGACTCAAGCACATCGCCTCCACGTACCTGAATCAGTTGGGTAGAAGCCCTCAGTTGGTACATGACTCTAATGCCGCGTACACGCGATCGGAATTCTCGTCGGAAAAAACTCTGACGGTTTTTCCGACTGAATTCCGACGGAATTCCGCTCAAGCTGTGTTGCCTACACACGATCACACCAAATTCCGACGGGCAATAACACAGCGGCATAAAACACATTCGACAGCACTATAAAAGGAAGGTTTACTGCTTCTGAGCATGCGTCGAATTGTTTCCGAGCATGCGTCGGAATTTTGCGTGTCGGAATTGCATACACACGATCGGAAAATCCGATAGAAAGGTTTTCCGTCGGAAAAATTGAGAACAGTTTCTCAATTCAAAGTCCGTCGGAAATTCCCACAGAAAAAGACCGTTGGGCATACACACGATCGGAAAATCCGATGAAGAGCTCCCATCGGACTGTCTCCATCGGAAATTCCGACCGTGTGTACGCCGCATTAACCACCTTAGACCCGCGCTATAGCCAAATGACGGCTACAGCGCGGATCTGATGTGCCGGGACGACGTCTATTGACGTCGTCCCGGCAACGAGCTGCCTACGCGCCCCCTGAAGGGCGCGCGCGGCGCGCTCTGTGATCCGCGAGTCTGTGAGACCCCTTACCACGTGATCAGCTGTCAGCCAATGACAGCTGATCATGTGAAAATAACCGAGCCGGTAATCAGCTTTTTTTCCTGCTCGCGCTGACAGCGCGAGGAGAAAAAAAAAAAGCCGATCACCGGCGGCAGTGAGAGGGACATCAGTCCCTCTCACTGCAATATGCCCAGGGTCCATGGTGCCCTCTTTGGATAAAAAAAAGTGCCCACTAGCTCCACCTGTCAGTGCCCACAGTGCCATCTGTAGTGCCCACAGTGCCATCTGTCAGTGCCCACAGTGCCACCTGTCAGTGCCCACAGTGCCACCTGTCAGTGCCCACAGTGCCAGTGCTGCACATCAGTGTCCCCTACCAGTGCTCATCAGTGTCACCTACCAGTGCTCATCAGTGTCCCCTACCAGTGCTCATCAGTGCCCCCTATCAGTGCCCATCAGTGCCACCTATCAGTGCCCATCAGTGCCACATATCAGTGCCCATCAGTGCCATCTATCAGTGCCATCCATCAGTGCCCATCAGTGCCATCTATCAGTGCCATCCATCAGTGCCCATCGGTGCCACCCATCGGTGCCACCCATCCGTGCCCATCAGTGCCATCTTTGCTGTGCCCATCAGTACCGACTTATCTGTCCCCACCAGTGCAGCCTATCAGTGCCCACCAGTGCAGCCTATCAGTGCCCACCAGTGCTGCCTCATTAGCGCATATCAATGAAGCAGAAAAATTACCTGTTTGCAAAATTTTATAACAAACTATTAAACATGATTTTATTTTATTTTTTAATTTTCCATCTTTTTTTATTTGTTTAGCAAAAAATAAAAACCCCAGCTGTGATTAAATACCACCAAAAGAAAGCTCTATTTGTGGGAAAAAAATGGTAAAAATGTCATTTGGGTACAGTGTTGCATGACCGCGCAATTGTCATTCCAAGTGCGTCAGCGCCAAAAGCTGAAAATTGGTCTGGTCACGAGGGGGGTTTAAGTTCAAAGTTATCAGGTGGTTAAAGTGTTATTAAACCCAAAGCCAAAATTCAATATATTGCAGCTTACCTATCATTACATGTGGTGGCTGCATCAGTTTTCTTTTCATTGGCTCCATTGATTCCCCCCCGCCCCCTATTTTCACTTGGTGATCTGGCCAGTATCACACCTCATGTATTAGAGAGACTCAACTCTGAAGGAATGAGCACAGGAAGCACAGCAGACAGCAGCATTGTCAGTTTGAGGGGAAGGGAATGTTAAATAAAATAGCAGATTTAGAACCACTAATAAATTGAAGCAAACCCCCAGCTTACGATTTATAATCAGTTACAGCACACAATGTATTTCCTTTTGGGATAAAGGTTTTACGTGAATAGATAAAAGCTAATCATTTTAATCACCCCTGCCAGTGTTAAGTGATTTGTGCTTAAGTCGTTTGTCTCATCCATGTAAACTGATACAATATGCTGGAGAGTTTGTGCTGTGAAAAACAGCAGACTTGCTGCTGGTTTGATTACTAAATGAAAATAAAAGAAAGAAAGCCTAAAAAAGGAATCTAATACAGCCATCACATCACATAATTGGTAAGCTACAATATAATAAATGTTTGTTTCGAGTTTAATACTGCTTTAACTTGCTGGGCATTTTAGGGTTTCTTAT
>JAQSEC010001780.1:244090-270945 GCA_028564925.1 Lithobates sylvaticus | reverse complement strand
AAGAGAAATATTGGAATACTAGTCAGTACCAGTGTGCAAAGGAGCATTTGCTTTAGAAGAATAAATTACCTCTAACGTTGGGTGCCCTAACTGTGTGGATGTTGCTGTGTTGTGTAAAACTATTAGTTTAGTTTTTTTAAATTTTAGAATGGGGTTCCTCAAGATTGTGTAAAATTGTGTAAAATTTTAAAGGGTGCCTTGACTGAGAAAAGGTTGAGAAACACTGCTCTATAGCAGTGGCGGCTGCTGCATTAGAGGCACAGGGGTGCCATCCCCCTAAACCATGCCCCCGGACCCTAATCTACATGCAGGGCGCTGGACGCATGGATTTTAATGTTTGTTTTTTTCTAAGCCCCATTGGCCGAAAAGATAAGCGACCATATTGGCGAGGAGGAGACCCAGGGGGAAGCCGCCAAAGTTTCCAGCGACCTAGATGGGGTGCGGGGCTGGTGGGCAGGTGACAGGGGAGTGGTGTATAGTTTGCCGATCGACCAAACGATGGGGGAATTTTGACTGCCAAATGTTTTTTCTGTGTCTGTCCTCTTTCTTCCCTCTGCTATTTGCATTAGTCATTTCTGACAAGTAAACCCAGCAATCCAGAATCTGATGAGACAACCCTGCACACACACACCCTACCACCCAGCACACAGCAGGTAGTTGACAGCCTCAGCTGTGCATGTTTCCTTAGGAGACTGTGTAGACAGGGGTGTGTCCTTTCCTCTGCTCAGGTCTCAGATGACACTCTGCTTTCTTCTCTATGCTGTGAGGTTTATGACATTAGAAATCCCCTCCCTCCTGTTGGAGCTGAGAAATAACTCATAACTTGATCTGTGTGTTTTAGAAGGCTATAGAGGAGATGGGGTGCAGATAAACAGGTACCCCTTATAAAGAAGGATATACACGTGCCTCTATACAGACATATTAGTAGAGGAGCGTTAACAAAAAAACATCACTAGTGTGCTCAGGAGAGGAGCCTTTGGGCACAAAAAAGGCTTGACGCTCCTAAATGCCTGTAAATGCATCCAAACACACCTAAACGCTAGGCACATTTAGCATTGAGCCTTCATTCGAATAGCCATAATAAATTAACATTCTGGCCAATGGAATCCATTAACACTCAAAGGCTTGACATGTCTAATCACTCTTTTTTTTTTTTAATCCAAAAACAAGTTTATTGAAAAAACACAAAGTAAACATACACCGAACATACATCATTATCTCTTCACCATTACAGCCATTTTAAACAATTATTACACATATTTTGCAGCAATATCGCCAATCCTTGCCAGCCCGCTCCTACCCCCACACCCATATTAGAAGTAATCATCCTAGCCCAATGTGTATTTTTTAAATTCTTCCAGTTCTTTTGCTTAAGCCAATATTCTGGCCATTACTAGATCCACCGGAGCAAGCCCCGGCACATCCAGCCATGGCCCCCATAATTTCTCAAATTTTTGGGCGCAGCCCCTATGCTGGAAAATTATCTTTTCTTTTCTAAGCATATCTCCCATTGTGTTGATCCACTCTTTAAGGGTAGGTGGGTCTTCTGATATCCAGCGAGTCATTATTAGCTTCCGTGCTAAGAATAGGGATCTAATAGTGGCCACTCTTGTACTTTCCTCCCATTCTAGCTCCTCCAGGATCAGCAGGTAGTGAGACTTGAAATACCCTGTTTATGGTGTCCACCACCCCCGTCCAGTAGGGGTGTAATTTCGGGCACCTCCGCAGAAGGTGGATCAAGTCTCCGTGATCTCTCTTGCACCTAGTGCACAGTGGTGTAGGTCGCAGGCCCATAACAAACAATCTGTGTGGCGTATAGTACACTCTTAGCAGTAGATATAATTGTGTTACTCTCTGTGATATATTTAGGGAGCATGTGGGTACCGTCCGTAGGGCCTCCTCCCATTGTTCCCCATCAAGCCTGCCAACCTCTCCCTCCCACTTGGCCAACATCCGTAGGGGGTGTTTATTCAGAAAGTTCCCTAGTAGCATGTTATAGCATGTTGATATAAACCCCTTAGTATTGATGGCCCTTGCAATCAGTTTAAACACTGGGGTCGGGCATAGGGCCCAGTCTTCTGATCTGCTTTGGGCCGTTATAGCATGTTTTAACTGTACATAGTAAAATCTCATGGAGTGCGGTAAGCCAAAAAGATCCTGCAGGGTTTCAAAGGTGTGCATGCTCCCATTGTGGAATATCTGTCTAAGGTAAACTATCCCTTATTAGGGATGGGCCCGGTGCTCGATGCGAACCCATGTTCGCATCGAGCACCGGGCGTTCGCTCGATCGGCGAGCCCAGAACTATTTGGGCCGTTCGCATCACATTCGTGTGATGCGAGCGGCCCCGCAATGCATTGCGGCCGGCGCGGCCGGCGCAGTGCATTGCTGGCTGATGATTGGCCAAGCATGCACTGTGACCCCGCATGCTTGGCCAATCACAGCGCCGGAAACTCGAAGAGCCATAATTGGCTACAGGCAGGACGCCTGTAGCCAATTACAGCTCAGGGGCTTTAGTACACGCCCCCTCTTATAAAAGGCCGCCACGCCGTCTGCGCCGGTCACATGCTGTTCCGGCGTAGATAGAGCAGGATCGTTCTGTGTCACTCTGCTGGATTTAGTTAGTTAGAGAGATTTACTTAGAGAGATTGAGTTAGATAGATTCATTTAGAAAGATTGATTTAGAAAGAGGGGCTTGTAGTGTGTTCGTGGCAGGCAGGCACTGGCAGCAAACAGAGCTCCTGTATTTTGTTCCCAGAAGCACCTATAGGACTTGTAGTGTGTTCGTGGCAGGCAGGCAGAGCTCCTATATTTTGTTCCCAGAAGCACCTATAGGACTTGTAGTGTGTTCGTGGCAGGCAGGCAGAGCTCCTATATTTTGTTCCCAGAAGCACCTATAGGACTTGTAGTGTGTTCGTGGCAGGCAGGCAGAGCTCCTATATTTTGTTCCCAGAAGCACCTATAGGACTTGTAGTGTGTTCGTGGCAGGCAGGCAGAGCTCCTATATTTTGTTCCCAGAAGCACCTATAGGACTTGTAGTGTGTTCGTGGCAGGCAGGCAGGCAGAGCTCCTATATTTTGTTCCCAGAAGCACCTATAGGACTTGAAGTGTGTTAGTCCCATCACACAGACCTATATTTTCTTCCCAGAAGCACCTATAGGACTTGAAGTGTGTTAGTCCCATCACACAGAGATCATATATTTTGTTCCCAGAAGCACCTATAGGACTTGAAGTGTGTTAGTCCCATCACACAGACCACATTTTCTTCCCAGAAGCACCTATAGGACTTGAAGTGTGTTAGTCCCATCACACAGACATATATTTTGTTCCCAGAAGCACCTATAGGACTTGAAGTGTGTTAGTCCCATCACACAGACCTATATTTTCTTCCCAGAAGCACCTATAGGACTTGAAGTGTGTTAGTCCCATCACACAGAGATCATATATTTTGTTCCCAGAAGCACCTATAGGACTTGAAGTGTGTTAGTCCCATCACACAGACCTACATTTTCTTCCCAGAAGCACCTATAGGACTTGAAGTGTGTTAGTCCCATCACACAGAGATCATATATTTTGTTCCCAGAAGCACCTATAGGACTTGAAGTGTGTTAGTCCCATCACACAGACCTACATTTTCTTCCCAGAAGCACCTATAGGACTTGAAGTGTGTTAGTCCCATCACACAGAGATCATATATTTTGTTCCCAGAAGCACCTATAGGACTTGAAGTGTGTTAGTCCCATCACACAGACCTATATTTTCTTCCCAGAAGCACCTATAGGACTTGAAGTGTGTTAGTCCCATCACACAGAGATCATATATTTTGTTCCCAGAAGCACCTATAGGACTTGAAGTGTGTTAGTCCCATCACACAGACCTATATTTTCTTCCCAGAAGCACCTATAGGACTTGAAGTGTGTTAGTCCCATCACACAGAGATCATATATTTTGTTCCCAGAAGCACCTATAGGACTTGAAGTGTGTTAGTCCCATCACACAGACCTATATTTTCTTCCCAGAAGCACCCATAGGACTTGAAGTGTGTTAGTCCCATCACACAGAGATCATATATTTTGTTCCCAGAAGCACCTATAGGACTTGAAGTGTGTTAGTCCCATCACACAGACCTATATTTTCTTCCCAGAAGCACCTATAGGACTTGAAGTGTGTTAGTCCCATCACACAGAGATCATATATTTTGTTCCCAGAAGCACCTATAGGACTTGAAGTGTGTTAGTCCCATCACACAGACCTATATTTTCTTCCCAGAAGCACCTATAGGACTTGAAGTGTGTTAGTCCCATCACACAGAGATCCTATATTTTGTTCCCAGAAGCACCTATAGGACTTGAAGTGTGTTAGTCCCATCACACAGACCTATATTTTCTTCCCAGAAGCACCTATAGGACTTGAAGTGTGTTAGTCCCATCACACAGAGATCATATATTTTGTTCCCAGAAGCACCTATAGGACTTGAAGTGTGTTAGTCCCATCACACAGACCTATATTTTCTTCCCAGAAGCACCTATAGGACTTGAAGTGTGTTAGTCCCATCACACAGAGATCATATATTTTCTTCCCAGAAGCACCTATAGGACTTGAAGTGTGTTAGTCCCATCACACAGACCTATATTTTCTTCCCAGAAGCACCTATAGGACTTGAAGTGTGTTAGTCCCATCACACAGACCTATATTTTCTTCCCAGAAGCACCTATAGGACTTGAAGTGTGTTAGTCCCATCACACAGAGATCCTATATTTTGTTCCCAGAAGCACCTATAGGACTTGAAGTGTGTTAGTCCCATCACACAGACCTATATTTTCTTCCCAGAAGCACCTATAGGACTTGAAGTGTGTTAGTCCCATCACACAGAGATCATATATTTTGTTCCCAGAAGCACCTATAGGACTTGAAGTGTGTTAGTCCCATCACACAGACCTATATTTTCTTCCCAGAAGCACATATAGGACTTGAAGTGTGTTAGTCCCATCACACAGAGATCATATATTTTGTTCCCAGAAGCACCTATAGGACTTGAAGTGTGTTAGTCCCATCACACAGACCTATATTTTCTTCCCAGAAGCACCTATAGGACTTGAAGTGTGTTAGTCCCATCACACAGAGATCATATATTTTGTTCCCAGAAGCACCTATAGGACTTGAAGTGTGTTAGTCCCATCACACAGACCTATATTTTCTTCCCAGAAGCACCTATAGGACTTGAAGTGTGTTAGTCCCATCACACAGAGATCATATATTTTGTTCCCAGAAGCACCTATAGGACTTGAAGTGTGTTAGTCCCATCACACAGACCTATATTTTCTTCCCAGAAGCACCTATAGGACTTGAAGTGTGTTAGTCCCATCACACAGAGATCCTATATTTTGCTCCCAGAAGCACCTATAGGACTTGAAGTGTGTTAGTCCCATCACACAGAGATCCTATATTTTGTTCCCAGAAGCACCTATAGGACTTGAAGTGTGTTAGTCCCATCACACAGAGATCATATATTTTGTTCCCAGAAGCACCTATAGGACTTGAAGTGTGTTAGTCCCATCACACAGACCTACATTTTCTTCCCAGAAGCACATATAGGACTTGAAGTGTGTTAGTCCCATCACACAGAGATCCTATATTTTTTTCCCAGAAGCACCTATAGGACTTGAAGTGTGTTAGTCCCATCACACAGAGATCATATATTTTGTTCCCAGAAGCACCTATAGGACTTGAAGTGTGTTAGTCCCATCACACAGACCTATATTTTCTTCCCAGAAGCACCTATAGGACTTGAAGTGTGTTAGTCCCATCACACAGAGATCATATATTTTGTTCCCAGAAGCACCTATAGGACTTGAAGTGTGTTAGTCCCATCACACAGACCTATATTTTCTTCCCAGAAGCACCCATAGGACTTGAAGTGTGTTAGTCCCATCACACAGAGATCCTATATTTTTGTTCCCAGAAGCACCTATAGGACTTGAAGTGTGTTAGTCCCATCACACAGACCTATATTTTGTTCCCAGAAGCACCTATAGGACTTGAAGTGTGTTAGTCCCATCACACAGAGATCCTATATTTTCTTCCCAGAAGCACCTATAGGACTTGAAGTGTGTTAGTCCCATCACACAGACCTATATTTTCTTCCCAGAAGCACCTATAGGACTTGAAGTGTGTTAGTCCCATCACACAGAGATCCTCTATTTTCTTTGCAGAAGCACCCACAGGACTTCTAGTGTGTTAGTGGCATCACACAGAGCTCCTATATTTTCTTCTCAGCAGCACCCACAGGACTTCTAGTGTGTTAGTGGCATCACACAGAGCTCCTCTATTTTCTTTGCAGAAGCACCCATAGGACTTCTAGTGTGTTAGTGGCATCACACAGAGCTCCTATATTTTCTTCTCAGCAGCACCCACAGGACTTCTAGTGTGTTAGTGGCATCACACAGAGCTCCTCTATTTTCTTTGCAGAAGCACCCATAGGACTTCTAGTGTGTTAGTGGCATCACACAGAGCTCCTATATTTTCTTCTCAGCAGCACCCACAGGACTTCTAGTGTGTTAGTGGCATCACACAGAGCTCCTCTATTTTCTTTGCAGAAGCACCCATAGGACTTCTAGTGTGTTAGTGGCATCACACAGAGCTCCTATATTTTCTTCTCAGCAGCACCCACAGGACTTCTAGTGTGTTAGTGGCATCACACAGAGCTCCTCTATTTTCTTTGCAGAAGCACCCATAGGACTTCTAGTGTGTTAGTGGCATCACACAGAGCTCCTCTATTTTCTTTGCAGAAGCACCCATAGGACTTCTAGTGTGTTAGTGGCATCACACAGAGCTCCTATATTTTCTTCTCAGCAGCACCCACAGGACTTCTAGTGTGTTAGTGGCATCACACAGAGCTCCTCTATTTTCTTTGCAGAAGCACCCATAGGACTTCTAGTGTGTTAGTGGCATCACACAGAGCTCCTATATTTTCTTTCAGCAGCACCCACAGGACTTCTAGTGTGTTAGTGGCATCACACAGAGCTCCTCTATTTTCTTTGCAGAAGCACCCATAGGACTTCTAGTGTGTTAGTGGCATCACACAGAGCTCCTATATTTTCTTCTCAGCAGCACCCACAGGACTTCTAGTGTGTTAGTGGCATCACACAGAGCTCCTCTATTTTCTTTGCAGAAGCACCCATAGGACTTCTAGTGTGTTAGTGGCATCACACAGAGCTCCTATATTTTCTTCTCAGCAGCACCCACAGGACTTCTAGTGTGTTAGTGGCATCACACAGAGCTCCTCTATTTTCTTTGCAGAAGCACCCATAGGACTTCTAGTGTGTTAGTGGCATCACACAGAGCTCCTATATTGTCTTCTCAGCAGCACCCACAGGACTTCTAGTGTGTTAGTGGCATCACACAGAGCTCCTCTATTTTCTTTGCAGAAGCACCCATAGGACTTCTAGTGTGTTAGTGGCATCACACAGAGCTCCTATATTTTCTTCTCAGCAGCACCCACAGGACTACCGACTACAATGGCTGGAAGACCGCCAAGGGGAGGCAGAGCGTGCAGAGCCAAGAACACAGGGAAGGCAGGCTCTGTTTCTAGTGGACGTGGCCGTGGCCGTGGACGTGGTCGTGCATCGTCATCAGCACGTGGCCATGGGACACGCGCGTCTTTGTTTTCGGCAGCTGGACATGTGGAGCCGCATCATGCTGAAGGCTTGGTAGAATGGATGACCAAGCCCTCCTCATCCTCCTCATCCTCTCTCACCCAGGCTCAGGGTACTGGCAGAGCAGCTGCCAACGCGTACTCAATGGCATCATCAGCCACCCCTTCCCTAGACCCACCATGTCCTCCTGAGGAGTCCCCCGAACTCTTTGAGCACAGTGTTGGGTACATGCTCCAGGAGGATGCCCAACGATTCGAAGGCTCGGATGATGATACCCAGCTTGAGGAATCTGGCAGTACTGTTCCACCAGCTGCAGCTTACTGCCAGGTTTGCTCTAGTGGTGAAGAGGGAGGGGATGATGAGGTCACTGACTCCACGTGGGTGCCTGAAGGGAGAGAGGATGAGGAGGAGGACGAGGAGGAGGAGGATGCGGCGTCACATGTCCAACGAGGCAGGATGCCCCCTGGAGGCCAGGTAGAGGCCAGCACAGCAACTGTACAACACCGCAGAGCTCCGCCTGTGCAGGGCGCTGCCTCTGCACGTTATCAGAAAAGTTCTTTGGTGTGGGCCTTTTTTGAGACGAGTGCATCAGATCGCACCACTGCTATTTGCAATATTTGTCTCAAGCGAATCTCGCGTGGCCAAAACATCAGCCGCTTGGGCACCACAAGCATGACCAGACATATGTCGACCTGCCATGCAGCTCGTTGGCAGGCACACATAAAAGACCCACACCAAAGAACTAAGCGGACCTCTCCTTGCTCCTCATCAGCTGGGATCTCCATCCCCACTACACCTTCAGTCCTCTCTGAAAGCTGCTCTGAGAGGACTGAAGGTGTAGAATTAGGTGTGTCACAACCAAGTACTTGCAGTACACCGACGTCCGATTGCAGCAGGCAAATTTCCCTGCCCCAGCTGCTGGACCGTAGAAAGAAGTACACTCCCAGCCATCCACATGCCCAGCGGTTGAATGCTAGCTTGGCTAAATTGCTAGCACTTCAACTGCTGCCTTTTCAGTTGGTAGACTCAGCCCCCTTCCGTGAGTTTGTTCAATGTGCGGTTCCTCAGTGGCAGGTTCCCAAACGCCACTTTTTCTCACGGAAGGCGATTCCGTCTCTCTACCGGCATGTGGAAGGCAATGTCCATGCCTCGCTGGACAGGGCGGTCAGCGGTAAGGTGCATATTACCGCTGACTCATGGTCCAGCAGGCATGGACAGGGACGGTACCTTTCTTTCACGGCCCATTGGGTCACTCTATTGGCAGCTGGGAGGGATGCAGGACAAGGTGCAGTAGTGTTGGAGGTTGTTCCGCCACCACGCCTCCAAAACGCTACTACTGCTACTGGTTGTGACACACCTCTCTCCTCCACCCCCTCCTCTTCTTCTTCCTCCAGTGCTCTGTCCTTGGAACCAGCGGTGCTCCGTAGGCGTACAAGGGGCTACGCAAATACGCAGGCAAAAAGATGCCATGCCGTGCTTGCGCTGGTGTGTTTGGGGGACAGGAGCCACACTGGGCCAGAGGTTCTGGCAGCTCTGCAGGGGCAGGCCGAGAGGTGGTTGACGCCACGTCAGCTTAAGCCAGGAATGGTCGTTTCTGACAATGGCACCAACCTCCTCTCCGCCCTGCGACAGGGGCAGCTCACCCATGTGCCCTGCATGGCTCACGTCCTCAACCTGGTGGTGCAGCGGTTCTTGGGCAGGTTCCCAGGCTTACAGGATGTCCTGAGGCAGGCCAGGAAAGTCTGTGTGCATTTCCGCCGATCTTATAATGCCAGTGCTCAGCTGACTGAGCTGCAAAAGGAGCTGAACCTGCCCAAGAACCGCCTAATATGTGACATGCCCACCAGGTGGAACTCAACGTTGGCCATGCTGCAGCGACTGCACACGCAGCAGAGGGCCATCAATGAGTACCTTTGCGACTACGGCACCAGGACAGGGTCAGGGGAGCTTGGTTTTTTTTCCCCACGTCAGTGGAGCATGATCAGGGATGCATGCACTGTCCTCTCACCATTTGAGGAGGCCACGAGGATGGTGAGCAGTGACAGTGCATGCATCAGTGACACTGTCCCTCTTGTCCACCTGTTGGAGCATACGCTGCGTGGGATAATGGACAGGGCACTTGAGGCAGAACAGAGGCAGGAAGAGGAGGACTTCCTTGCCTCTCAAGGCCCCCTTTATCCGGACAGTGTTCCTTCTGTCCCACCCATCACACAGGAAGAGGATGAGGAGGAGGAGGAGGAGGAGGAGGATTGTGTGAGCATGGAGGTGGAGCCTGGCACTCAGCATCAGCAGCAGCAGTCTTTTAGGGATGATGTACAGTCCCAACAAACCAGTGGACTTGTACATGGCTGGGAGGAGGTGGCTGGCGATCATGTCATCCTCAGTGACCCAGAAGACTCCGGACCGAATGCCTCAGCTAACCTACGCTGCATGGCCTCCCTGATCCTGCAAAGCCTGCGGAAGGATCCTCGTGTTCTTCGGATCAAGGAGAGGGACCATTACTGGCTGGCCACTCTCCTTGATCCGCGGTACAAGGGTAAGGTTGCGGACCTTATCTTGCCGTCGCAGAGGGACCAGAGGATGAGACATCTCAGGGAGGCCTTGCAGAAAGGTCTGTGCAACGCGTTCCCAGAAACTGGGAGGTTACAAACTCCTGGTCCTGGGCGACGAGTTGCTGAGGCTTCGGTCAGTAGCAGAAGGAGCGGTGGGGAAGGTGGACGTCTGACCGATGCGTTCAGACAATTTTTTAGTCCGCAGCCCCAAGGTATGATCGGTTCCAGCAACCATCGCCAGCGTCTGATATACATGGTGCAGGAATACCTTGGGGCAAGGTCAGACTTGGACACCTTTCCCACCGAAAATCCTCTGGCTTACTGGGTCCTGAGGATGGATCACTGGCCAGAGCTTGCACAGTATGCAATTGAGCTACTGGCCTGTCCTGCCTCCAGCGTTCTTTCCGAACGCACATTCAGTGCTGCTGGAGGATTTGTCACCGATCATAGGGTGCGCCTGTCCACCGCCTCGGTTGATCGACTGACCTTCATCAAAATGAATCAGTCTTGGATCACCACCAGCTACCAGGCACCTGAGGCGGATATAACCGAATGATTTTTAATGTCACATCCCTTCAAGACTGCCTATGCTGATGCTGAGTGACTGTCCTCTTATGTTCACTGACTATCCTCTTCCTCCTCCTCAATGATCCATGCCACCACACCAGTGCCTAAGGCACAATTTTTCAGCCCCTGTTTAACAGGGGCGTGTACATACAATTTTTATAAAAAAATGCTTCGCAACACGTGTGACTGCTGTGCTCCAAGTACAGTATCTGTGAGGGGTTGCAGTGTTGTGGCACCAGCACCAGTGCCTAAGGCACAATTTTTCAGCCCCTGTTTAACAGGGGCGTGTACTTACAATTTTTTTTAAAAAAAAAAAATGCTTCGCAACACGTGTGACTGCTGTGCTCCAGTACAGTATCTGTGAGGGGTTGCAGTGTTGTGGCACCAGCACCAGTGCCTAAGGCACAATTTTTCAGCCCCTGTTTAACAGGGGCGTGTACTTACAATTTTTTAAAAAAAATGCTTCGCAACACGTGTGACTGCTGTGCTCCAAGTACAGTATCTGTGAGGGGTTGCAGTGTTGTGGCACCAGCACCAGTGCCTAAGGCACAATTTTTCAGCCCCTGTTTAACAGGGGCGTGTACTTACAATTTTTTAAAAAAAATGCTTCGCAACACGTGTGACTGCTGTGCTCCAAGTACAGTATCTGTGAGGGGTTGCAGTGTTGTGGCACCAGCACCAGTGCCTAAGGCACAATTTTTCAGCCCCTGTTTAACAGGGGCGGGTAATTACAAATCTTGATCTAATAGTTCACAGCAGGGCCCATTCCTGCGCCCACCAAGAGTAACTATGAGGGCCTACAGTCTTGTGGCAACACCGTCCACCACCACCGCCAAAGGCCCAATTTTTCTGCCCTGTTCATCAGGTGCTTGCAATTACAAATCTTGATCTAATAACTCACAGCAGGGCCCATTCCTGCGCCCACCAAGAGTAACTATGAGGGCCTACAGTCTTGTGGCAACACCGTCCACCACCACCGCCAAAGGCCCAATTTTTCTGCCCTGTTCATCAGGTGCTTGCAAGTACAAATCTTGATCTAATAACTCACAGCAGGGCCCATTCCTGCGCCCACCAAGAGTAACTGTGAGAGCTTACAGTCTTGTGGCAACACCGTCCACCACCACCGCCAAAGGCCCACATTTTCTGCCCTGTTCATCAGGTGCTTGCAATTACAAATCTTGATCTAATAACTCACAGCAGGGCCCATTCCTGCGCCCACCAAGAGTAACTGTGAGAGCTTACAGTCTTGTGGCAACACCGTCCACCACCACCACCACCCCCAATTTTTCTGCCCTGTTCAACAGGTGCATGCAATTACAAATCTTGATCTATTAACTCACAGCAGGGCCCATTCCTGTGCCCACCAGTCTTGTGGCTACACCAACATCTAATAGGGCAAATTTCTGCAGAGTATATACGCCAGGCCCCTACTTTCAAACATCCAACTTACAAACGACTCCTACTTGCAAATGGAAAGAGAAAACAGGAAGTGAGAGGAAATCTACCCCTAGGAAGGGAAATTCTATCCTGTTAGATTTAATTTGGGAAAAAGGTATCTCCTCTCTACTGATACTTTATCACCAATCCTTGTTTCAATTAAAACCCCACTTTTTCCAAAAACATTTGTCATTGGGACGGAAAGTGAGGTGACATGTTCTGAACAGATGTGCAAAGACAGCAAATGTTACAGGGGTGATAACCCCTCCCTATGTTCTCCAAAAAGCTTAAAAATAGATTTTTTGGGGATGGAGCTACACTTCATAATGTACCTGTTCAGATTCTACTTAAGAACAAACCTAAAGCCGCAAGTGGTTTTAAATGGCTTCTTTTTTTCCTTTACAAATGTCATTTTGTGCAAGGACAGTTCTAAACACGGGAAACACATGCCACTTCACAGGCATACTTTAGACACCCCCCAGGGACCATATTTAAAGGAAAATTTCACTTTTTTTTTTTCACTTTATGCATCATTAAAATGACTGCTCCCGAAAAAACGTTAGTTTTTAAAAGTTCTTTTTGCATTGATATATGTCCCCTGGGGCAGGACCCGGGTCCCCAAACCTGTTTTATGACATTAACATGCATATTGGCCGTTGTAATTAGCACTTTTGATTTCGAACGTTCGCGTCCATTATAACGTATAGGGTTCGAAAATTCGCGCGAACTTTCGGTCCGTTCGAAGGTTCTGGTGCGAACCGAACCCGGGGGTGTTCGGCTCATCCTGTCACCCCCTACAAGCTTCTAGTTTTGTTCCAAATTTTTTAGATAAGATTGTAGGTCGGGTAGAGCTTATTAGGTTTGCCAAA
Source organism: Lithobates sylvaticus (assembly GCA_028564925.1). NCBI lineage: Eukaryota > Metazoa > Chordata > Amphibia > Anura > Ranidae > Lithobates > Lithobates sylvaticus. Next base: position 257,867 of record JAQSEC010001780.1, on the reverse strand, counting down.
TGCCTGGGACTCCAGAGCTGACTGTATTGTGTCCCCCTTTACTGTGTGTGCCATCACTAATTCTGAGGAGGTCCGGGTCCCCCCCTCTTCGCCTAAATCCGTACGGATTGTGCCTATTAGTTGCTGTAGCTGTGCGGCAACATAGTATAGCCAGGGGTTTGGGAGGTCAAGTCACCCCTCGTCCTTTGGGCGCTGGAGGTGCTCCAGTTTAATTCTAGGTGCACGGTTTTTCCAAATTAGCATACGGAACAGAGAGTTAATAATCCTAAACGTCTTGAGAGTCACTACTGTCGGGGCACTATGCAGCACATAAAGCAGTTGCGGCATGAGAATCATTTTTATCAGGTTCACCCTGCCTGCTACCGACAGGCAGAGTGAATTCCATGTTTTAATCCTGTCTCTAAACTTTTGTAACAGTGGGGCTATATTTAATTTACCATAGTCGCTAATTTTGGGCGTCACCTGGATCCCCAGATACCGAAAAGCAGTAGTTGTAGGTACTGTCCAAGATGTCGGGGGCATCCCCCCTTCATCAATTAACATCAGAGAAGACTTTGACCAGTTTATCCGCAAGCCAGAGTACCTGCCGAAGTCTCCCACTGTGGCCATGACCTCTGTCAAAGAGCCCTCCACATCGCCGAGCAGGATCATAGTGTCATCGGCATATAACATTATTTTCTCCTGCTCATCTCCGTATTTAAAGCCCACTATGTCTGGGTTAGCCCTTACTTTTGTAGCTAGGGGCTCAATGGCTAGTGCAAAAAGCAGGGATGATAAAGGGCACCCCTGCCGTGTGCCTCTACCCAACGTGAAGGTTTTGGACACTGCCCATACAGGGTCATGGTAGAGCAGGCGCACCCAGGAAATGTATCGGTCACCGAATCCGAAGCACCCGAGGATTTCCCATAAGTACTCCCATTCAATGCTATTGAAAGCCTTCATAGCGTCTAGTGAGAGCAAGGCCCTCTGCCCCACATTTTGCGCCGAGGATTGCATATTTAGATATAGCCTCCTTAGATTGACAGCCGTCGATTTATTGGGCATGAAGCCAGCCTGGTCTGGATGTGTGATGCTCGTGATGGCTCCGTTCAGCCTAATCGCCAGCATCTTGGCTAGTAGTTTAATATCGCTCTGTAAGAGAGATATAGGTCTATACGAGCCCGGCTCTAGGGGATCTTTTCCAGGTTTCAGTATAAGGACTATGTCAGCAGTAGCCATGGAGTGGGGCAAAGCTCCCCGGCCTTATTAAACACCGCCAGAAGCCCGGGAAGGAGCATATCGGCATATTGTTTATATACCTCCATGGGTATCCCGTCCGCCCTTGGTGCCTTGCAGTTGGGAAATTCCGCTAATGCGTACTGTAGCTCTTCTAAAGTGAAAGGGGCATCCAGTGCCCTCCGCTGTTCAGCCGTAAGTTGTGGGAAGTCAATGTCCTGTAAGTAGTCTGTATATTGTCGTGTATATTGTTCGGTCGGGGGGTAAAGAGTCTCATAAAATTTGGCCAGTTCCGCTAAAATTAAGTCGGGAGAGTTGACAATCCCACCCCCTGCCGTTTTTATAGCACCAATAGCTGGCGCTCGTTGTTGGGAATTAGCAATCCTAGCCAATATGCGTCCCATGCTCTCACCCTCCTCAAAGAATGCCAGTTTTGAAAAGAATCGTTTTTTTCTGCCTTGGAGGATAACAGCCGCTCATAAGCTGATTGAGCCGACTGCCATGCCATCTCCTCCAGAGCCGTTACCTGTTTTTCAAGGTCTTCTCTGAGCCCTGAGGAGTTCTTTTTAACTTTAGTGATTTCAGAGATTAGCAGTCCCTGCAAATAAGCCTTGTGTAGCCGGTGAGTCAACAAAGTCAACAAATTCCTGGTTCCTCAAGAATTCCCCTATGCTCCGCTCCATCTCATCGTGGGCCAGAAATAATTTTTAGCCAAAAGGCGTTAAATTTCCATGGGGGTCTTGGAAGTGTGGGCATAGTGGATGTAATCAAGTTGATCACCAAATACGAGTGATCTGATACGGATCGAGGCCGGTATGTCACTTCTGAGACGGATGGGAGCATGGCTGGGTTACCCACTGCAAGATCAATTCTAGACAGTGTTCCATGGGTTTTGGAGAAGCAGGAAAATTGCTTGACCCCTGGATGTTTCAACCTCCAAATATCAGTCCACCCTACTTCATTGAACAGCCTCAGCAATGGCGACTCCCTCTAAACACTCTTAAGCCCCATACACACGCGCGGATTATCCGAGGACCAGGTCCGTCGGACCATGTCCGTCATACTTTGTCTGATGTTGGTTTTGCGTACACACGGTCAGACAAAGTTGTCGGAAAATCCGATCATTCTGAACGTGGTGACATTTGTTGCCTACGACGGGACTACGTAGAGGCTAGTAGCCAATAGCTTTGGTCTTGTAATGTGATCTGAGCAGGCGTAGCACTTTGTCCGGTCGGACAACCGTACACACGATCGGATTTGGTGTGATCGGACCGTGTTGTCGGCAAATCTATCCAGCAGGAGATAGGACTTTGTCCGTCGGACAATCCGACGTACACTGTCCGATGGTGCATACACACGGTCTGATTTTTCAACAACATTGTCCGATCGGACAGAATCCATGCAAAAATCCGACCGTGTGTATGGGGCTTTAAAGTGGTTGTAAACCCACAAAAAAAAAAAAACCTGCAAGAGAAAGGCATAATGAGCTAGTATGCATACTAGCTCATTACGAAATACTCACCTTAGATCGAAGCCCCTGCAGCAGTCCCGGCACACTGCTCTGCCCAGTGACATGACAGATTTATTTCTGGGTATCGCGGGCTCCGACACTGTGATTGGCCGGAGCCGCGATGACATCACTCCTGCACGGGAGCTGCTGGAAACGGCACGTCAGCTGAAGCAACAGCACTAACGAGCCGTTTGCTTCAGTGTGCATGTGCCAATGACGTTGGCACATGCTGATACAGGGGATATCTCCTAAACTCCATGATAGCTACAGTAGCAAAAGTGCTTTGTAAGGGTTTACAATAGGGTTGCCACCTTTTCTTCAAGCCAAACCTGGACACTTTAGTGGCAACTTTTTTTTTTTTGGAGTATTAGCTATAAGATTGTAAAAGACTTGGGGCACTTTTGGTGGCGCGCATAGCGAGCCGTGGTGAATAGTGGATGTGGCCGAATTGTGAGTGTTCTGCACGGAATGCGGGGGTCAGAAATAGTGCACAAAATGCAGGGGTCAAATATGTGCTGGGGAGAGGGCTAGTGCTAGCAGGGGGGCGTTAGATATGTGCTGGGAGATGCTCTGTGGGAGGGCAGAGGGCTAGTGTTGGGGGGAGAGGGCTTGCAGCGGGGTTGGATGTGTGCTGGGGGGATGCTTTTGGAGGGGAGAGGGCTAGTGCTGGAGGAGGGGGGTCTGATATATGCTTTGTGGTGCATTGGGAGGGAGAGAGCTAGAGCTAGAGCTAGCAGGGGGGCTTGGATATGTGCTGGGGGGGGGTGCTTTGGGAGGGGAGAGGACTTGTGCTAGCAGGGGGGGTCAGATATGTTCTAGGAGGATGCTTTGGGAGGGGAAAAAGCTAGAGCTAGCAAGGGAGGGTCAAGTATGTGCTGGGGCACTTTGAAAGGGGAGAGGGCTAGAGCTAGCAAGGGAGGGTCAGATATGTGCTGGGGGGTATTTGGGGAGGGAAGCGGGTTAGTGCAAGATGGGGTGGGGGTAAGATATGTGCTGGGGCGCTTTAAGAGGGGAGAGGGCTAGAGCAAGCGGGGGTTGGATATGTGCTGGGGGGCCCTTGGGGGTCTGATATGTGCTGGGGGGTGCTTTGTCAAGGGAGAGTGCTAGTGCGGGGGGGTAGATATGTGGTGCAGGGGGGTAGATATGTGCTTGGGTGGTGCTTTGAGAGGGATAGTGCAAGAAGGAGTTGTCGGATTTCAAATCCAACCCACACTTCTAGCCTAAGTCCCTTCCTCTACCAAAACACACCCCCCCAGCACATATCCTCTTAACCCCCCCAATCACTACACATTTTTTATGTGGTTCTCCTTCCCAGGCACTCTCTTCCCCTCCTCCCTGTCCATCTACAGAGCATAGCAAACTTTGTGCAGACCTCGATCAGCGCATGTCCCTGCTCCCTCCTCATCCCCCTGTGTGTGTATTTATACAGAGCGGAGAATGAGGAGGGGGAGGAGGGGGGAGCTTTGATCTACTGATACTCGGCCGTTCTGAAACAGGCTGCCATTGGGAGGGGAGACAGATCAGGTGGCGAGCAGACTCGTCACTCCTGGTGCAGTCCGGTGTGAATGCTGTGTCTGGGTCTGAAGAAGATGAAATCCCAGAACACATCATTCAAAAACCGGACTGTCCGGGAGAAAACCATACAGGTGGCAACCCTAGTTTACAACCAATTTAACCACTTCCCGACTGCCTCACGCAGATATACTGCGGCAGAAGGGCACGTACAGGCAGATTAACTTACCTGTACATTGTCCTTTAACCACTTCCCGCCCGGTCAATAGCAAATTGACGTCCGGGAAGTGGCTTCGTTATCCTGACTGGGCGTCATATGACGTCCTTCAGGATAACAGCCGCCGCGCGCCCGTGGGGGCGCGCATCGCGGCGATCGGTGGAGCGGTGTGTCAGTCTGACACACCGCTACACTGATCTCGGTAAAGAGCCTCCGGCGGAGGCTCTTTACCACGTGATCAGCCGTGTCCAATCACGGCTGATCACGATGTACACAGGAAGAGCCGTTGATCGGCTTTTCCTCACTCGCGTCTGACAGACGCGAGTAGAGGGGAGCCGATCGGCGGCTCTCCTGACAGGGGGGGTCTGCGCTGATTGTTTATCAGCGCAGCCCCCCCTCAGATGCCCACACTAGACCACTAGGGAAGCCCCCAGGACCACCAGGGAAGCCCCCAGCATGTGGATGGCCAGGTACATCCCCCATGGCCATCCACATGTTAAAAAAAAAAATCAAAAAATATGCCAATCAGTGCCCACAGATGGGCACTGATTGGCACATCATATTTAATTAAAAAAAGAGTAAAAAAAAAGGATTCCCAGCAATGCCACCCATAAGTGTAATCAGTGCCACTCATCAGCGTCCATCAGTGCCACCTATCAGTGCCCATCCGTGCCCACCCATGCCCACCTATCAGTGCCCATCCATGCCACCTATCAGTGCCCATGCATGCCACCTATCAGTGCCCATCCATGCCACCTATCAGTGCCACCTATATGTGTGCATCAGTGCCACCCATAAGTACCCGTCAGTGCTGCCTATGAGTGCCCATCAGTGCCACCTGAGTGCCCATCAGTGCCGCATACCAGTGCCACCTATCAATGCCCATCAGTGCCGCCTATCAGTGCCCATCAGTGCCGCCTATCAGTGCCCATCATCAGTGCCACCTCATCGGTGCCCCCTAATTGGTGCCACCTCATCGGTGCCCATCAGTGCCGCCTTATCAGTGCCCATTAGTGCCGCCTTATCAGTGCCCGTCATTGAAGAAGAAAACGCACTTATTTACAAAAAAAATTAACAGTGACAAAGAAAAACTTGTTTTTTTGCAAAATTTTCGGTCTTTTTTTGTTTGTTGCGCAAAAAATAAAAATCGCAGAGGTGATCAAATACCACCAAAAGAAAGCTCTATTTGTTGGAACAAAATGATAAAAAATTTGTTTGGGTACAGTGTAGCATGACCGCGCAATTGTCATTCAAATTGCGACATCGCTGAAAGCTGAAAATTGGCTTGGGCGGGAAGGTGTCTAAGTGTCTGGTATTGAAGTGGTTAAGAGGCGGCTTGCGGGCATGCGCGCCCGCCGGGAGCTCCGTGACCGTAATTGCGGGTCCCGCGGACCCGATGTCTGTAGAGATACCCGCGATCGTCTCATGATGAGGAAGAATGTAAACAAGCATTTCCCCATTCTGCCTAATGACACTGATCATGCTCCCTGTAATCGGGAGCGATGATCAGTGATGTGTCACACACAGACTCCCCCCCACAGTTAGAATCACTCCCTAGGACACACTTAACCCCTACAGCGCCACCTAGTGGTTAACCCATTTCCTGCCAGTGACATTTTTACAGTAATCAATGCAATTTTTTAGCACTGATCGCTGTATTAATGGCAATGAGCCCCAAAAATGTGTCAAAATTGTCCGATGTGTCCGCCATAATGTCGCAGTCACGATAAACATCACTGATCTCCGCCATTTCTAGTAAAAAATAAATTATCAATAAAAATGCCATAAAACTATCCCCTATTTTGTAAACGATATAACTTTCGTGAAAACCAATCAATAAATGCTTATTGCATTTTTTTTTTACCAAAAACATCTAAAAGAATACGTATCGGCCTAAACTGAAAAAAATAAAATTATATATTTCTTGGGGATATTTATTATAGCAAAAAGTAAAAAAATTTTTTAATTTTTTTCAAAATTGTCGCTATTTTTTTGTTTATAGCGCAAAAAATAAAAAAACACAGAAGTGATCAAATACCACCAAAAGAAAGCTCCATTTGTGGGAAAAAAAGGACGTCAATTTTGTTTGGGAGCAACGTCGCACGACCGCGCAATTAAGTGACGCAGTGCCGAATCGAAAAAAGTGCTCTGGTCTTTGGCCAGCAAAATGGTCCGGGGCTTAAGTGGTTAAACAAGTATGGAAAATGCGGCTTTAGGCTAATTTTTTAAGCAGCTTTTCTCCTGACAAGAGAAAAGGCGTTCAGGGGAGCTGAGCAAACTATTATGCCGCGTACAAACGATCGGACTATCCGACAACAAATGTTCGATGGGAGCTTGTTGTTGGAAATTACGACCGTGTGTAGGCTCCATCGGACATTTTCCGTCTAAATTTCTGACAAACAAAATTTGAGAGCTGGTTCTCAAATTTTCCGACAACATCCAATCGCGTGTACAGAATTCTGACGCACAAAATTCCACGCATGCTCGCAATCAAGCAGAAGAGCCGCACTGGCTATTGAACTTCCTTTTTCTAGTCCCGTCGTACATCGTATACGTCACCGCGTTCTTGCCGATCGGAATTTCCGAAAACATTTGTGTGACCGTGTGTATGCAAGACAAGTTTGAGCCAACATCCGTCGGAAAAAAAAACATGGATTTTGTTGTCGGAAAATCCAATCGTGTGTACGCGGCCTTAGGATTTACAACCACTTTGAAGGTTAAGTTCACTTTTTGGGGAAAAAAAAAAAATAAATAAATGCAAATTTTTTTGCAGGTAAAAAAAATTGCAAATTTTTTCTATTTTTGGAGCCTGTAAAGCATTGCACCAGCGATCAGCAACATCCTGTATGGGTAATCAGATACAACCTGACAGGAAGCATGAATAAACTACCACGGGGCTCTACAGGCTTCTATTTTTACATATTTTTTTTTCTATTAGTTAGCTTTGCTAGTAGATTTCTTTAAACAAAAAAAAAAAACTTGGTTACATAGTTAGTCTGGTTGAAAAAAGTCCATCCAATTCAACCAATAGGGGGGAAAAAAAAGAAATAAAGAAAAAAATTAATTAGTTGATCCAGAAAAGCAGCAAAGCATGATCCAATTTTCTCCAGCAGGGGGAAAAATTCCTTCCCGATCCCTTAAGAGGCAATCGGATATTCCCTGGATCAACTTTCCCTATGTGATACAATTTATTTATTTTTATACACACTTTTAGAGTTAAATGGATGTACCACCCAGGGATGGAGTTCCTCTCTCAATATAGCTTATAGACATGTGCGCCGTCAATAAATTTGTTTAGTTTCATTCCATTTCGTATTAGAATTAATATGTATTTCGTAATTCGTGTCCGAAATTCAATTTGGATTCGTATGAAATACGAATTTTCGTTAACTTTTCGTAACAATTGTTCATTATGATGAATTTATAATTATGCGGGGCTCCCACGGGCTCCCACCATCCCTGTGCTTTGCTCATTGAGGGGCTCCCACCATCCCTGCACTGTGCTCATTATGAGGGGCTCCCACCATCCCTGTGCTGTGCTCATTATGAGGGGCTCCCACCATCCCTGTGCTGTGCTCATTATGAGGGTCTCCCACCATCCCTGTGCTGTGCTCATTATGAGGGGCTCCCACCATCCCTGTGCTGTGCTGACTTCCTTTTTTTTTTTTTTTTACTTCATCATAACGAATAATCGTAATTAACGAACATTCTTATTTTGTCCGATTCTGAATCTCCCATCGACTACCAGTACCAGTCTCCCACTCCCATTTTTAAAAAGGTAATTTTTCCAACCCTCACTCAGCAGCAGAAGAAAACCTCTGATTGGTCAACAAAACACCAGTCACGTTTCCGTTGTAACAGAGTTTGGATACGAAATTCGTAAACTAAATTTCGTATTTTGTACAAAATTTGGAAAAATAGCATATCGTATTTCGGATCCTCCTGAATGTACGAATTTACGGAAATTCGCACGAATTTTCGTTTCGTACGAAACTAATCGCACATGTCTAATAGCTTACGCACAAACTTCCTCCTGTACAGCTCGCAACGCGTAGTCGGCTGGTTGGAGGTGGTAGACTCATTTGATCATTTACTGGCAACAGTAACTCCAAATCTCGGACGTCCATTGCATTTGATTCAATTAAGTACAGAGCTTGTATGCCTAAATCTTGAGCAGTTAAAGGGGTTGAAAAGGTACATGTTTTTTCACCTTAATGCATTCTATGCATTAAGATAAAAAAATCTGACGATTAGCGCCCCCCCCCCCCCCCCCCGTTTACTTACCTGAGCCCTCGAAAAGTCCCGCGTCGTACATGCTCTGGATTCTCGACCGGGATTCTCAGCTCTTCTTGACTCATTCATTGGATGATTGATAGCAGCGCAGCCATTGGCTCACGCTGCTGTCAATCAAATCAATGACGCTATAGCCACTGACTGTATCACTGTATCACGGGAACGCGCCCGCAAGCTAACCCCCTTGGGAGAGTACTTCCCAGAATGGGGGTTAGCTGATGTGGGGAGGAGCCGAGACAGCTGCTGAGTAGGGATGAGCCGAACACCCCCGGGTTCGGTTCGCACCAGAACCTGCGAACGGACCGAAAGTTTGCACGAGCGTTAGAACCCTATTAGTTACAATGGACGCGAACGTTCGAAATCTAAAGTGCTAATTATAACGGCCAATATGCATTTTATTGTCATAAAACAGGTTTGGGGACCCGGGTCCTGCCCCAGGGGACATGTATCAATGCAAAAAGAAGTTTTAAAAACTGAAGTTTTTTCGGGAGCAGTCATTTTAATGATGCATGAAGTGAAAAAAAAAAAAGTAAAATATTTATTTAAATATGGTACCTGGGGGGTGTCTAAAGTATGCCTGTGAAGTGGCATGTGTTTCCCGTGTTTAGAACTGTCCCTGCAAAAAATGACATTTGTAAAGGAAAAAAATAAGCCATTTAAAACTGCTTGCGGCTTTAATGTCATGTCTTGTCCTGGCAATATGAATGAAAATCTTTGAGAAAAATGGCATGGATACCCCATCACCCCCCCCCCCCCCCCCCCAGCCCATTACCAACCCCTTTGGGTCTTGTATGGATATTAAGGGGAACCCCGCACCCAAAATAAAACCCTATACCTACAACCCTATATACTCTAAACAGCAGTATACAGGCGGCGCAAACAAGACAGGCACTGTAGGTTTGTTCTTAAGTAGAATCTGTTTGTAATTTTGAACAGGTACATTTTTAAGTGTAGCTCCATCCAAAAAAATCTATTTTTAAGCTTTTTGGAGAACATAGGGAAGGGTTATCACCCCTGTAACATTTGTTTTGCTGTCTGTGCACTGTGTGGGCAGAAGGGCAGATACAGGGTAAGGTGGTTTAGTGTGCTGTGCTATAGTCACACAGCACACACACACACTAACTCCTGCAGATGGCTGGATTGGTAGAGAACAGGGCAGATACAGGGTAAGGTGGTTTAGTGTGCTACTGCTGTGCTATACTAACACAGCACACACACACACTAACTCCTGCAGATGGCTGGATTGGTAGAGAACAGCACTGAGAAGAACACACTATCCCTGCCTATTTTCCCTCTATCCCTACACTTTCCCCACAAGCAAAGGCTGAGAAGAATACACTATCCCTGCCTATTTTTCCTCTTTCCCTACACTTTCCCCACACAGAAATGATGCAAATATAGTGTGTACATGTACAGTACAGTCTGTCACTGTTCCTCAAGCCGGAACACACTACACGAGGCCACCGGCGCGGCGACCTTATATAGTGTGGGGCGTGTACTAAACCCCCTGAGCTATAATTGGCCACAGGCATCCTGCCTGTGGCCAATTATTGCTCTCCTCGCCGCTGGCTCTATGATTGGCCAAGCATGCGGAGTCACAGTGCATGCTTGGCCAATCATCAGCCAGCAATGCACTGCGACTGGCGCAGTGCATTGTGGACCGTTCACATCACACGAATTTGATGCGAACGGCCCACATAGTTCTGGATTCGGCGAGCGGACGAACGGCTGATGTTCGATTCGAACATGGGTTCGAATCGAACACCGGGCCCATCCCTACTGCTGAGGGACCCCAGAAGACAAGGATCGGGGCCACTCTGTGCAAAACAAGCTGCACAGTGGAGGTAAGTATGACATGTTTGTTATTTTTAAAAAAAAGGAACCTTTACAACCTCTTTAAATCCGCAATGTTTTCTGACTTATCTATTGTGCTTTATATAGATTATTTATATTGAAGTAGGCTGAGGATAAGGCCTTTAGTTGCTTTATCAAAAAGCAAACATAAGTGTGAAACCGCAACGTAGGCGGCATGAAGTGTCAACATGGATATAATGACAACAATGAACTTCAGGGATAACATACTGAGAATAATAGGACGATCAGTGAACGATGAGGCCTTAGGATTTATAACCACTTTAAGACTTAGTTACCATTACTGCGACATGTCATGCGACTTTGGACAAATAAAGTCGCATGACAAGTCACAGTCTATTGATTTCAATGGCACCGTTGCCATCTATGCAACTTTGAAAATCAACAACATTGAAAAGTTTCCTGCACTACTTTGATGTGACTTTTGATGCATCTTTGATCCAGAGAGTGTAAAGTTGAATCAAAGCTGCACTCAAAGTTGCATCAAAGTCGCACTCTAAATTGCGCGACTTTGGGGTCGCAATAATGAGAATGTATCTTAAAGAACAATCAAGTTGTGGCATTTTTACAGCTACATTGGTCCAACTTGGGCCAATGTAGCTATACATATACTGTAACTGTGGGATCCCATTAGATCAGTGGTCTCCAGTGGGGCCAGATGCAGCCCTTGGGGCACTATTTCATTAACTGATACCAACAATGGGGCATGATTCCCCCCCACTGACACCAATGAAGGGGCACGATTCCTCCCAATGACACCAATGATGGTGCACAATTCCTCCCAATGACACAAATGATGGGGCACTATTCCTCCCAATTACACCAACAATGAGAGCCAATGACACCAATTATGGGGCACAATTCCTCCTAATGACACCAACAATGAGGGCCAATGGCACCAATGATGGGACACAATTAATCCCAATGACACCAATGATAGTACACAATTTCTCCCAATGACATTAACAATGGGGCCCAATGACTCCCATGATGGGACACAATGCCCCCAAATGACACCAAAAATGGGCTTAATGGCACAATTGATGGAACACAATTCCTCCCAATGACACTAATGATGGGGCACAATTTCACCCACCGACACCAACAATAGGGCAATGACACCAACGAGGGGACACAATTCATCCCACTGACACCAAAGATGGGGCATTTTTTACCATTGACGTCCAGACCTTTTCTACTCCCAATGGCCACTGTCCAGCCCCCCTAAAGTCTGGTGGACAATAAACTGGCCCTTTGTTTAGAAAGTTTGGAGACTCCTGCTCTAGATGCTGAAAATCTACTCCAGTGATCCCCACTAGCTTCCAGGTCCTGTGCCAAGCGGCTGCCCTGCTGTATTGTGAACACAGGAGTTCGGGCTGCTCGGTGCTTTGCATTACCTGATTGGACGAGGTTGAGAGGCAGCAAGGTGATGTCACAATAACCACTTCATCCAATCAGAGAATGTTTTGCCTTTATTAACAAAATGAAAAGCGTTCTCTGAATGGCACCTGTCCTGAGCAGCCCATCTCCTGTGCTCACAGTGCAGCAGGGCAGCTGCTCAGCACAGGACCCAGAAGCTAGTGGAGATCACTGGAATAGCGGTGGATAGTATACTACAGTGATAACCAGCTTCCCACAGGTATGGTATATCATGCATCTGTAAACTGGTCCAAGCTGGCCCAAAGTAACTATGCAAAAAAATTGCATCTTTGACTCTCATCCCGGATACTATAACCAGTCTCCACTTATAACAAATTAAGATCAAAAAGTAAGATCAATGATTAGAAATGGGCCGAACACCCCCGGTTCGGTTCGTGCCAGATCTCTTGAACATCACAAAAGTTCAGACCCGAACCGCAAACCCCATTAAAGTCTATGGGATCCAATCTTGAAAAATCAAAAGTCCCCATCTTGAAGGCTTATATGACTGTTAGGCCCCTTTCACACTGGGGCGGTTTGCAAGCGCTATTGCGCTAAGAATAGCGCCTGCAAACCGACCCGAAACAGCTGTTGCTGTTCCTTCAGTGTGAAAGCCCGAGGGCTTTCACACTGAAGCGGTGCGCTTGCAGGACGCTCAAAAATGTCCTGCAAGCCGCATCTTTGGCTCGCTATAGAGCGGTATATTTACCGCTCCTATAGCGCCCGGTCCCATTGAAAACAATGGGGGAGCGCGCCGAACCCGCCCGCAAAACGCCGCAATAGCGGCGGTTTGCGGGCGGTATTACCGCCAGCGCCCCCACCGCTCCAGTGTGAAAGTAGCCTAATTGGCCATAAAAAGGGTATGGGGCCCGGGTACTGTAGTAGGGGACATGTATCAATGATTTCATGGACAGGGTCTGGGGGGCGCGCACGCCGTCGGCGCCCCAATCCCACTGTGATTAGACCCAGCGGGAGCCAATCAGCGCATCTGGCAGATGCAGTGTCCGCCAGGACCTGACGATCATTGACAGGAGAGGTAGAACAGCGCTCTGCCTATGTAAGCAAGGCCTACCACCATTCTGTCAGAGAGGAAGATGGAGATCTTGTATTTCTGCTATGGATCTCTGTTTTTCTCCAGTTAAGTAATCCCACACACAGTTAGAAAGCACTCCCTAGGAGCACACTTAACTCTTTGATCGCCCCTTATGTTAAAGAGGAAGTAAAGCCTCTTAAAAAAAAAAAAAAAAAAAAGACACCCTGCAAGGCAAAGGCATAATGAGCTAGTATGCATAGCATACTAGCTCATTATGAAAAACTTACCTGAAAACGAAGCCCCCGAAGCCGTCCTTATCCTCGATCTTCTTCGCCGCCATCCAGGGCCGGAGTGACTTCCGGGTTTCGCCGCTCCAGCGCTATCATTCGCTGGAGCGGCGAGACGTCACTCCCACGCATGCGCACGAGATCGGCATATCGCCGTGATCTCGGCATATTCAGTGCGCCCTCAGTGCGCCTGCGCGCCGATGTCTACGGCGCATGCGCCGTAGACAGCGATGCCTTTTCATCGCTAAATATCTCCTAAACCATGTAGGTTAAGGAGATATTTATTGGACCTACAGGTAAGCCTTAATCTAGGCTTACCTGTAGGCCAAAGTCATATGGAAGGGTTTACTTCCACTTTAACCCCTTCCCTGTCAGTGTAAATAGTACAGTGAGAGTGCTTTTTTTTCCGCACATATTAC